>CM035135.1:87602779-88131352 GCA_020205605.1 Panax ginseng | reverse complement strand
AGCACCACATAGGCATTTGGCATGCGTTGCAACTTACGGGACTCGATTAGATATCACGGATCTTGAGTTATCGGCCGTTTGCCGATGAACCAATAGTTAGGCAAAAAGCGAAAAAAAGACCAAAAACGCCTCGATCGTCGTCGAGCGACACAAACACGCATAGCACCACATAGGCATTTGGCATGCGCGTTGCAACTTACGGGACTCGATTAGATATCACGGATCAGAGTTATCGGCCGTTGCCGATGAACCAATAGTTAGGCAAAAAGCGAAAAAGAGACCAAAACCCGCCTCGGTCGTCCGAGCGACACACAAACACACATAGCACCACATAGGCATTTGGCGCAGCGTTGCAACTTACGGGACTCGATTCCGATATCACGGATGCGAGTTATCGACCCGTTTGCCAGATGAACCAATAGTTAGGCAAAAAGCGAAAAAAGAGACCAAAACCCGCCTCGGTCGTCCGAGCGACATCTGAAACACACACATAGCACCACATAGGCATTTGCGCAGCGTTGCGACTTACGGGACTCGATTACGATATCACGGATCTGGAGTTATCGACCCGTTGCACCCGATGAACAATAGTTAGGAAAAAAGCGAAAAAAGACCAAAACCGCCTCGGTCGTCCGAGCGACCGCAAACACACATAGCACACATAGGCATTTGCGCGCGTTGCGACTTACGGGACTCGATTAGATATCACGGATCTGCGAGTTATCGGCCGTTTGCCGATGAACCAATAGTTAGGCAAAAAGCGAAAAAAGAGACAAAAACCGCCTCGGTCGTCCGAGCGACACGCAAAACACACATAGCACCACATAGGCATTTGGCGCAGCGTTTACGACTAAACACGGGACTCGATTCCGATATCACGGATCTTAGAGTTATCGGCCGTTTTGCCGATGAACCAATGAGTTAGGCAAAAAAGAAAAAAAGAGACCAAAAACCGCCTCGGTCGTCGAGCGACAACATAAACAAACACACATAGCACCACATAGGCATTTGGCGCAGCGTTGCGACTTACGGGACTCGATTAGATATCTCGGATAGAGTTATCGGCCGTTTGCCGATGAACAACGGTTAGGCAAAAGCGAAAAAAGAGACCAAAACCGCGCCTCGGTCGTCCGAGCGACACATGCAAACACACACATAGCACCACATAGGCATTTGGCGCAGCGTTGCGACTTACGGGACTCGATTACGATATCACGGATCTAGGCGAGTTATCGTTGCAACCCGTTTACCGATGAACCAATAGTTAGGCAAAAAAGCGAAAAAAAAAGACCAAAACCCGCCTCGGTCGTCGAGAGCGACCGCAAAAACACACATAGCACCCATAGGCATTTGGCGCGCGTTGCAACTTACGGGACTCGATTAGATATCTGGATGCGAGTTATCGGCCCGTTTGCCCGATGAACCAATAGTTAGGCAAAAAAGCGAAAAAGACCAAAACCACCTCGGTCGTCGGTCGTCCGAAACGACGACATGAACACACACATAGCACCACATAGGCATTTGCACGCGCGTTGCAACTTACGGGACAGATTCGATTAGATATCTGGATCTTCGAGTTATCGGCCGTTGCCCGATGAACCAATAGTTAGGATTAAAAAGCGAAAAAGAGACCAAAACCCGCCTCGGTCGTCCGAGCGACACATGAAACACACATAGCACCACATAGGCATTTGCGCAGCGTTGCTGACTTACGGGACTCGATTAGATATCACGGATCTTGAGTTATCGGCCGTTGCCGATGATGAACCAATAGTTAGGCAAAAAGCGAAAAAAGAGACCAAAAACCGCCTCGGTCGTCCGAGCGACACATGAAACACACACATAGCACCACATAGGCATTTGGCGCAGCGTTGCGACTTACGGGACTCGATTACGATATCACGGATCTTGAGTTATCGGCCGATTTGCCGATGAACCAATGAGTTAAAGCAAAAAGCGAAAAAGACAAAAAAACCGCCTCGGTCGTCGAGCGACCTAAAAACACACACATAGCACCACATAGGCATTTTGGCGCGTTGCAACTTACGGGACTCGATTTAGATATCACGGATGAGTTATCGGCCGTTTGCCGATGAACCAGCAGTTAGGCAAAAAGCGAAAAAAAAGACAAAAACCGCCTCGGTCGTCCGAGCGACACATGAAACACACATAGCACCACATAGGCATTTGGCATGCGTGAAACACAACTTACGGGACTCGATTGCGATATCGGATATCTTAGAGTTATCGGCCGTTTGCCGATGAACAATAGTTAGGCAAAAAGCGAAAAAAGAGACCAAAACCGCCTCGGTCGTCGAGCGACACGCCAAACACACATAGCACCACATAGGCATTTGGCGCGCGTTGCAACTTACGGGACTCGATTAGATATCACGGATCTTTGAGTTATCGGCCGTTGCCGATGAACCAATAGTTAGGCAAAAAAGCGAAAAAAAGACCAAAACCCGCCTCGGTCGTCCGAGCGACCGCAAAAACACACATAGCACCACATAGGCATTTGCGCAGCGTTGCAACTTACGGGACTCGATTCCGATATCCGAGTTATCGGCCCGTTGCGATGAACCAATAGTTAGGCAAAAAGCGAAAAAGACCAAAACACCGCCTCGGTCGTCCGAGCGACACGCAAAAACACATAGCACCACATAGGCATTTGTACGGCGTTGCAACTTACGGGACTCGATTAGATATCACGGATCTTGAGTTATCGGCCCGTTTGCCGATGAACCAATAGTTAGGCAAAAAGCGAAAAAAAAAAGCGAAAAAAAGACCAAAACCCGCCTCGGTCGTCCGAAACGACACACAAACAAAACACACATAGCACCATATAGGCATTTGGCGCGCGTTTGACTTACGGGACTCGATTAGATATCACGGATCTTAGAGTTATCGGCCGTTTGCCGATGAACCAATAGTTAGGCAAAAAGCGAAAAAAGAGACCAAAACCCGCCTCGGTCGTCCGAGGCGACACGCGAAAACACACATAGCACCACATAGGCATTTGGCGCGCGTTGCAACTTACGGGACCGATGAACAGAGTTAGGCAAAAAGCGAAAAAAAGACCAAAAACCCCTCCGGTTATCGACGAGTTAGGCATTTGGCCAACTTACGGGACTTCGAAGAATCTGGGATCGAAAACCCGTTTGCCCTCGGCAAAAGCGAAAAAAGAGCGAAACCGACTCAAAAACACGTAGCACCACATAGCACCACATGGGCATTTGGCATGCGTTACGACTTACGGGACTCGATTAGATATCTCGGATCTTGGCGAGTTATCGGCCGTTGACCGATGAACCAATAGTTAGGCAAAAAAAGAAAAAAGACCAAAACCCGCCTCGGTCGTCCGAGATAACGACATGAAACACACATAGCACCACATAGGCATTTGGCCGCAGCGTTGCAACTTACGGGACTCGATTAGATATCACGGATCTTAGAGAGTTATCGGCCGTTGCCGATGAACCAATAGTTAGGCAAAAAGCGAAAAAAGAGACCAAAAAACGCCTCGGTCGTCCGAGCGACACAAAAACACACATAGCACCACATAGGCATTTGGCGCAGCGTTGCAACTTACGGGCGATTAGATATCTGGATCGAGTTATCGGCCGTTTGCCGATGAACCATAGTTAGGCAAAAAGCGAAAAAAAAGACCAAAACCGCCGCCTCGGTCGTCGAGCGAACGACAGCAACACACACATAGCACCACATAGGCATTTGGCGCGCGTTGCAACTTACGGGACTCGATTCGATATCACGGATCTTAGAGTTATCGGCCCGTTTGCCGATGAACCAATGGAGTTAGGCAAAAAAAAAAAAAAAGACCAAAACCCGCCTCGGTCGTCCGAGCGACGACCGCAAAACACACATAGCACCACATAGGCATTTGGCGCGCGTTGCAACTTACGGGACTCGATTAGATATCACGGATCTGAGTTATCGGCCCGTTTGCCGATGAACCAATAGTTAGAGCAAAAAGCGAAAAGAGACCAAAAACGCGCCTCGGTCGTCCGAGCGACATACACCAATACATGCGTTAGCACCACATAGGCATTTAGCGCGTTGCGACTTACGGCCGTTCGATGAACCAGATAGGCAAAAAGCGGATCTTAGGAGTTATCGATCCGTTGCCCGATGAAACACATAGACCACATAGGCATTTGGCAAAAGCGAAAAAAGAGAATGAAAACCGCCTCGGTCGTCCGAGCGACCGCCTCATGTCCGAAGTCCAGCACACATAGCACCACATAGGCATTTGGCGCAGCGTTGCAACTTACGGGACTCGATTTAGATATCTGGGATCTTAGCGAGTTATCGGCCCGTTGCCGATGAACCAGCAGTTAGGCTGATTAAAAAAAGCGAAAAAAGACCAAAAAAACCACGCCTCGGTCGTCCGAGCGACCGCAAACACACACATAGCACCACATAGGCATTTGCGCAGCGTTGCAACTTACGGGACTCGATTTAGATATCACGGATCTTGAGTTATCGCAGCCGTTTGCCGATGAACCAGCAGTTAGGTTAAAAAAGCCGAAAAAGAGAAAAAACCCGCCTCGGTCGTCCGAACGACCGCAAACACACACATAGCACCACATAGGCATTTGCGCAGCGTTGCGACTTACGGGACTCGATTTAGATATCACGGATCTGCAAGTTATCGGCCGTTGCCGATGAACCAATAGTTAGGCAAAAAAGCGAAAAAAAGACCAAAAACCGCCTCGGTCGTCCGAGCGACATGCGCAAACACACACATAGCACCACATAGGCATTTGGCGCAGCGTTGCAACTTACGGGACTCGATTAGATATCAGCGGATCTTAGAGTTATCGGACCGTTGCCCGATGAACCAATAGTTAGGCAAAAAGCGAAAAAAAGACAAAAACCGCCTCGGTCGTCGTCCGACGACGCAAAAACACACATAGCACCACATAGGCATTTGGCGCGCGTTGCGACTTACGGGACTCGATTAGATATCGGATCTTAGAGTTATCGGCCGTTTGCGATGAACCAATAGTTAGGCAAAAAAGCGAAAAAGAGACCAAAACCCGCCTCGGTCGTCCGAGCGACATGAACACACATAGCACCACATAGGCATTTGCGCAGCGTTGCGACTTACGGGACTCGATCATTGCGATATCACGGATGCGAGTTATCGGCCGTTGCTCGATGAACCATGAGTTAGGCAAAAGCGAAAAAGAGACAAAACCGCCGCCTCGGTCGTCCGAGCGAATTACACGAAACACACACATAGCACCACATAGGCATTTTGCGCAGCGTTGCAACTTACGGGACTCGATTTACGATATCACGGATCTTAGAGTTATCGGCCGTTTGCCGATGAACCAATAGTTAGGCAAAAAGCGAAAAAAGACCAAAAACCCGCCTCGGTCGTCCGAGCGACACGCAAAACACACATAGCACCATATAGGCATTTGGCGCGCGTTGCAACTTACGGGACTCGATTACGATATCTGGATCGAGAGTTATCACCGTTGCCGATGAACCAATAGTTAGGCAAAAAGCGAAAAAGACCAAAACCCGCCTCGGTCGTCCGAGCGACCGCAAAAACACACACATAGCACCACATAGGCATTTGTGGCGCAGCGTTGCAACTTACGGGACTCGATTAGATATCACGGACGAGTTATCGGCCGTTGCCGATGAACCAATAGTTAGGCAAAAAGCGAAAAAAAGAGACCAAAACCGCCTCGGTCGTCCGAGCGACACGCGAACACACACATAGCACCACATAGGCATTTGCGAAAAAGAGCAGCGTTGCGACTTACGGGACGTTCGATTCGATTAGATATCACGGATCTTGAGTTATCGGCCGTTTGCCCGATGAACCAACGATAGTTAGGCAAAAAGCGAAAAAGAGACCAAAAACCGCCTCGGTCGTCCGAACGACACGCAAAACACACACATAGCACCGCATAGGCATTTGGCGCAGCGTTGCAACTTACGGGACTCGATTAGATATCGGATCTTGAGTTATCGGCCCGTTGCCCGATGAACCAATAGTTAGGCAAAAAGCGAAAAAAGAGACCAAAACCCGCCTCGGTCGTCCGAGCGACCATGAAACACACATAGCACCACATAGGCATTTGGCGCATAGGCATTTTAGGCGTTGCGACTTACGGGACTCGATTACGATATCACGGATCTTTGAGTTATCGGCCGCGTTACGATGAACCAACGGTTAGTTAAGCAAAAAAAAGCGAAAAAGAGACCAAAAACCGCCTCGGTCGTCGAGCGACGCACAAACACACACATAGCACCACATAGGCATTTGCGCGCGTTGCAACTTACGGGACTCGATTAGATATCACGGATCTTAGAGTTATCGGCCGTTTGCCGATGAACCAATAGTTAGGCAAAAAAAAAGACCAAAAAGAGAGCGACACGCAAAAAACCGCCTCGGTCGTCCGAGCGACACATGCAAACACACATAGCACCACATAGGCATTTGGCGCAGCGTTGCAACTTACGGGACTCGATTAGATATCACGGATCTTAGAGTTATCGGCCCGTTGCCGATGAACCAATAGTTAGGCAAAAAGCAAAAAAAGACCAAAAACCCGCCTCGGTCGTCCGAACGAATGCAAACACACATAGCACCACATAGGCATTTGGCGCAGCGTTGCAACTTACGGGTTCGATTCCAGATATCACGGATCTTGGAGTTATCGGCCGTTTGCCGATGAACCAATAGTTAGGCAAAAAGCGAAAAAAAGACCAAAACCCGCCTCGGTCGTCGAGCGAGCGACATGCGAACACACACACATAGCACCACATAGGCATTTTGCGCAGCGTTGCGACTTACGGGACTCGATTAGATATCGGATCTTAGAGTTATCGGCCGTTGCCGATGAACCAATAGTTAGGCAAAAAAAAAAAAGACCAAAACCCGCCTCGGTCGTCGAGCGACGCAAAAACACACACAGCACATAGGCATTTGGCACGCAGCGTTGCGACTTACGGGACTCGATTACGATATCACGGATCTTGAGAGTTATCGACCCGTTGCCGATGAACCAAGCAGTTAGGCAAAAAGCGAAAAAAAAGACCAAAAACCCGCCTCGGTCGTCCGAGCGACACGCAAAACACACATAGCACCACATAGGCATTTGCGCAGCGTTGCGACTTACGGGACTCGATTTAGATATCACGGATCTTAGAGTTATCGGCCGTTTGCCCGATGAACCAGCAGTTAAGCAAAAAAAGCGAAAAAACCAAGACCAAAACCGCCTCGGTCGTCCGAGCGACACATAAACACACATAGCACCACATAGGCATTTGGCGCAGCGTTGCAACTTACGGGACTCGATTCCAGATATACGGATCTTTAGAGTTATCGGCCGTTTGCCGATGAACCAATAGTTAGGCAAAAAAAGCGAAAAAAAGACCAAAACCGCCTCGGTCGTCGAGCGACGACGCAAAACACACATAGCACCACATAGGCATTTGCGCGCGTTCTGACTTACGGGACTCGATTCGATTAGATATCACGGATCTTGAGTTATCGGCCGTTGCCGATGAACCAATAGTTAGGCAAAAAAGCGAAAAAAGAGACCAAAACCCGCCTCGGTCGTCGAGCGACACATGAAACACACATAGCACCACATAGGCATTTGGTACGCGTTGCGACTTACGGGACTCGATTCGATATCACGGATCTTTGAGTTATCGGCCAGATTTGCGATGAACCAATAGTTAGGCAAAAAAGCGAAAAAGAGACCAAAACCCGCCTCGGTCGTCGAGCGATGACACATGAACACACACATAGCACCACATAGGCATTTGGCGCAGCGTTGCGACTTACGGGACTCGATTAGATATCACGGATGCGAGTTATCGGCCGTTGCCCGATGAACCAATAGTTTAGGCAAAAAGCGAAAAAAGAGACCAAAACCGCCTCGGTCGTCCGAGAGCGACACGCAAACACACACATAGCACCACATAGGCATTTGGCGCGCGTTCTGACTTACGGGACTCGATCCGATATCACGGATCTTGAGTTATCAGCCCGTTTGCCCGATGAACCAACAGTTAGGCAAAAAGCCGAAAAAGAAACCAAAACCCGCCTCGGTCGTCCGAACAACACCGAAACACACACATAGCACCACATAGGCATTTGGCGCGCGTTGCAACTTACGGGACTCGATTAGATATCGGATCTTGAGTTATCGGCCCGTTTGCCGATGAATAGCGAGTTAGGCAAAAAAGCGAAAAAAAAACCAAAACCCGCCTCGGTCGTCGAGCGACACATGAAAACACACATAGCACCACATAGGCATTTGCGCGCGTTGCAACTTACGGGACTTCGATTCGATATCACGGATCTTGAGAGTTATCGGCCCGTTTGCCGATGAACCAGCGGTTAGGCAAAAAGCGAAAAAAAGAGACCAAAACCCGCCTCGGTCGTCCGAGCGACGACACAACAAACACACACCAGCACCACATAGGCATTTGCGCAGCGTTGCGACTTACGGGACTCGATTCCGATATCACGGATCAGGAGTTATCGGCCGTTTGCCGATGAACCAATAGTTAGGCAAAAAGCGAAAAAAGACCAAAAAACCGCCTCGGTCGTCCGAGCGACACGCAAAACACACATAGCACCACATAGGCATTTTGCGCGTTGCAACTTACGGGACTCGATTCCGATATCACGGATCTGGAGTTATCGGCCCGTTGCCGATGAACCAGCGAGTTAGGCAAAAAAGAAAAAAGAGACCAAAAACCCGCCTCGGTCGTCAAGGCGAGCGAAACACACACACACACATGGGCATTTAGCACCACATAGGCATTTGCGCGCGTTGCAACTTACGGGACTCGATTACGATATCACGGATCTTAGGAGTTATCGACCTATTGCCGATGAACCAGCGAGTTAGGTAAAAAAGCGAAAAAGACCAAAACCCGCCTCGGTCGTCCGAGCGACACGCAAACACACATAGCACCACATAGGCATTTGGCAGCGTTGCGACTTTACGGGACTCGATTAGATATCACGGATCTTAGAGTTATCAACCCGTTGCCGATGAACCAATAGTTAGGCAAAAAGCGAAAAAGAGACAAAAAACCGCCTCGGTCGTCCGAGCGACACGCATAAACACACACATAGCACCACATAGGCATTTTGCGCAGCGTTGCAACTTACGGGACTCGATTAGATATCACGGATCTTAGAGAGTTATCGGCCCGTTTGCCGATGAACCAGCGAGTTAGGCAAAAAGCGAAAAAAAAGACCAAAACCCGCCTCGGTCGTCCGAGCGACACACAAACACACATAGCACCACATAGGCATTTGGCATGCATTTGCGACTTACGGGACTCGATTAGATATCGATTAGATTAGAGTTATATCCCGGATGGGTTATCGAGGCAAAAGCCGAAAAAAAGACGATGAACCAACAGTTAGAGCGCAAAAAGCGAAAATAGCACCAAAGGCCGCCTCGGTCGTTATGGGACGATGACACATGAAAACACACACGGTCGTCCGAGCGACACACATAGGCATTTAGCGCGCGTTGCAACTTACGGGACTCGATTAGATATCACGGATGCGAGTTATCGGCCCGTTTGCCGATGAACCAATAGTTAGGCAAAAAGCGAAAAAGAGACCAAAACCCGCCTCGGTCGTCCGAGCGACACGCACAAACACACACATAGCACCACATAGGCATTTGATATCTGGCGTTGCGTTAAACACGGGACGATGAACCAGCGGTTAGCAAAAAGCGAAAAAGACCAAAACACACCTCGGTCGTCCGAACGACATTGAAAACACACACATAGCACCACATAGGCATTTGGCGCAGCGTTACAACTTACGGGACTCGATTCGATATCACGGATAGAACCAAACCCGTTGCCCGATGTCGTCAATAGTTAGGCAAAAGCGCGAAAAAGACCAAAAACACTCACGTCGAGCGACGCCACATAGGCACCACAGCGCGCGTTGTAACTTACGGGACTCGATTAGATATCACGGATCTTGAGTTATCGGCCCGTTGGACGATGAACCAAGCAGTTAGGCAAAAAGCGAAAAAAAGAGACCAAAACCGCCTCGGTCGTCGAGCGACACACATGAAACACACACATAGCACCACATAGGCATTTGGCAGCGTTGCAACTTACGGGACTCGATTAGATATCACGGATCTTGAGTTATCGGCCGTTGTTTGCCGATGAACAATAGTTAGGCAAAAAGCGAAAAAAGAGACCAAAACCGCCTCGGTCGTCGAGCGACGAAACATGCAAACAGGCACTTATAGCTGACGATACCACATGAAGGCATTAGGCAAAAAGCGAAAAAGAGACTTAAAACCCGCCTCGGTCGTCCGATTTTAGATATCACGGATTTGGCGCGTTTCCACTTATGGGCATTCGATTCGATAGCGTTTGTCGATGACCCCGATGAACATAGTTAGGCAAAAAAGCGAAAAAGACCAAAAACACCGCCTCGGTGGAAATCGACGACACGCAAACACACATAGCACCACATAGGCATTTGGCGCAGCGTTGCAACTTACGGGACTCGATTAGATATCACGGATCTTGAGTTATCGGCCGTTGCCGATGAACCAAGCAGTTAGGCAAAAAGCGAAAAAAAGAGACAAAAACCGCCTCGGTCGTCCGAGCGACACAAACACACACATAGCACCACATAGGCATTTTGGCGCGCGTTGCGACTTACGGGACTCGATTAGATATCACGGATGCGAGTTATCGGCCGTTGCCGATGAACCAATAGAGGCAAAAAAAAAAGCAAAAAAAGAGACCAAAAAGCCGCCTCGGTCGTCGAGCGACATAGGCACAACACAGTTATAGCACCACATGGGCATTTGTACGCGTTGCGACTTACGGGACTCGACGGGATCACGATGAGAACCATTTGCGCAGCGTTGAACTTTAGTTAGGCAAAAAAGCGAAAAAAGAGACCAAAACCGCCTCGGTCGTCCGAGCGACACAACACACACACACATAGCACCACATAGGCATTTGGCGCGTTTACAACTTACGGGACTCGATTAGATATCACGGATCTTAGAGTTATCGGCCAGTTTTACCGATGATGACCAAGCAGTTAGGCAAAAAATGAAAAAAAAGAGACCAAAACCGCCTCGGTCGTCGGTCGACCGAACGACAACGCAACACACATAGCACCACCATAGGCATTTGGCGCGCGTTGCAACTTATGGGGACTCGATTTGAGATATCGGATGAGAGTTATCACGGGATGGGACGATGAACCAATAGTTAGGCAAAAAAAAAAAAAGAAACCAAAACCCGCCTCGGTCGTCGAGCGACACACAAACACACACACATAGCACCACATAGGCATTTGGCGCAGCGTTGCAACTTACGGGACTCGATTAGATATCACGGATCTTGCGAGTTATCGGCCGTTGCCGATGAACCAATAGTTAGGCAAAAAGCGAAAAAAGAGACCAAAACCCGCCTCGGTCGTCGAGAACGACACCAAAAACACACATAGCACCACATAGGCATTTGGCGCAGCGTTGCAACTTACGGGACTCGATTTAGATATCACGGATCTGCGAGTTATCGGCCGTTTGCCGATGAACCAATAGTTTAGGCAAAAAGCGAAAAAAAGACCAAAACCCGCCTCGGTCGTCCGAGCGACAACAACAAACACACATAGCACCACATAGGCATTTGCGCGCGTTGCGACTTACGGTTCGATTCCGATATCACGGATCACGAGTTATCGGCCGTTGCCGATGAAATAGTTAGGCAAAAAGCGAAAAAAAGAGACCAAAACCCGCCTCGGTCGTCCGAGCGACCGCGAAACACACATATAGCACCATAGGCATAGGCATTTGGCGCAGCGTTGCGACTTACGGGACTCGATTCCGATATCACGGATCTTTGAGTTATCGGCCGTTGCATCATAACCGATGAACCAGCGAGTTAGGCATTTGGCAGAAAAAAGAGACCAAACCCGCCTCGATTCGGCGACATCGAAACACTCGAGACATACATTTGCACATGCACACATACGGTTAGGCAAAAAGGCATTTGGCGCGCGTTGCGACTTACGGGACTCGATTCCGATATCTGGATCTGCAGAGTTATCGCCGTTATCATCCGTTGCAGATGAACAATAGTTAGGCAAAAAAGCGAAAAAAGACCAAAAAACCGCCTCGGTCGTCCGAGCGACACATAAAACACACATAGCACCACATAGGCATTTGGCGGCGTTGCAACTTACGGGACTCGATTAGATATCACGGATATCACCGTTGCGGATAATTAAAAAGAGTTATCGGCCCGTTGTCCGATGAACCAGCACAGTTAGGCAAAAAAGCAAAAAAGACCAAAACCCGCCTCGGTCGTCCGAGCGACACGAGTTATGAACACACACATAGCAATAGCATAGGCAAAAAGCGCAGCGTTGCGACTTACGGGACTCGAACACGATATCGGATGGCAGAGTTATCGGCCCGTTGCCGGGATGAACCAGCGAGTTAGGCAAAAAGCGAAAAAGAGACCAAAAACCGCCTCGGTCGTCCAAGACGACACGCAAACACACACATAGCACCACATAGGCATTTGGCAGCGTTGCAACTTACGGGACTCGATTAGATATCGGATCTTGAGTTATCGGCCGTTGCCGATGAACCAATAGTTAGGCAAAAAAGCGAAAAAAAGACCAAAACCCGCCTCGGTCGTCCGAGCGACATAAACACACACATAGCACCACATAGGCATTTGGCGCGTTGCAACTTACGGGACGATCGATTGATATCTGGATCTGAATCCGTTACCCAGATGAACAGCAGAGGCAAAAAGCGAAAAAAGAGACGGCCCGCCTCGGTCGTCGAGCGACATGCCAAAACACACATAGCACCACATAGGCATTTGCGCAGCGTTGCGACTTACGGGACTCGACGATGAACGGATCTTGAGTTATCGGCCAAAAGCCGAAAAAGAGCAAAAACCCGCCTCGGTCGTCCGAGCGACACACAAAAACACACATAGCACCACATAGGCATTTGCGCGCGTTGCAACTTACGGGACTCGATTAGATATCACGGATCTTTGAGTTATCGGCCGTTGCCGATGAACCAATAGTTAGGCAAAAAAGCGAAAAAAGAGACCAAAACCCGCCTCGGTCGTCCGAGCGACACGCAAACACACATAGCACCACATAGGCATTTAGCGCAGCGTTGCGACTTACGGGACTCGATTCCGATATCACGGATCTTTGAGTTATCGACCCGTTTTGCCCGATGAACCAGCGAGTTAGGCAAAAAGCAAAAAAAAAAGAGAAAAACCCTCCTCGGTCGTCCGAGCGACGCGCAAAACACACACATAGCACCACATAGGCATTTGGCGCGCGTTGCAACTTACGGGACTCGATTCGATATCACGGATGATCTTAGAGTTATCGGCCCGTTTGCCCGATGAACCAATAGTTAGGCAAAAGCGAAAAAAAGAGACCAAAAACGCCTCGGTCGTCCGAGCGACACGCAAACACACACATAGCACCATAGGCATTTGGCGCGTTGCAACTTACGGGACTCGATTAGATAGATATCACGGCCCGTTTGCCGAGTTATCGGCCGCCAAAAGCGAAACCAAGCAGGCAAAAAGCGAAAAAGAGTCGCGTTGCCTCGGTCGATCCAGCAGTTAGGCAAAAAGCGAAAAAAGACCAAAAAACACTCATAGCACCAGCATAGGCATTTGGCAGCGTTGCGACTTACGGGACTCGATTAGATATCACGGATCTTGAGTTATCGGCCGTTGCCGATGAACCAATAGTTAGGCAAAAAGCCGAAAAAGAGAAAAAACCCGCCTCGGTCGTCGAGCGACCGCAAACACACACATAGCACCACATAGGCATTTGGCGCGCGTTGCAACTACGGGACGATGGACTCGATTACGATAGACCCAAAACCGCCTCGGATCTTGCGACATGGAGTTATCACATAGGCCGATTTGCCGATGAACCAGCGAGTTAGGCAAAAAGCGAAAAAGAGACCAAAAACCCGCCTCGGTCGTCCGAGCGACGACGCAAACACACACATAGCACCACATAGGCATTTGGCGCGCGTTGCAACTTACGGGACTTCGATTCCGATATCACGGATCCGAGTTATCGGCCCGTTGCGATGAACAGCGGTTAGGCAAAAAAGCGCGAAAAAAAGACCAAAAACCGCCTCGGTCGTCGAGCGACACACATGAACACACATAGCACCACATAGGCATTTGGCGCAGCGTTGCAACTTACGGGACTCGATTAGATATCGGATGCGAGTTATCGGCCGTTGCCGATGAACCAATAGTTAGGCAAAAAGCGAAAAAAGAGACCAAAACCCGCCTCGGTCGTCGAGCGAACGACAAAACACACACATAGCACCATATAGGCATTTACAGCGCAGACTTACGGGACTCGATTCCGATATCACGGATCTTAGAGTTATCGGCCGTTGCCGATGAACCAGCGAGTTAGGCAAAAAGAACCAATAAAAAAAGAGACCCAAAAACCCGCCTCGGTCGCGTCCAGAGCGACACGCAAACACACATAGCACCACATAGGCATTTGGCGCGTTGCGTTACGGGACGACTTACACGGGGACTCGATTAGATATCACGGATCGTTGAGTTATCGGCCCGTTTGCCGATGAACCAATAGTTAGGCAAAAAGCGATAAAAAGAGACCAAAAACCCGCCTCGATGTCGTCCGAGGCGACACCAAAAAACACACGGTCGTCCGAGCGACACCTAAACCACATAGGCATTTAGGCATTTGGCGCAGCGTTGCGACTTACGGGACTCGATTCCGATATCACGGATGCCTTAGAGTTATCGGCCGTTGCCCGATGAACCAAAGTTGAAGCAAAAAGCGAGAAAAAGAGACCAAAACCCGCCTCGGTCGTCCGTCACACACAACGACACCACAAACACACAGCGTTGCAACTTACGGCACGACATAGGCATTTAGAGTTATCGCAGCGTTGCAACTTACGGGACTCGATTAGATATCACGGATCTTCGAGTTATCGGCCGACCGATGAACGCAGCAGTTAGGCAAAAAGCGAAAAAGAGACCAAAACCCGCCTCGGTCGTCGTCGAGCGACATGAAACACACACATAGCACCACATAGGCATTTGGCGCAGCGTTGCAACTTACGGGACTCGATTAGATATCACGGATCTGCGAGTTATCGGCCGTTTGCCCGATGAACCAGCAGTTAGGCAAAAAGCGAAAAAAGAGACCAAAAACCCGCCTCGGTCGTCCGAGCGACATGAACACACACATAGCACCACATAGGCATTTGGCGCGCGTTGCGACTTACGGGACTCGATTAGATATCACGGATCTTGAGTTATCGGCCGTTTGCCGATGAACCAATAGTTAGGCAAAAAGCGAAAAAAGACCAAAACCCGCCTCGGTCGTCCGAGCGACACGCAAACACACACATAGCACCACATAGGCATTTGGCGCAGCGTTGCAACTTACGGGACTCGATTAGATATCACGGATGCGAAGAGTTATCGGCCGTTGCCCGATGAACCAACGAGTTAGGCAAAAAAGCGAAAAAGAGACAAAAACCCGCCTCGGTCGTCCGAGGCATTTGGCGCAAACACACATAGCACCACATAGGCATTTGCGCAGCGTTGCGACTACTTACGGGACTCGATTAGGCAAAAAAAAGCGAAAAAGACCAAAATATCGTCCGAGCGACACGAGTTATCATAGCACCACATAGGCATTTGGCATGCGTTACAACTTACGGGACTCGATGAACGGATCGAGTTAGGCCGTTGCCGCAAAAAGAAAAAAAAAGACCAAAACCCGCCTCGGTCGAGCGACGACCGCGAGCAAACACACACATAGCACCACATAGGCATTTGGCACGCGTTGCGACTTACGGGACTCGATGATAACCGGCGTTAGGCAAACGTTAGCGAAAAAAGAGACAAAAACTCGCGCCTCGATCGTCACGATCGGACAAGCGAGTTACACACACATAGCACCACACATAGGCATTTGCGCAGCGTTGCACGACTTACGGGACTCGAAAAAGATATCCGAGTTATCGGCCGTTGCCGATGAACCGATAAAGGCAAAAAGCGAACACAAAGCACTCGATAGTCGCAGCGACACATAAACACACACATGCACCACATAGGCATTTTGGCACGCGTTGCAACTTACGGGACTCGATTTAGATATCACGGATCTGGCGAGTTATCGGCCGTTGCCGATGAACCAACGGTTAGGCAAAAAAAGCGAAAAAGAGACCAAAACCCGCCTCGGTCGTCCGAGCGACAACATGAAACACACACATAGCACCACATAGGCATTTTGGCAGCGTTGCAACTTACGGGACTCGATTAGATATCACGGATCTTTAGAGTTATCGGCCGTTTGCCGATGAACCATAGTTAGCAAAAAAAAGAAAAAGAGACCAAACCGCCTCGGTCGTCCGAGCGACACACAAACACACACATAGCACCACATAGGCATTTGGCACGCGTTGCGACTTACGGGACTCGATTCCGATATCTGGATCTGCGAGTTATCGGCCGTTGCCGATGAACCAATAGTTAGGCAAAAAGCGCGAAAAAGAGACCAAAACCGCCTCGGTCGGTCGTCCGAGCGACACATGAACACACACATAGCACCACATAGGCATTTGCACGCGCGTTGCTGACTTACGGGACGACGATATCACGGATGAGGAGTTATCAGCCGTTGCCGATGAACCAAAAGGCAAAAAGCGAAAAAAAGACCAAAAACCGCCTCGGTCGTCCGAGCGACAAAACACACCACCCATCGCATTTCGAAACGACGATGAACACACAGTTAGCACCACATAGGCATTTGGCGAGCGCGTTGCAACTTACGGGATTTCGATTACGATATCACGGATCTCACGGATGCGAGTTTATCGGCCGTTGCCGATGAACCAATAGTTAGGCAAAAAGCGAAAAAGAGACCAAAACCCGCCTCGGTCGTCCGAGACCATAAACACACACAGCACCACATAGGCATTTGGCGCAGCGTTACAACTTACGGGACTCGATTAGATATCTGGATGAGTTATCGGCCCGTTTGCCGATGAACCAGCGGTTAGGCAAAAAAGCGAAAAAGAGACCAAAACCCGCCTCGGTCGTCCGAGCGAGCATAAACACACACATAGCACCACATAGGCATTTGCGCGTTATCGGGACTTCCGATCCGATATACGGCCGATGAACCCGAATCGAGTTAAGGAAAAAGCGAAAAAAAGACCAAAAAAAAAAGCAGACCAAAAAACGCCATCGTCCGAGCGACGATGACAGCGTTGCAACTTACGGGACTCGCGCACCATATAGGCGGATGTCGCGTTGCGTTACTTCGTTATCACCGGGACCGATGAACCAATAGTTAGGCAAAAAGCGAAAAAAAGACCAAAACCCGCCTCGGTCGTCCGAGCGACGCAAAACACACATAGCACCACATAGGCATTTGCGCACGCGTTGCGACTTACGGGACTCGATTAGATATCACGGATCTTAGAGTTATCGGCCCGTTGCCGATGAACCAATAGTTAGGCAAAAAGCGAAAAAGAGACCAAAACCCGCCTCGGTCGTCCGAGCGCGACACATAAAACACACATAGCACCACATAGGCATTTGGCGCGCGTTGCGACTTACGGGACTCGGGATACGATGCGAAAGTTATCGGCCGGTTGCGTCGATGAACCAGCGTTAGGCAAAAAGCGAAAAAGAGACCAAAACCGCCTCGGTCGTCCAAGCGACCACATGAAACACACATAGCACCACATAGGCATTTGGCGCGTTGCAACTTACGGGACTCGATTACGATATCACGGATCTGCGAGTTATCGATTCCGTTGCGGATTTGAACCCGATGAACCAATAGTTAGGCAAAAAAAGCGAAAAAAAGACCAAAAACCCGCCTCGGTCGTCGAGCGACGACACAACACACACACACGCATACCACCATAGGCATTTGGCGCAGCGTTGCAACTTACGGGACTCGATTCGATATCACGGATCGAGTTATCGGCCCGTTTGCCCGATGAACCAAGCAGTTAGGCAAAAAGCGAAAAAAAGAGACAAAAACGCCTCGGTCGTCGAGCGACGACACGCATAAACACACACATAGCACCACATAGGCATTTGGCGCAGCGTTGCAACTTACGGGACTCGATTAGATATCACGGATCTTAGAGTTATCGGCCGTTGCCCGATGAACCAATAGTTAGGCAAAAAGCGAAAAAAAGAGACAAAAACCGCCTCGGTCGTCCGAGCGACACCGCAAAACACACATAGCACCACATAGGCATTTGCGCAGCGTTGCAACTTACGGGACGATGAACCAGCATTAGGCAAAAAAGCGAAAAAAAGAGACAAAAACCCTCGATCGCAGCGACATAAACACACACTTAGCACACATAGGGACGCGTTGCGACTTACGGGACTCGATTAGATATCGGATCTGCGAGTTATCGGCCGTTTGCTCGATGAACCAATAGGCATAAAAAGCGAAAAAAGACCAAAAACCCGCCTCGGTCGTCGAGCGACGACCAAAACACACATAGCACCACATAGGCATTTGCGCGCGTTGCGACTTACGGGACTCGATTAGATATCACGGATCTGGGAGTTATCGGCCGTTGCCGATGAACCAATAGTTAGGCAAAAAAGCGAAAAAAGAGACCAAAACCCGCCTCGGTCGTCCGACGACACACAAACACACACACATAGCACCACATAGGCATTTTGCGCGCGTTGCGACTTACGGGACTCGATTCGATGACTTATCGAGTTAGGGATGCCGATGAACAAGCCCGTCGTCCGATGGCAGCAAATTAGGCAAAAAGCGAAAAAAGAGACCGAAAAAACTCGCCTCGGTCGTCGAGCGACGACATGAACACACACACATAGCACCACATAGGCATTTGGCGTCAGCGTTGCAACTTACGGGACTCGATTAGATATCACGGATCTTGAGTTATCGGCCGTTGCCGATGATCAACCAGTTAGGCAAAAAGCAAAAAAAAAAAGACCAAAACCCGCCTCGGTCGTCCGAGCGACACGCATGACACAAACACACATATAGCACCACATAGGCACCACATAGGCATTTGGCGCGTTATCGACTTACGGGACGATTCGATTAGGCAAATCACGGTCGTCGAGCGAGTTATCATAGGCATTTAGCGCAGCGTTGCGACTTACGGCCCGATGAACCACGAGTTAGGCAAAAAGCGAAAAAAAAGACCGAAAACCCGCCTCGGTCGTCCGAGCGACACAAAACACACATAGCACCACATAGGCATAGGCATTTGGCGCGCGTTGCGACTTACGGGACTCGATTAGATATCACGGATCTTGCGAGTTATCGGCCCGTTGCCGATGAACCAATAGTTAGGCAAAAAGCGAAAAAGAGACCAAAACCCGCCTCGGTCGTCCGAGCGACACGAAAACACACACATAGCACCACATAGGCATTTGGCGCGCGTTGCAACTTACGGGACTCGATTAGATATCACGGGACCGAGTTGAACCCGTTGCCGATGAACCAGCAGTTAGGCAAAAAGCGAAAAAAAAGACCAAAACCCGCCTCGGTCGTCGAGCGACGACGCAAACACACACATAGCACCACATAGGCATTTGGTACGCAGCGTTGCGACTTACGGGACTCGATTCCGATATCACGGATCACGAGTTATCGGCCGTTGCCGATGAACCAATAGTTAGGCAAAAAGCGAAAAAAAGACCAAAACCCGCCTCGGTCGTCCGAGCGACCGCAAAAACACACATGCATAGCACCACATAGGCATTTGTGCGCGCGTTGCAACTTACGGGACTCGATTAGATATCACGGATCTGAGAGTTATCATCCCGTTTGCCCGATGAACAGCGAGTTAGGCAAAAAGCGATTAGAAAAAGAGACCAAAACCCCGCCTCGGTCGTCCGAGCGACAAAACGCCTCGGTCGTCCGAGCGACGCAAACACACATAGCACCACATAGGCATTTGGCAGCGCGTTGCGACTTACGGGACTCGATTCCGATATCACGGATCTGCGAGTTATCGGCCGTTGCCGATGAACCAATAGTTAGGCAAAAAGCGAAAAAGAGACCAAAAACCGCCTCGGTCGTCGAGCGACACGCAAACACACACATAGCACCACATAGGCATTTGGCGCGCGTTGCAACTTACGGGACTCGATTAGATATCACGGATCTTGCGAGTTATCGGCCCGTTTGCCCGATGAACCAATAGTTAGAACAAAAAGCGAAAAAAGACCAAAAACCCGCCTCGGTCGTCGAGACGACGACACAAAAACACACATAGCACCACATAGGCATTTTAGCGCAGCGTTGCGACTTACGGGACTCGATTTACGATATCACGGATGGAGTTATCAACCGTTTGCCGATGAACCAGCAGTTAGGCAAAAAAAAGCGAAAAAGAGACCAAAACCCGCCTCGGTCGTCCGAGCGACCGCGACACAAACACACACATAGCACCACATAGGCATTTGGCGCAGCGCAGGACTCGATTACGATATTACGGGACTCGATTAGATATCACGGATCTTAGAGTTATCAACCCGTTGCCGATGAACCAATAGTTAGGCAAAAAGCGAAAAAAGACCCAAAAACCCGCCTCGGTCGTCGAGCGACGACAACACAAACACACACATAGCACCACATAGGCATTTGGCGCAGCGTTGCGACTTACGGGACTCGATTAGATATCACGGATCTTGAGTTATCGGCCGTTGCCGATGAACCAATAGTTAGGCAAAAAAGCGAAAAAGAGACCAAAACCCGCCTCGTCGTCCGAGCGACACGCAAACACACATAGCACCACATAGGCATTTGGCGCAGCGTTGCAACTTACGGGACTCGATTAGATATCGGATCATTTTGCGAGTTATCGGCCCGTTGCTCGATGAACCAATAGTTAGGCAAAAAAAAAAAAAGAACCAAAAACAAAAAGCGAAAAAAGGCATTTCGAGCGTCCGTGCGACACCACAACACACACATAGATATCACGGATAGGCATTTGTACCGCAGCGTTGACTTACGGGACCGATGAACCAGCGGTTAGGCAAAAAGCGAAAAAGAGACCAAAACCGCCTCGGTCGTCGAGCGACACGCAAACACACACATAGCACCACATAGGCATTTGGCGCAGCGCGTTGCAACTTACGGGACTCGATTCCGATATCACGGATGCGAGTTATAACCCGTTTGCCGATGAACCAATAGTTAGGCAAAAAAGAAAAAAAACCAAAAAAAGACCGGTCGTCCGAAACCGAAACACCTCGATCGCACCGATAGGCGACGCAGCAAACAACACACATAGCACCACATAGGCATTTGCGCGCGACCAAAACTTACGGGGACTCGATAACCGATATCACGGATCATTGAGAGTTATCGGCCTCGATTGAAAACCGATGTTATCAGGCAAAGTTAGCAAAAAGCGAAAAAGAGACAAAAACCCGCCTCGGTCGTCGTCGAGCGACACACACACACACATAGCACCACATAGGCATTTTGGCGCGCGTTGCAACTTACGGGACTCGATTCGATATATCGGATGCGAGTTATCGGCCCGTTTGCCGATGAACAGATAGTTAGGCAAAAAAGCGAAAAAAGAGACCAAAACCCGCCTCGGTCGTCCGAGCGACACAAAAACACACATAGCACCACATAGGCATTTGGCAGCAGCGTTGCAACTTACGGGACTCGATATCACGGCGAGTTATCAACCGGGACTCGATGAACCAATAGATAGGCAAAAAGCGAAAAAGAGACCAAAACCCGCCTCGATCGTCGAGCGACCGCAAACACACATAGCACCACATAGGCATTTTAGCGCGTGAAACTTATGGGACCGATGAACAATAAAAGGCAAAAGAGCGAAAAAGACCAAAACCCTCGGTCGTCCGAGCGCGACGCAAAACACACACATAGCACCACATAGGCATTTGCGCAGCGTTGCAACTTACGGGACTCGATTAGATATCACGGATCTTGCGAGTTATCGGCCGTTGCCGATGAACCAATAGTTAGGCAAAAAGCGAAAAAAAAGACCAAAAACCCGCCTCGGTCGTCCGAGCGACGCAAAACACACATAGCACCATAGGCATTTTGGCGCGCGTTGCAACTTACGGGACTCGATTCGCGATATCACGGATCTGCGAGTTATCGGGATTTGCCGATGAACCAGCAGTTAGGCAAAAAAGCGAAAAAAGAGACCAAAACCGCCTCGGTCGTCGAGACGACACGCAAACACACACATAGCACCACATAGGCATTTTGGCGCAGCGTTGCAACTGACTTACGGGACTCGATTAGATATCACGGATCTCGAGTTATCGGCCGTTTGCCGATGAACCAATAGTTAGGCAAAAAAGCGAAAAAAGACCAAAAACCGCCTCGGTCGTCGTCGACGACGACACATAAACACACATAGCACCACATAGGCATTTGGCGCGCAGCGTTGCGACTTACGGGACTCGATTCGATACGGATACCGGATCGAGCGAGTTATCGGCATTTGAACGCGTTGCCGATGAACCAATAAATTAGGCAAAAAAAAAAAGAGACCAAAACCGCCTCGGTCGGTTGAGCGAAAAGCGAAACACACATAGCAATACGCCTCGGCATTTAGCGCACGCGTTGCAAAACGGGACTCACCACAGATATTGGATCTGCGAGTTATCGACCCGGGACCCGATGAACGATAGTTAGGCAAAAAAAGCGAAAAAGACCAAAACCCGCCTCGGTCGTCCGAGCGACACATAAAACACACATAGCACCACATAGGCATTTGCAGCGCAGCGTTTCTGACTTACGGGACTCGATTTAGATATCACGGATCGGGTTACGATGAACGATGAACGAGTTAGGCAAAAAGCCGAAAAAGAGACCAAAAACCCGCCTCGGTCGTCCGAGCGACACGCAAAACACACATAGCACCACATAGGCATTTGGCACGCGTTGCAACTTACGGGACTCGATTAGATATCACGGATCTCGAGTTATCGGCCGTTGCCGATGAACCAATAGTTAGGCAAAAAAAAAAAAAAAGACCAAAAACCCGCCTCGGTCGTCAAGCGACACACACACACATACACACACACATAGGCATTTGGCGCAGCGTTGCGACTTACGGGACTCGATTAGATATCACGGATCGAGTTATCGGCCCGTTGCCGAGATGAACCATAGTTGGCAAAAAATGAAAAAAAGTTACAAACCGGACGATCGAATCGGTCGTCAGAGCGACCGCAAAAACGGACTCGAACCAGATATAGGCATTTGGCGCGCGTTAAACGACCGTTGGACCGATGAACCAGCGAGTTAGGCAAAAAGCGAAAAGAGACCAAAACCCGCCTCGATCGTCGTCCGACGACGCAAACACACACATAGCACAGCACATATAGGCATTGCGCGGCGTTGCAACGGGACGGGATTCGATATCACGGATCTTGAGAGTTATCGGCCGTTTGCCGATGAACCAATAGTTAGGCAAAAAAGCGAAAAAAAGACCAAAACCCGCCTCGGTCGTCCGAGCGACACCACAAACACACATAGCACCAGCACCACATAGGCATTTGGCGCAGCGTTGCGACTTACGGGACGATCGATTAGATAAAGCGAAAAAGACGGATCGCCTCGAGTTTATCACGGCACGTTGCCGATGAAAGCGAGTTAGCAAAAAGAAAAAAAGTTAGACAAAAACCGCCTCGGTCGTCGTCGACGACACGCAAACACACAGACATAGCACCACATAGGCATTTGGCACAGCGTTGCAACTTACGGGACTCGATTAGATATCACGGATGCGAGTTATCGGCCGTTGCCCGATGAACCAGCGAGTTAGGCAAAAAGCGAAAAAGAGACCAAAAACCCGCCTCGGTCGTCCGAGCGACACAAAAAACACACATAGCACCACATAGGCATTTTGGCGCGCGTTGCGACTTACGGGACTCGATTAGATATCACGGATCTTAGAGTTATCGGCCCGATTTGCCGATGAACCAATAGTTAGGCAAAAAGCGAAAAAAAGAGACCAAAACCCGCCTCGGTCGTCCGAGCGACACATGAACACACACATAGCACCACATAGGCATTTGGCGCAGCGTTGCAACTTACGGGACTCGATTCCGATATATCGGATCTTTGAGTTATCGCCCGTTGCCCGATGAACCAGCAGTTAGGCAAAAAAGCGAAAAAGAGACCAAAAAACCGCCTCGGTCGTCCGAGCGACACGCAAAAACACACACATAGCACATATCCATAGGCATTTGGCGATGAACAGCGTTGCAACTTAGCGGGACTTCGATTACGATATCACGGATCTTAGAGTTATCGGCCGTTTGCCGATGAACCAATAGTTAGGCAAAAAGCGAAAAAGAGACAAAACCCGCCTCGGTCGTCCGAGCGACCATAAACACACACATAGCACCACATAGGCATTTGCGCAGCGTTGCGACTTACGGGACTCGATTAGATATCACGGATCTGCGAGTTATCGGACCCGTTGCCCGATGAAACAATAGTTAGGCAAAAGCGAAAAAAGACCAAAACCCGCCTCGGTCGTCCGCGACGCAAACACACATAGCACCACATAGGCATTTGGCGCAGCGTTTACGGGACTCGGCGATATCACGGATCTTGAGTTACGGGACGATGGCAGTTAGGCAAAAAGCGAGAAAGAGACCAAAACCGCCTCGGTCGTCCGAACTTAACACACATAGCACCACATAGGCATTTGGCGCGCGTTTGCAACTTACGGGACTCGATTCCGATGACGGAGCGAGTTATCGGCCGTTGCCGATGAACCAATAGTTAGGCAAAAAAGAGAAAAAAGACCAAAACCGCCTCGGTCGTCGAGCGACACACAAACACACACATAGCACCACATAGGCATTTGGCGCGCGTTGCAACTTACGGGACTCGATTAGATATCACGGATCTTGAGTTATCGGCCGTTGCCCGATGAACCAATAGTTAGGCAAAAAAGCGAAAAAGAGACCAAAACCCGCCTCGGTCGTCCGAGCGACACAAAAAGCGAAAATAACACACATAGCACCACATAGGCATTTGGCGCAGCGTTGCAACTTACGGGACTCGATTAGATATCACGGATCTGAGAGTTATCGGCCGTTGCCGATGAACCAATAGTTAGGCAAAGAAAAAAAGACCAAAACCGCCTCGGTCGTCGAGCGACACACAAACACACATATAGGCACCACATAGCATTGCAACTTACGGGCGATTCAGCGGATCACGAGTTATGGGTTTGCCGATGAACCAATAGTTAGGCAAAAAGCGAAAAAGAGACCAAAAACGCCTCGGTCGTCCGAGCGACGACCGCAAACACACACATAGCACCACATAGGCATTTGCGCGCGTTGCGACTTACGGGACTCGATTAGATATCACGGATCTTGAGTTATCGGCCCGTTGCCGATGAACCAGCAATAGTTAGGCAAAAAGCGAAAAAGAGACCAAAAAACACCGCCTCGGTCGTCCGAGCGACACCTGAAAACACACACATAGCACCACATAGGCATTTGCGCGCGCGTTGCAACTTACGGGACTCGATTAGATATCACGGATCTTGACGAGTTATCGGCCCGTTGCCCGATGAACCAATAGTTAGGCAAAAAGCGAAAAAAGACCAAAACCCGCCTCGGTCGTCCGAGCGACATAAACACACATAGCACCACATAGGCATTTGGCAGCGTTGCGACTTACGGGACTCGATTCGATACGGATGCGGGAGTTATGAACCCGTTTGCCGATGAACCAATAGTTAGGCAAAAAAGCGAAAAAGAGACCAAAACCCGCCTCGGTCGTCCGAGCGACGACACGCAAAAACACACATAGCACCACATAGGCATTTGGCGCGCGTTGCAACTTCGGGACGGGACTCGATTTAGATATCACGGAAAAAGAGAGTTAAAACCCGTTGCCGATGAACAAGCAGTTAGCCAAAAAAAAGCGAAAAAGAGACCAAAAATAGGCGCCTCGGTCGTTACGCGACGACGGGACTCGATGAACCGATATCACACATAGCAGTTACCAGCATAGGCATTTAGGCAAAAAGCGAAAAAGAGAGCGCCTCGGTTGCGCAAACACACATAGCACCGGGAGCGTCGCAACTTACGGGACTCGATTAGATATCACGGATTGAGTTATCATTACAGGATTTGCGATGAACAATAGTTAGGCAAAAAGAAAAAAAACCAAAAACCAAAACGGTCGTAAATCGACGATGAAAACACACACAAACACCATAGGCATTTGGCACAAGGCATTTTACGGGCAAAGAGACCAAAATATCCTCGGATCTTGAGCAAACACACACATAGCACCGGCGGCGTTGCGGCGATGACGATGAACTCGATAGTTAGGCAAAAAGCGAAAAAGACCAAAACCGCCTCGGTCGTCCGAGCGACAGCGAAAAACACACACAGCAGCACATAGGCATTTGGCGCGCGTTGCGACTTACGGGACTCGATTAGATATCACGGATCTTGGAGTTATCGGCCGTTTGCCCGATGAACCAGCAGTTAGGCAAAAAGCGAAAAAAGAGACCAAAAAACCCGCCTCGGTCGTCCGAGCGACACATGAAAACACACATAGCACCACATAGGCATTTGCGCGCGTTGACTTACGGGACTCGATTCCGATATCACGGATCTTGCGAGTTATCGGCCGTTGCCCGATGAACCAATAGTTAGGCAAAAAAGCGAAAAAGAGACCAAAAACCGCCTCGGTCGTCGAGAGCGACACATGAAACACACACATAGCACCACATAGGCATTTGGCGCAGCGTTGCGACTTACGGGACTCGATTAGATATCTGGGATCTTAGAGTTATCGGCCCGTTTGCCGATGAACCATAGTTAGGCAAAAAGAAAAAAAGACCAAAAAACCGCCTCGGTCGTCGTCCGAGCGACACGCAAACACACACATAGCACCACATAGGCATTTGGCGCGCGTTGCGACTTACGGGACTCGATTGAACCGAGTTATCGGCCGCCGATTAGGCAAAAAAGCCGAAAAAAGACCAAAAAACGCCTCGGTCGTCCGACGAACGACCAAAACACACACATAGCACCACATAGGCATCCGGGGCGCACGCGTTGCAACTTACGGGACTCGATTCGATATCACGGATCTTGCGAGTTATCGGCCGATTGGCCGATGAACCAGCGGTTAGGCAAAAGGCAAAAAAGCGAAAAAGAGACCAAAAACCGCCTCGGTCGTCCGAGCGACACGCAAACACACACATAGCACCACATAGGCATTTGGCGCGCGTTGCGACTTACGGGACTCGATTTACGATATCACGGATTTGAGAGTTATCGGCCGTTTGCGATGAACATAGTTAGGTAAAAAAAAAGCGAAAAAAGACCAAAAAACCGCCTCGGTCGTCCGAGCGACACATGAAACACACACATAGCACCACATAGGCATTTGCGCGCGTTGCAACTTACGGGACTCGATTTAGATATCACGGATCTGCGAGTTATCGCCCGTTTGCCGATGAACAATAGTTAGGCAAAAAAAGAAAAAAAGACCAAAACCGCCTCTCGATCGTCGAGCGACGCACAAACACACACATAGCACCACATAGGCATTTGGCGCGCGTTGCGACTTACGGGACTCGATTAGATATCACGGATCTTCGTCCGAGTTATCGGCGGCATTTTGCCAACGATGAACCGGAGCGAGTTAGGCAAAAAGCGAAAAAAAAAAGACCAAAACCGCCTCGGTCGTCGAGCGACACACAAAAACACACATAGCACCACATAGGCATTTTGCGCAGCGTTGCAACCACGGGACTCGATTAGATATATCGGGATTCTTAGTTATCGGCCCGTTGCCGATGAACCAATAGTTAGGCAAAAAAAGCGAAAAAAAGAGACCAAAACCGCCTCGGTCGTCCGAGCGACACGCAAACACACACATAGCACCACATAGGCATTTGCGCAGCGTTGCAACTTACGGGACTCGATTCGATATCACGGATCTTAGAGTTATCACCGTTGCCGATGAACCAATAGTTTAGGCGAAAAAGCCAAAAGAAAAAGACCAAAACGCCTCGATCGTCCGAGCGACACCGCAAACACACATAGCACCACATAGGCATTTGGTACGCGTTACAACTTATGGGCGATGAAAAGCAGTTAGCATAAAAAAAAGAGAACAAAAACCCGCCTCGGTCGTCGAGCGACAAAGCACAAACACACACATAGCACCACATAGGCATTTGGCGCGCGTTGCAACTTACGGGATTCGATCCGATATCACGGATCTGCGAGTTATCGGCCGTTGCCGATGAACCAATAGTTAGGCAAAAAGCGAAAAAAGAGACCAAAACCCGCCTCGGTCGTCGAGCGACATGCAAACACACATAGCACCACATAGGCATTTGCGCAGCGTTGCAACTTACGGGACTCGATTTAGATATCACGGATGAGTTATCGGCCGGTTGCCGATGAACCAGCAGTTAGGCAAAAAGCGAAAAAAAGAGACCAAAACCCGCCTCGGTCGTCCGAGCGACACGAAACACACACATAGCACCACATAGGCATTTGTACAGCGTTGCGACTTACGGGTTCGATTCAGATAGCAAAAACGGATCTGCCGAGTTATCGAACCCGTTGCCGATGAACCACATAGTTACCATAGTTAGGCAAAAAAAGCCAAAAAAAGACCAAAACCCGCCGATATCGATCGCATTATCGAGACGTTGCCGATGACACACAAGTTAGGCAAAAAAAGCCAAATAGACATTTGGCGCGGTCGTTGCGACTTAAACACGGGACGCGACCGATAGGCATTTGCACGCGTACAACCACGGGATCGCGATGAGATATATCGGACCCGTTGAAGCGTTGCCGATGAACCAGCGGTTAGGCAAAAAGCGAAAAAGAGACCAAAAACGCCTCGGTCGTCCGAGCGACAAACAAACACATGCACCACCACATAGGCATTTTTAGCGCGCGCGTTGCAACTTACGGGACTCGATTTCGAGTTATCGGCCCGTTTTGCCGATATTAGGCAAAAAAGCGGATCAAAACCCGCCTCGATCGTCCGAGCGACCGCAAACACACGATGACCACATAGGCATTTGCGCAGCGTTTACGGGAGCAAAAGCAGTTAGGCAAAAAAAAAAGACCAAAACCCGCCTCGGTCGTCCGAGCGACGCAAAAAACACACATAGCACCACATAGGCATTTGCGCAGCGTTGCGACTTACGGGACTCGATTAGATATCTGGGATCTTGCGAGTTATCGGCCGTTGCCGATGAACCAATAGTTAGGCAAAAAAGCGAAAAAAAGACCAAAAACCCGCCTCGGTCGTCGAGCGACGACACAAACACACACATAGCACCACATAGGCATTTGGCGCGTTGCGACTTACGGGACTCGATTTCCGATATCACGGATCTTAGAGAGTTATCGGCCGTTTGCCGATGAACCAGCAGTTAGGCAAAAAGCGAAAAAAAGACCAAAAACCGCCTCGGTCGTCCGAACGACACAAAACACACATAGCACCACATAGGGCATTTGGCGCGCGTTGCGACTTACGGGACTCGATTAGATATCACGGATCTTCGAGTTATCGGCCGTTTGCCGATGAACCAATAGTTAGGCAAAAAGCGAAAAAAAGAGACCAAAAACCCGCCTCGGTCGTCCGAGCGACACGCAAACACACATAGCACCACATAGGCATTTAGCGTTGCGACTTACGAGGACCGCGTTGCAAAAACTTACGGGACTCGATTCGTCGATATCACGGATCTTTGAGTTATCGGCCGTTTACTTACGGGACGATGAAGCAGAGTTAGATGAAAAAAGCAAAAAAAAAAGAGACCAAAACCCGCCTCGGTCGTCCGAGCGACACGCAAAACACACATAGCACCACATAGGCATTTGGCGCGCGTTGCAACTTACGGGACTCGATTAGATATCGGATCTTGAGGAGTTATCGGCCCCGTTTGCCGATGAACCGCAGTTAGGCAAAAAAGCAAAAAACCAAAAAACCCGCCTCGGTCGTCCGAACGACAAAAACACAAGCACCCGCATATAGGCATTTGTCGCGTTCGACTTCCGGGACCGATGAACCGATGAAGCAGTTAGGCAAAAAAGCGCAAAAAAGAGAAAACCGCCTCGGTCGGTCGTCGAGCGACACTTGAACAAACACACATAGCACCACATAGGCATTTGCGCACGCGTTGCAACTTACGGGACTCGATTAGATATCACGGATCTTAGAGTTATCGACCCGTTTGCCGATGAACCAATAGTTAGGCAAAAAGCGAAAAAAAGACCAAAAACCCGCCTCGGTCGTCGAGCGACGACCGCAAACACACACATAGCACCACATAGGCATTTAGCAGCGTTGCGACTTACGGGACTTACGGGACTCGATTAGATATCACGGATGAACAGAGTTATCGGCCGTTGCCCGATGAACCAATAGTTAGGCAAAAAAAAAAAGGCAAAAAGCGAAAAAACCGCCTCGGTCGTCGAGCGACACACAAACACACACATAGCACCACATAGGCATTTGGCAGCGTTGCAACTTACGGGACTCGATTCGATATCACGGATCTTGAGTTATCGGCCGTTTGCCGATGAACCAATAGTTAGGCAAAAAGCGAAAAAAGAGACCAAAAACCCGCCTCGGTCGTCGACGACGCAAACACACATAGCACCACATATAGGCATTTGCGCGCGTTGCACAGGCATCGATTAGATAGCACGGATCTTGAGTTTCGGGACGTTGCGATGAACGAGCGGTTAGCAAAAAGCGGGAAAAACGACTCGGTCGTCGAACGAACGCGAATATCACGGATCTTGCGTTATCAACACGGCGATTGCGATTTTAGAGAGACGAAAACCCGCCTGATCTTAGACGATCAAAGTTAGTTACCAGATGAAAAAAAAAAAAGAAGAGAAAAAACCCGCCGCCTCGATGATCCAAACAGTTAGGCAAAAACACACATAGCACCACATAGGCATTTGGCGGCGTGCGAACTTACTTACGGGACTCGATTAGATATCACGGATGCAGCGTTATCGACCCGTTTGCCGATGAACCATAGTTAGGCAAAAAGCGAAAAAAGACCAAAACCCGCCTCGGTCGTCCGAGCGACACAAAACACACACATAGCACCACATAGGCATTGGCGCAGCGTTGCAACTTACGGGACTCGATTAGATATCGGATCTTAGAGTTATCGGCCGTTGCCCGATGAACCAATAGTTAGGGCAAAAAGCGAAAAAAGAGACCAAAAAACCGCCTCGGTCGTCGAGACGACGACGCAAACACACATAGCACCATAGGCATTTTGCGCGCGTTACAACTTACGGGACTCGATTTAGCGCGCGGATCTTGAGTTATCAACCCGGGTTGCCGATGAATGAAGCGAACAGTTAATTAGGCAAAAAGCGAAAAAAAAAGAAAAACCGCCTCGGTCGTCCGAGCGACACATGAAACACAAACACACACATAGGCACCACATAGGCATTTGGATTGATATCGCGTTGCAACTTACGGGACTCGATTAGATATCACGGATGCCGAGTTATCGGCCGTTGGACACCGATGAACCAGCAGTTAGGCAAAAAGCGAAAAAAGAAAAGCGAAAAACCAAAACCTCCTCGGTCGTCCGAGCGACACGCAAACACACACATAGCACCACATAGGCATTTGGCGCGCGTTGCGACTTACGGGACTCGATTAGATATCACGGATCTGCGAGTTATCGGCCGTTTGCCCGATGAACCAATAGTTAGGCAAAAAGCGAAAAAGAAAAAAAAAAAACCGCCTCGGTCGTCAAACGAGCGACACACACACACATAGCACACATAGGCATTTGGCGGCGCGGCAACTTACGGGTTCGACCAAAGACGACTATCACGGGACGAGTTAACCAGCGTTGCGAACGGGACCGATGAACCAAAAGTTAGAAAAAAGCGAAAAAGAGACCAAAACCCGCCTCGGTCGTCCGACGACAAAACACACATAGCACCACATAGGCATTTGTACGCGTTGCGACTTACGGGACTCGATTCGATATCACGGATCTTGAGTTATCGGCCCGTTGCCCGATGAACAAATAGTTAGGCAAAAAGCGAAAAAAAGAGACCAAAACCCGCCTCGGTCGTCGAGCGACACGCAAACACACACATAGCACCACATAGGCATTTGGCGCAGCGTTGCGACTTACGGGACTCGATTCGGAGATATCGGTTGAACCTTTGAGTTATCGGCCGTTAGATGAACCAATAGTTAAAAAAAGCGAAAAAAGAGACAAAACCCCGCCTCGGTCGTCGACGACGACACATGAAACACACATAGCACCACATAGGCATTTGGCGCAGCGTTGCAACTTACGGGACGATTATCGATTAGATATCACGGATTGCGGCATGAGTTATCAAAAAAAAGATGAAAAACCCGCCTCGGTCGTCAAAAAGCAAAAAAAAACCAAAAGGCCTCGGTCGTACGACGCGAGCGACACATCACGGACACACGTTAGCACCACATAGGCATTTAGGCAAAAAGCGTTGAGACCAAAACGGGACTCGATTCCGATATCACGGATCTTAGAGTTCGACTTACGGGACTCGATCGGCCCGTTATCACCCGTTGAACGATGAACAACAGTTAGGCAAAAAAGCGAAAAAAGACCAAAAAACCCGCCTCGGTCGTCGAGCGACGACACGCAAACACACACATAGCACCACATAGGCATTTGGCGCAGCGTTGCAACTTACGGGACTCGATTCCGATATCACGGATCTTAGAGTTATCGGCCGTTGCCGATGAACCAAATAGTTAGGCAAAAAAGCGAAAAAGAGACAAAAACCCGCCTCGGTCGTCCGAGCGACACAAACACACACATATAGCACCACATAGGCATTTGGCGCGCGTTGCAACTTACGGGACTCGATTAGATATCACGGATCTTAGAGTTATCGGCCGTTGCCCGATGAACCAGCGAGTTAGGCAAAAAGCGAAAAAAGAGAAAAAAACCGCCTCGGTCGTCCGAGCGACACACAAACACACATAGCACCACATAGGCATTTGGCGCGTTGCACTTACGGGACTCGATTACGATATCGATCATCGTTGAACGGCGTTAGGCGATGAAAAAGAGAAAAGGACAAAAAAAGCCTCGAAAAGACCAAAACCGCCTCGATCGTCACATACTGCAGCATTTGCACGATTTACGCATAGCACTTCGGGATCGATTCGATAGCGGATCTTGAGTTATCGGCCCGTTGCCCGATGAACCAATAGTTAAAAAAGCGAAAAAGAGACCAAAACCCGCCTCGGTCGTCGTCCGAGACGACACGCAAACACACATAGCACCACATAGGCATTTGGCGCGCGTTGCGACTTACGGGACTCGATTAGATATCAGATATCACGGATCTTGCGAGTTATCGGCCCGTTGCCGATGAACCAGCGAGTTAGGCAAAAAGCAAAAAAGAGACCAAAAACGCCTCGGTCGTCGAGCGACGACATGCAAAACACACACACATAGCACCACATAGGCATTGGTGCGCGTTGCGACTTACGGGACTCGATTAGATATCACGGATTAGAGTTATCACGCCGACCGATGAACCAGCGAGTTAGGCAAAAAGCGAAAAAAGACCAAAACCCGCCTCGGTCGTCGAGCGACATAAAAACACACATAGCACCACATAGGCATTTGGCATGCGTTGCAACTTACGGGACTCGATTCCGATATCACGGATCTTAGAGTTATCGGCCCGTTTGCCGATGAACAAATAGCAAAAAGCGAAAAAGAGACCAAAAAAAAAGACGCAAACACAAACCCATAGGCATTTCGCGTTCGTCGAGCGACGACAGCGGTTAGGCAAAAAGCGAAAAAAACACACATACACACCATAGCACCATAGGCATTTGCGCAGCGTTGCAACTTTACGGGACTCGATTAGATATCACGGATCTTGAGTTATCGGCCGTTTGCCGATGAACCAATAGTTAGGCAAAAAGCGAAAAAAACCAAAAAACCGCCTCGTCGTCCGAGCGACGACCGCATAAACACACACATAGCACCACATAGGCATTTTGGCGGTGACTACGGGACTCGATTAGATATACGGATCTTGAGTTATCACGATGAACCAACAGTTAGGCAAAAAAAGCGAAAAAAGACCAAAACACACGCCTCGGTCGTCCGCGCAAACACACACTTAGCACCACATAGGCATTTGGCGCGCGTTGCAACTTACGGGACTCGATTAGATATCACGGATCTTAGAGTTATCGGCCCGTTTGCCCGATGAACAAATAGTTAGGCAAAAAAGCGAAAAAAAGAGACCAAAACCGCCTCGGTCGTCGAGCGACGACGCAAACACACACATAGCACCACATAGGCATTTGGCGCGCGTTGCGACTTACGGGACTCGATTAGATATCACGGATCTTGAGTTATCGACCCGTTGCCCGATGAACCGATGAACAGCAGTTAGGCAAAAAAGCGAAAAAAGAGACCAAAAAACGCCTCCTCGTCCGAGCGACGACCAAAACGCCACATAACACATAGCACCACATAGGCATTTGGCGCGCGTTGCAACTTACGGGACTCGATTAGATATCACGGATGCGAGTTATCGGCCGTTGCCGATGAACCAATAGTTAGGCAAAAAAGAAAAAAAAGACCAAAAACCCGCCTCGGTCGTCCGAGCGACGACCAAAACACACACATAGCACCACATAGGCATTTGCGCGCGTTGCGACTACGGGACGGGACTCGATTCGATATATCGGATCTTGAGTTATCGGCCGTTTGCCGATGAACCAGCAGTTAGGCAAAAAGCAAAAAGCGAAAAAAACGGGAGACCAAAAACCCGCCTCGGTCGTTCGAGCGACACATAAACACACACATAGCACCACATAGGCATTTGGCATTACGGCGTTGCAACTTACGGGACTCGATTAGATATCTGGATTAGAGTTATCAAGGCATTTGCGTTGCGACGGGACTCCGATGAAAATAGTTAGGCAAAAAAAAAAAAAAGACGAAACCAAAACCTCGGTCGTCGAACGACGCAAAAACACACAGCACCACATAGCACATGGCATAGGCATTTGGCGCGCGTTCGGACTTACGGGACTCGATTAACGATATCACGGAAAAGCGAGTTATCGGCCGTTGCCTCGATGAACCAAGCGTTAGGCAAAAGCACCACATAAAAAAGAGAAAAAAACTTACGGGACTCGATCGTCCGAGCGACGCAAACACATATCGCACACATAGGCATTTGGTAGCAGCGTTGCAACACGGGACTTCGATTTAGCATACGATATCGGATCTAGAGTTATCGACAGCGTTGACCGATGATGAACCAATAGTTAGGCAAAAAGCGAAAAAAGACCAAAACCCGCCTCGGTCGTCCGAGCGACACACAAAAACACACATAGCACCACATAGGCATTTGGCGCGCGTTGCGACTTACGGGACTCGATTCGATATCGGATCTTGCGAGTTATCGGCCGTTGCCGATGAACCAATAGTTAGGCAAAAAGCGAAAAAGAGACCAAAACCCGCCTCGGTCGTCCGAGCGACACATGAAACACACATAGCACCACATAGGCATTTGCGCAGCGTTGCGACTTACGGGACTCGATTCCGATATCGGATGCGAGTTATCGGCCCGTTGCCGATGAACCAGCAGTTAGGCAAAAAGCGAAAAAAAAAGACCAAAAAAACCGCCTCGGTCGTCGGTCGACGACGCACATAGGCAACACACACATAGCACCACATAGGCATTTGGCGCGCGTTGCAACTTACGGGACTCGATTTAGATATCACGGATCTTGAGTTATCGGCCCGTTTGCCGATGAACCAGCAGTTAGGCAAAAAAAAAAAAAGAGACCAAAACCCGCCTCGGTCGTCCGAGCGACACGCAAAAACACACACATAGCACCACATAGGCATTTGGCGCAGCGCGTTGCAACTTACGGGACTCGATTAGATATCACGGATGCGAGTTATCGGCCGTTGCCGATGAACCAGCAGTTAGCAAAAAGCAAAAAAGCGAAAAAGAGAAGAAAAACCCCTCGGTCGTCGGCGACGTTCGACGACATGAAACACACATAGCACCACATAGGCATTTGGCGCGCGTTGCGACAACTACGGGACTCGATTTCCGATATCGGACGGATCTTGAGTTATCGGCCCGTTGCCGATGAACCAAGTTAGTTAGGCAAAAAAAAAAAAAGAGACCAAAACCCGCCTCGGTCGTCCGAGCGACACACAAACACACATAGCACCACATAGGCATTTTAGCGCGCGTTGCAACTTACGGGACTCGATTAGATATCACGGATCTTGAGTTATCGGCCGTTGCCGATGAACCAGCGGTTAGGCAAAAAAAAAAAAAAAGACCAAAAACGCCTCGGTCGTCCGAGCGACACACAAACACACACATAGCACCACCATAGGCATTTGGCGCGCGTTGCAACTTACGGGACTCGATTAGATATCACGGATCTGCGAGTTATCGGCCCGTTGCCGATGAACGACCAATAGTTAGGCAAAAAGCGAAAAAGAACCAAAAACCGCCTCGGTTAGGCGAAAAACACACATAGCACCACATAGGCAAAGGCATTTGACCACGGGACTCGATTCGAAACCGAGTTATCGGCCGCCGATGAACCAGCGATTAAAAAAGCGAAAAAAAGCGAAAAAAACACACATACATCGCAAAAAGGCACGCGCAACACACACATAGCACCACATAGGCATTTGGCAGCGCGTTGCAACTTACGGGACTCGATTCGATATATCGGATTTGAGTTATCGGCCGTTGCCGATGAACCAACGAGTTAGGCAAAAAGCAAAAAAAAAGAGACCAAAACCCGCCTCGGTCGTCCGAGCGACACGCAAACACATACACACACATAGGCATTTGGCATAGGCACTTACGGGACTCGATTAGATATCACGGACGACGAGAGGCGTTTAGTTAAGCAAAAAAAGCGAAAAAAGACCAAAACGACCTCGGTCGTTCGAGCGACGATAACACACATCTAGCACCACATAGGCATTTGCGTTGCGATGAACCGATTAGATATCGGATTGAGTTATCGACCGTTGCGAAAAAGCAAAAAAAAAAACGAAAAAAACCCGCCTCGGTCGTCCGAGCGACACACAAACACACACATAGCACCACATAGGCATTTGGCGCAGCGTTGCAACTTACGGGACTCGATTACGATATCGGATCTTGCGAGTTTATCCCGTTGCCCGATGAACCAATAGTTAGGCAAAAAAAAAAAAAAAAAGAGACCAAAAAAACCGCCTCGGTCGTCGCGAGACGAAACACACAAGCACACACATAGCACGGCCATAGGCATTTGGCTTGCGCGTTGCGACTTACGGGACTCGATTAGAAGCGAAAAACGGATCCCGAGAGTTATCAAGCCGTACAAACACCCGATGAACCAATAGCGCGCGTTAGGAAAAAAAGCGTTAAAAAAAGACCAAAACCCGCCTCGGTCGTCAAAAAAAAGCGAAAAAAACAAAACGATAACACACATAGCACCACATAGGCATTTGCGCGCGTTGCGACTTACGGGACTCGATTAGATATCACGGATCTTGAGAGTTATCGGCCCGTTGCCGATGAACCAATAGTTAGGCAAAAAGCGAAAAAAAAACCAAAAACCCGCCTCGGTCGTCGAGCGACACACGAACACACACACATAGCACCACATAGGCATTTGGCACGCGTTTGCGACTTACGGGACTCGATCCGATATCACGGATCTTGAGTTATCGATACCGTTTGCCGACGAGTTAGGTTAGGCAAAAAAAAAGCAAAAAAAAGAGACCAAAACCCGCCTCGGTCGTCCGAGCGACACAAAAACACACACATAGCACCACATAGGCATTTGGCAGCGCGCGTTGCGACTTACGGGACTCGATTAGATATCACGGATCTTAGAGTTATCGGCCCGTTGCCGATGAACCAATAGTTAGGCAAAAAAAAAAAAAAGACCAAAACCGCCTCGGTCGTCGAGACGACACACACACACACACATAGCACCATAGGCATTTGGCGCAGCGTTGCTGACTTACGGGACTCGATTCCGATATCACGGATGCGAGTTATCGGCCGTTTGCCCGATGAACCAGCGAGTTAGGCAAAAAAAAAAAAAAAGAGACCAAAACCCGCCTCGGTCGTCGAGCGACACACACACACACACATAGCACCACATAGGCATTTGGCGCGCGTTGAAAAACTTACGGGACTCGATTCGAGCGATATCACGGATCTTAGGAGTTATCGGCGCGTTGCAACCCGATGAACCAACAGTTAGGCAAAAAGCGAAAAAAGACCAAAACCCGCCTCGGTCGTCCGAGCGACACGCAAAAACACACATAGCACCACATAGGCATTTTGGCAGCGTTGCAACTTACGGGACTCGATCCGATATCGGATCTGCGAGTTTATCGGCCGTTGCCGATGAACCAATAGTTAGGCAAAAAGCGAAAAAAGACCAAAACCACGCCTCGGTCGTCCGAGCGACACGCAAACACACATAGCACCACATAGGCATTTGGCGCGTTGCGACTTACGGGACTCGATTAGATATCACGGATCTGAGAGTTATCGGCCGTTGCCCGATGATGAACGATAGTTAGGCAAAAAGCGAAAAAGAGACCAAAACCGCCTCGGTCGTCGAGCGACGAAACAACATGTAGCACACACACACACAGCACACATAGGCATTTAGGCGCAGCGTTGCGACTTACGGGACTCGATTAGATATCACGGATCTTAGAGTTATCGTTCCGTTGCCGATGAACCAGCGAGTTAGGCAAAAAAGCAAAAAAAAAGACCAAAACCCGCCTCGGTCGTCGAGCGACACACAAACACACATAGCACCACATAGGCATTTGGCGCGCGTTGCTGACTTACGGGACTCGATTCGATATCACGGATCTTGCGAGTTATCGGCCGTTGCCGATGAACCAATAGTTAGGCAAAAAGCGAAAAAAGACCAAAACCAAAACCCGCCTCGCCTCGGTCGTCACGAGCGGCACGCGCGTTGCAAAAACACACATAGCACCACATAGGCATTTGCGCGCGCGTTGCAACTTACGGGACTCGAGAGATATCGGATCTCACGAGTTATCGGCCGTTTGCCGATGAAAAAAGTTAGGAAAAAGCCGAAAAAGAGACCAAAACCGCCTCGGTCGTCGAGCGACGACAAACAAACACACACATAGCACCACATAGGCATTTGGCGCAGCGTTGCGACTTACGGGACTCGATTAGATATCACGGATCTTGAGTTATCGGCCGTTGCCGATGAACCAGCAGTTAGCAAAAAAAAAGAAAAAAAAGAGACCAAAAACGCCTCGGTCGTCGAGCGAGCGACACACAAACACACACATAGCACCACATAGGCATTTTGCAGCGTTTGACTTATGCGTTGCGATTCCGATATCGGATTACGGGACTCGATTCCGATATCACGGATCTTGCGAGTTATCAACCCGTTGCCGATGAACAGCGATGAGTTAGGCAAAAAGCCGAAAAAAAGACCAAAACCCGCCTCGGTCGTCCGTCGAGCGACGAGCACAACAAACACACATAGCACCACATAGGCATTTAGCGCGCGCGTTACTGACTTACGGGACTTCGATTAGATATCACGATCTGCGAGTTATCGGCCGTTGCCGATGAACCAGCAGTTAGGCAAAAAGCGAAAAAAAAAAAAACCGCCTCGGTCGTCCGAGCGACACATAAACACACACATAGCACCACATAGGCATTTGGCAGCGTTGCAACTTACGGGACTCGATTAGATATCACGGATCTTGAGTTATCGCCCGTTTGCCGATGAACCAATAGTTAGGCAAAAAGCGAAAAAGAGACAAAAAACCGCCTCGGTCGTCCGAGCGACACATGAAAACACACATAGCACCACATAGGCATTTGGCGCGCGTTGCAACTTACGGGACTCGATTCGATATCGGATCTTGAGTTATCGGCCGTTGCGTTGAACCTCGATGAACCAGCGAGTTAGGCAAAAAAGCGAAAAAAGACCAAAACCCGCCTCGGTCGTCCGAGCGACACAAAAAAACACACACACACCACATAGGCATTTGGCGCGCGTTGCAACTTACGGGACTCGATTACGATATCACGGATCTTGCGAGTTATCGGCCCGTTGCCGATGAACCAATAGTTAGGCAAAAAAGCGAAAAAAGACCAAAACCCGCCTCGGTCGTCGAGCGACACACACACACACACAGGCAGCACCACATAGGGCATTTTGGCGCAGCGTTGCGACTTACGGGACTCGATTAGATATCACGGATCTTGAGTTATCGGCCCGTTGCCGATGAACCAGCGAGTTAGGCAAAAAGCGAAAAAAGACCAAAACCACGCCTCGGTCGTCGAGCGACGACGCAAAACACACATAGCACCACATAGGCATTTGCGCGCGTTGCGACTTACGGGACTCGATTAGATATCACGGATCTCACGAGTTATCGACCCGTTTGCCCGATGAACCAATAGTTAGGCAAAAAGCGAAAAAAAAGAGACCAAAACCCGCCTCGGTCGTCCGAGCGACACGCGAAAACACACATAGCACCACATAGGCATTTGGCGCGCGTTGCGACTTACGGGACTTACGGGACTCGATTAGATATCACGGATCTTAGAGTTATCGGCCCGTTGCCGATGAACCAGCAGTTAGGCAAAAAGCGAAAAAAAAAAGAGACCAAAACCCGCCTCGGTCGTCCGAGCGACGCAAAAACACACACATAGCACCACATAGGCATTTGGCGCAGCGTTGCAACTTACGGGACTCGATTCGATATCACGGATCTTAGGAGTTATCGGCCGTTTGCCGATGAACCAATAGTGAACCAAGGCAAAAAAAAAAAAAAAAAGACCAAAACCGCCTCGGTCGTCCGAGCGACACGCGCAAACACACATAGCACCATAGGCATTTTGCGCGCGCACTTACGGGACTCGATCACGATATCACGGATCTTGAGTTATACGGGACCCGATGAACCAGCGAGTTAGGCAAAAAAGCGAAAAAGAGACAAAACCCGCCTCGGTCGTCCGAGCGACACGCAAAAACACACATAGCACCACATAGGCATTTTGCGCGCGTTGCGACTTACGGGACTCGATTTAGATATCACGGATCTGCGAGTTATCGGCCGTTGCCGATGAACCAATAGTTAGGCAAAAAAAGAAAAAAAGACCAAAAACCACGCCTCGGTCGTCGAGCGCGACGCAAACACACACATAGCACCACATAGGCATTTGGCGCAGCGTTGCGACTTACGGGACTACGGGACGATTCGATATCGGATCTTGAGAGTTATCGGGCCGTTTGCCGATGAACCAGCATAGTTAGGCAAAAGCGAAAAAAAAGACCAAAAACCGCCTCGGTCGTCGAGCGACACACAAAACACACATAGCACCACATAGGCATTTGGCGCAGCGTTGCGTTGCGACTTACGGGACTCGATTAGATATCAAACGGATCTCGATCGATCGAGTTATCGACCCGCATTTGCCGATGAACAGCAATAGTTAGGCAAAAAAGCGAAAAAAAGACAAAAACCGCCTCGGTCGTTCGAGCGACACATAAACACACACATAGCACCACCATAGGCATTTGGCGCAGCGCGTTGCGACTTACGGGACTCGATTAGATATCACGGATCTTGCGAGTTATCGGCCGTTGCCGATGAACCAATAGTTAGGCAAAAAAGCGAAAAAAGAGACCAAAACCCGCCTCGGTCGTCGAGCGACACGCAAACACACACATAGCACCACATAGGCATTTGGCGCAGCGTTGCAACTTACGGGACTCGATTAGATATCACGGATCTTAGAGTTATCGGCCCGTTGCCCGATGAACAAAGTTAGGCAAAAAGCGAAAAAAGACCAAAACCCGCCTCGGTCGTCCGAGCGACACGCAAAACACACATAGCACCACATAGGCATTTGCGCGCGTTGCAACTTACGGGACTCGATTAGATATCACGGATGCGAGTTATCGGCCCGTTGCCGATGAACCAGCGAGTTAGGCAAAAAAAAAAAAAAAGAGACCAAAACCCGCCTCGGTCGTCCGAGCGACACAAAACAACACATAGCACCACATAGGCATTACGGGCATTTGGCGCGCGTTGCAACTTACGGGACTCGATTCCGATATCTCACGGATCTTGAGTTATCGGCCGTTTGATGAGCGATGAACCAATAGATTAGGCAAAAAGCAAAAAAAAAAGAAGAGTTAAAAACCCGCCTCGGTCGTCCGAGCGACGCAAAACACACATAGCACCACATAGGCATTTGCGCGCGTTGCGACTTACGGGACTCGATTAGATATCACGGATCTTAGAGTTATCGGCCCGTTTGCCGATGAACCAGCAGTTAGGCAAAAAAGCGAAAAAAGAGACCAAAAACCGCCTCGGTCGTCCGAGCGACACGCAAACACACACATAGCACCACATAGGCATTTGGCGCGCGTTGCAACTTACGGGACTCGATTCGATATCACGGATCTTGAGAGTTATCGGCCGTTGCCGATGAACCAATAGTTAGGCAAAAAGCGAAAAAGACCAAAAAACCCGCCTCGGTCGTCCGAGCGACACGCAAAAACACACATAGCACCACATAGGCATTTGGCGCGCGTTGCAACTTACGGGACTCGATTCGATATCTACGGATGCCGAGTTATCGGCCCGTTGCCGATGAACCAATAGTTAGGCAAAAAGCGAAAAAGAGACCAAAACCCGCCTCGGTCGTCCGAGCGATAACACACACACACATAGCACCACATAGGCATTTGGCGCAGCGTTGCGACTTACGGGACTCGATTAGATATCACGGATCTTAGAGTTATCGGCCCGTTTGCCGATGAACCAATAGCACCACATAGGCATTTTGCGCAGCGTTGCAACTTACGGGACTCGATTAGATATCACGGATCTTGAGTTATCGGCCGTTGAAAGAAAGAGAATTTCGGCCATAGGAAGAAGAATTATAGGAGTTCTAGTGGTTTATGCCCCTAAGTTTATTAGTTACTTTGGAAAATCAAGGAAGGTAGCCACTAAGTCAAGGTATAATGTACCTTCATCTTCTTCTCTTACCTTGTTTTGATAGCTTGAGTTTTGATGGGGTTATGTACAACTACTCAAGATACACTAGTTATACATACCATCATGCATGGAACTAAGTATCTTGAGTGTTGGATCTAAGGCTTAGAGGAAGAAAATGAGCATATGTTCTCCAAGGGTGAAAACTCTTGTTTTTCTCCCACTAAATCTTGTGTAACTCAAGTTCTACAACTTGGAATTATGATCCGTCGAAGGGGGTGCTAGATACATGAGTTATCTAGTAAACCCAAGTGGTAGATCACAAATCTAGTAAGTTTTGAAACCTTTGAGATTTTTTTTACAAAAACAGTCCACTTTATATGCTAAAGCTTTGAAATCCTAAATCAGCTACTGACTTGTTTTTCATGAGGCTGTTTCGGTCAGTTCCTTGTCTTGTAAAAATCTGGAAAAATATTACATAGGCACCTTATGAAGTTATCTACAGCGTAGGAAAAAAAAACGGACACGTTTTGAGTTATATATTGTGCGTAATGACTATTTCCGTAAAGGACTCCATAAATATTATCCTACGAATATCTCACTGTGTATACACTAGAAAATTCCAAAATTTTTACAGTAGCTTCATATATGTTAAGAGAGCATACCTTGAAAATTTCAGATATTTCTGAGTAAAACTCAATTTATGAAAAATAGAGCAAGATCCGAGTGTTTTGGACACTTTAAAATAGTAAATCATTTTCTAAAATTCCAGAAAAATTAGAGGATCATTGTTGGTTCATATTCTGTTAAAATCCAGAAGCTGAGAATATTTGGAATCAGTTTGCTATTTTTCCTAAAAATGATTAGGTTATGAATAAAAGGAAATAAATAGTTAAATGATGCCTTTTATGAGAAAAATATGATTTTTATGCTTGAATGCTCATAATATATTATATCATGACTATCTTAGGGTATTTTGGTAATTTATAATAATAAATATTACTTATGACCTTTTATGGATATTAAATAAGAGGTTATTAAAGGATGAACAATTAGAATAAATTATTTATTAATTTAATAAATCATTGGAATATTATTATAATACTAATAATATTATAATATGATGTTGTTATGTAAATAAAAATATTAGATTAGAGTATTATTATTAAATAATAATATTCGAAATTAAATAAAATATTATTAAATGATTAATAATATTAGTAAGTGAATAAAATATTATTAAATGATTAATAATATTAGTAAAGGGATAAAATATTATTAAATGATTAATAATATTAGTAAGTGAATAAAATGTTGGTAAATGATTTAAAGTATTATTAGTGAACCAATAATACTAGAAGGTGAATTAATATTATCTAAGTTAATAATATTATGTGAATTAAAGGTAGTCGTTAATTAATAATAACACTATCTAGGCATGATAATGTTTATAAGAACTTATTGTAATGTATGATATCTATGTGATTACATAATCGATGTTATGCATTGACTAATTGAAAGACTAATTATAGGTCTCTCAAAGGAAGATAATTTAACTACATAGTGGATGAAATTTATTTTCGTAGCTGTAACCTCTGATCGAGGCAAGTTTCCTAACTCGACTTGAGTTATTATTTTCAAAGCATGTTAGTGAATAATTAGTGATGATTATTCACGTCTTTATTGATTATTGAAATTCTCACTTTGTGTGATCGAATTAGATTCTACTTGCCGTTGAATTTGTGAATTAAATTAAAGTTCTTTATTTATGAGGCTGTTTATGGGATAGATCTATAGTAATTATGTCGGCTAGATCAAGTATGTCTAAATTTGTTAAATCAAATGGGTTTTAAATAAGCATTCTTATTAATTGATATGGTAAGAACTCTTGACTGAGAAATGGACAAATTTGATTAAGGCATGATATCAATGTCGGATTATTAAGTGTTTATGCATAAATCACGGGGTATGAAAGGCTGATCCCCTTGAATACCAAAACTTATTAAAAGGTCCAGTTTAAATCACTGAGCACCTTGGCAAATGTTCATGGTTATTCAAAACCACTCAGTCCATGTTATTCAATTATCGAATATTCAATTGTTGATTATTAATTCATGTTCCTCCACAATCTTATATTATTGTTGAACATTGAAGGCAATATTTCTTTCTAAGTCATGATATATATCCTTTGTCTTTATAAACTTGTGAAGCAAATTAGTTGCTTACTCTTGCTATATCATGACCTCTATTTTCAAATTTAAGCAAGAAGGATCTAACGTGAAGGATGAGGCAAGGGCAAGATCCGAGGAGTAATTTTAGAATGAATGTTAAATTAGTTATTATCTAATGGAATTTCTTAAGTAAACTATTTGTATTATAAATGGTGTATTTAAAGTTAAGGTTATGGAGACCTTGGGACCATATTATGAGACCTTATTATAATGAACAATGTATGTTTATTATTTCAAAATAGTTATAGAATGCTTATGATGATGATAGGATCGTGAGCTTTGAATACGAGGTTAGAGAACACGGATTTGGGGGCGTCACAGGTTGGTATCAAAGCTGTAGGTTGTAAACATTAGGAATGCGAAACCTAGGTTATAACCTTAGTAGAAAACTCTTATAGAGTATGTTAGGAGATGGATTATGGAAATTCATCAAGTTTGTGTTGTACTTAATAAAATATTATTTCATTTCATCAATGAATATATTTTATTGTGTAATGCTGACGTTGACTTTATGGTGTTTGTAGGATGTGACGAGCGCCTTGAGTAGTTACTCAGTTGAGTAGGAACCCATTGAGCATGAGGTCACCCAAGATGTCCCTCATGGTCCTCGGTGAGGGACTTGTTGAGGAGAATCGATCAATTAGAAGGCGAGTGGAGGAATTAGAAGTAGAAAACCACACCCTCCAATTTACTAAAGAAAAATACAAGGATGAGGCTCATCAAGCCCGGATGGAGAAAGTCGAGCGGAAGGAAAAATTGGATGAGTCCAGATTTGCAAGTTGAGATCTTTGAGGTGCTGACTAGAGAATGAAAAGGCAAAGTTTGGAGAGTGAGCATAAAGCATTTGGAGATCAGAAATTTGAGTTTGATGTAGAAATTGCCGATAAGATCTTGGTGGAAGAGGCACTCCATGAGTCGGATGAGGTGGGGCCAATTAAAGATCGAAGCTGCAGAGCCATAAAGGTCGGAGTAGAAACTTTAGGGTGGCCCTTGATGCAACTGTATGAGGGCGGTATGTGATTAAAGCTAGGAGGGCACACTATGAGATAGGAGAGCCTAGTCGATTAGATTCGATGTAGAGTCCTGCGATGAGTTGCTTCCCTAGAGCTGTCTTGCGGGTGACTGGCGGGAGGCCACCAGTGGTGATGATGTGATGGCCCAGATTGTAAATAGATGCATTAGTACCTTTCTTGTTGTGTAATAAGGTTTTATGTTGATGTAAACCTCAACGGTGTGAGGTAGTAAATGGTTAGGTACTTTCCCTAATTGTGTTTGTAGGGAGGTATCATTATGAGTTAATCCCATCTTTTGTGTTAAAATGGGATAGTAGCATTTATAAAATATACCGTATTAATCATGTAAGTCCTTTGAAGATTGGTGTATGAATATAAATGCGATTATTATTATGATATGTGTTGGAAGATTTTAAATAGTAAATTTTCTATTTAATGTTATGTGAATCCGATGGTGATTTGGAAAATGTTCTTTAAAAACAAACTTAACCCACTAAGCAGGGAGAAAGACTTCCAAATCTCGGTAACTTAAAACTCTCACATAATGATCATCTGATTGTTTAAATAAATAGCGTGTTACATGCTAAGTAATCATATGATAATAAATCCGAGTAACGTGTTAGAATTTTGTTTCACTAGATAATGGTAGCATGACGTGGGTGAGGAACCAAGAGATTGAAGAGTCAGTTAATAATGTAGCGGGATCTCAACAAAACCCAATGCAAGATTTTATCAACATGATGGCTGAAGCCATGAGGAATCAAGCTCAACTGCGAGAAATCGTGGGCACCCAACTAGTCAACTTTAAAGACTTCAAGGCGGTGGGACCATGGGAGTAGGAGGAGAGAACAATGAGACCGATAGAAGCCCAAATGTGGGTAAAGGAGATTGAGAAGGCCTTCGTTATTGCTAGAGTAGCGAGGAAGAACGAAGACCATTTTGCTACCTACTTAATGAAGGGTGAGGCTAACTATTGGTGGGATGCCAACGAGAACAAAGCGAGCTGGAATCATGACTTGGGAAGCATTCAAGAAGTTGTTCTTGAGAACTACTTCCACGAGAAGCGTTCAAGCAAGAATGGAGATCAAGTTCTTGGAACTAAAACAGGAGAATATGTCGATGTCGAGTATCTTGCGAAATTTAATGAATTGGCGGATTCGCTCCACATCGTGTGGACATAGAGGTGAGGAAGCGAGAAGGTTTGAAAATGGACTAAAGCCGGTGGATTTATAGTAAGGTAGCGGTTTACAAATCCCATCATTCTCAACTCTGTTGGAAAAAGCTCTTATAAGCGGAAGGAGGAAGCGAAGCGGTCTCAAGATACAATCGGAGAAGAATAAGAAGAAATCGGAAGGTGGGAATCAAAATGTTAGCGATGGCGGTAGCAACAATAAGAAGCGGAAATGGAGCGGTGGGGGTAGTAATCTGGAGATGCGACAAGAAGTGTGCAACAAAAGAAGTCGATTGTGTAGGAAGCTGTGGAAAGGGTCACTCGGGAGTGCTTGAAAGGAAAAGCGATATATTATACATGTGGGCAAGAAGGGCATACCTCACCCAATCGCATTTAAGGTGAAGAAAGGAGGTTGCTTTAATTGTGGTGAAGTGGGACATCGGATCAAGGATTTCCCGAAGAAGAAAAGCACGGATGGCGGAAATGGCAACAGGGGCAATAACACTAAGACAACCAGTGGAGGACCAAATATTGACCAAAAATGACAAAGACGGACATTCAATATGACAGTGCAAGATGCTGTGGCATCCAGGGAGGTGGTGTCAGGTATAATTCCGATCAATGATATAAATGCCTATGTGTTATTCGATTCGGGAGCTTCATGTTCTTTTGTATCTGATGAATTTGCTCAAAGATTAAGTTTACCTCATGAACTATTAGAACACCCTATGAATGTAGAAGTAGCAAACAAAGAAATTATCCACGTAGACTACATCTATAGGGCTGTTGTGCTAATGTAAGAGGGTTTAAGCAACATGGATTTGATCTGGATTCGTCTTGGAGAGTTTGATGTAATCCTTGGGATCAAGTCATGGAGCTGGTCATCGGTATGTAAGAAAAGTGCGTATACCTAAAGACTCGAATAAGTCAAAGGTGGTATTTCATGGCGATGAAGTTGCCAAGACAATCTTGTTGTCGGCGATGATGCAAGCAAGGAAGTTGCTTAGGAAGGGTTGTATAGGTTATTTGTCTCACGTTGTGGATACCCGTAGAATCGAGGTGAACTGGGTCAAATACCTATTGTAAAGGAATTCGTTGACGTTTTCCCTTAAAAAGATTAAAGGATTGCCACCGGATAGAGATAGAGTTTGTTATTGATTTGGCGCCGAGGACATCACCGGTATCCAAAGCGACGATCGTATGGCTCTGTAGAAATGAAGGAAGGCGATGGTTCAACTACAAGAGTTGTTAGATAAGGGATAAATTCGACCAAGCGTATCACCATGGGGAGCACCGGTCTTATTCGTAAAGAAGAAGGATGGGTCATTAAGACTTTGTATCGACTACCGAGAGTTGAACAAGGTCACCATTAAGAATAAATACCGTTGCTGCCGGGATCGACGATTTGTTTGATCGGTTGAAGGGGCAAAATACTTTTCAAAAATTGACTTGAGGGTGGTTATCACCAACCTGAAGGTGAGACATGAGGATGTTCAAAGGCGGCATTGAAACTCGGTATGGACACTTTGAGTTTCGGTAATGTCTTTTGGGTTAACTAATGCAATGACATTCATGGATTTGATGAACGAGTGTTTAAGCGATATTTAGATAAGTTTGTTGTCGTGTTCATCGACGACATTACGGTATATTCAGAGATGAGGAAGATCACTGTTGAACATCTAAGGAAAGTTTTGGAGGCGTTAAAGAGGGAGAAGTTGTATGCAAAGTTCTCCAAGTGTGAATTTTAGTTGCGGAGAGTGCGATTTTTAGGTCACGTTATCGATTAAAGATGATGGTGTTTTGGTAGATCCAAAGCCAAAAGTAGAAGCGGTTATCAAGCGGGAACGACCAAAGACACAAGCGAAATTAGGAGTTTCTTGGGATTAGCGAGGATCTATCGAAGATTCATCCAAGATTTTTCAAAGGTAGCATCGCCATTGACCAACCTTACTAGAAAAGACGGTGAAGTTCGTTTGGACGGAAAAATGTGAACGAGTTTCATGGAATTGAAGAAGAGGCTCGGTCGAAGCACTGTGTTGGCTTTACCGGACAACACGGGAGGATTTATAGTGTAGTATAGTGATCGTCACACAAGGGGTCTTGGTTGTGTCTTTGATGCAGAATGGCAAGGTCATTTCACAGACGCTTCACGTCGACTAAAGGACTATAAGAAGGGTTATCAGACTCATGACACAGAGTTAGCAGATGAGTTTTGCCTTGAAAATTTGGAGGCACTATTTGTATATGGAGAAGTGTGAGATATATATAGATCATAAGAGTCTAAAGTATATCTTCACATGAAGGAGCTAAATATGAGGCGTGATGATGGCTAGAATTGATCAAGGATTATGATTGTGAGATTCTGTACCATCCAGGCAAAGCAAATGTAGTGGCTGATGCCTTGAGCAGAAAAGGCAGAGAGAAGTTATTGAAGTTAACCATTCAAGAGGAATTGGTGAAGGATTTCGAACGACTTGACTTAGAGGTTAAGTATCCGATGGAGATCAATGAAATTATTTATCGTGGCGTGAGCCCTACTTTATTAGATAAGGTTAAAGAGGCTCAAGAGAAGGACGAAGATTGCGACAGCATCAAGAAGCGGTTAGCTGAAGGGGATGAATTGAAATACAAGATTGATGGCACCGGATTGCTAAGATTTGAAGGACGAATTTGGGTCTGCAATTAATACGTAACTAAGAGAAGAGATTACGCAAGAAGCACACAATACGAGGTACTCGATACACCCAGAAGCACAAAGATGTATCAAGGCTTACGTCAACACTTTTGGTGGCCAAACATGAAGAGAGAGGTTGCTAGAATGTGTCAGCAGATGTCTAACTTGTCAGAGAGTCAAGGCAAGAGCATCAACCAATCGAGTGGATTATTACGACCTTTAGAGATTCCGAGTGGAAATGGGAGCACATCACGATGGATTTTGTGGTGGGACTTCCAACAACGCAAAAGGGACACGACGCCATATGGGTGATCGTAGATCGTCTTACGAAGTCGGCTCACTTTTTGCCGATCAAGATCAGGTATAGTCCGGACCCAATTAGCCAAATTATATATCAAGGAAATTATCTCAAAACATGGCGCACCAATATCTATTGTGTCGGATAGGGATCCGCGATTCACGTCAAACTTCCGGAAGAGTCTTGAGGAAAGAATGGGGACGCAGCTACGGATGAGTATCGCGTATCATCCGCATGAATCGATGGGCCACGCGAGAGAAAACGATTCAAACACTTGAAGACATGCTCGGAGCTTGTGTGATGGACTTCAAGGGTAGTTGGGAGGATCATCTTCCATTGGTAGAGTTCAGATACAACAATAGCTACCACGCTTGAGATCGGAATGCCGCCGTCTGAAGCTAATCGTATGGAAGGAAATGTAGAACATCCTTATCTTTTGGGACGAAGTGGGTGAACGTCATTGTTGGGACCAGAAGCTGGTGCAAGAATAGTAGAGACCATTAAGGTGATTAGAGCCCGTGGTAGCGGCTCAAGATCGCCAGAAGAAGTATGCAGACTTACATCGCCAGAAGCGAGATTTTGAGGTGGGAAGCTATGCATTTTTGAAAGTATCTCCTTGGAAAGGGAAGATAAGGTTTGGAAAGAAAGGTAAACTGAGTCCGAGATTTATTGGACCTTTTGAGATCCTGAAGAAGATAGGCGAAGTGGCGTACGAGGTAGCTCTACCTCCTGAACTGGAACATATTCATAATGTATTTCATGTGTCAGTGCTACGACCATATAAGCCTGATTACAAGCATGTGATATCGTACGAGCCAATTCAGGTCAAAAAAGATTTGTCGTACGAGGAAATTCCAGTCGAAGTTTTAGATAGAAAGGAACAGAAATTGCGAAATAAGGTTATACATTACGTAAAAAGTTCTTTGGAGGAACCACAATCTTTGAAGAAGCTACGTGGGAACTTGAAGAAAGGATAAGAGAAAATTATCTCGCACCTTTTGAGTAACCTTATATGTAATTAGGGGGGACGGAATTCTTATAAGGGGGGGGAGGATGTAATAACTGTAGTAAAAATTTAAGTCACCATGTATGTATGTACATTTTTTAAACTTTGTGTTATATATGGATACATACATTTATGGATTTCATTAAAATGAAAGCCTTGTGACCTAATTATACATTAGGTAAGGATATTAAATAACCTAAGGGTTATGGTAACACGAAAAAGTTAGTATTTTATATGTATACTAACTTAAGTGGGTAAACTTAGTATTTCAAGTGACTAATAATTTTAAACCTAATTCTTGTAAATCTAATTAGGTTATGAGATAAAATCATATGTATAAGTAATTAAACTTCATATGATTGGAGATGAAAGCCCTAAATTATCAAATTGGGTAACATTATTAAAATTGTTGGACTATGTTTTATCTAGCCCAAATCAATTAAAAGAAAAGCCCAAGGAAAATAAAATGTAATCCAATACTTAGCCCACTTGATTGGGGTATTCTAGACATTTGATTAAACAAAAATTTGGCATTTAAAATAAAAGCTAAATGGTGGATATTATGAGGATCCTAAGTGGAATAATTAATCTAGCTTGTCCATTAGTAGACATGATTAAACATAAGGACAATGTTGTAAGGCTCCCATTGGTTGCCACTCCATTATGCACATTTAATCATGTTTAGCCTAAGGTAAGTAATAATACAAAGTGTTTTACCTAATGGGCAACAAAATGATTGTGGGAGAATTAATAATGAATTGCCCATTACATTTTGAATGCACATCTCATTCTTCCAACACTTCATTCAGTATTCAACATTTCATTTCTCTCCATCTTCTTCATCTTCTTCTTCTATCTCTTGCTCCCAAGCTAGCCAACTTCAAAGAGAGAAAGAAAGAGAGAATTTCGCCATAGGAAGAAGAATTATAGGAGTTCTAGTGGTTTATGCCCCCTAAGTTTATTAGTTACTTTGGAAAATCAAGGAAGGTAGCCACTAAGTCAAGGTATAATGTACCTTCATCTTCTTCTCTTACCTTGTTTTGATAGCTTGAGTTTTGATGGGGTTATGTACAACTACTCAAGATACACTAGTTATACATACCATCATGCATGGAACTAAGTATCTTGAGTGTTGGATCTAAGGCTTAGAGGAAGAAAATGAGCATATGTTCTCCAAGGGTGAAAACTCTTGTTTTTCTCCCACTAAATCTTGTGTAACTCAAGTTCTACAACTTGGAATTATGATCCGTCGAAGGGGGGTGCTAGATACATGAGTTATCTAGTAAACCCAAGTGGTAGATCACAAATCTAGTAAGTTTTGAAACCTTTGAGATTTTTTTTTACAAAACAGTCCACTTTATATGCTAAAGCTTTGAAATCCTAAATCAGCTACTGACTTGTTTTTCATGAGGCTGTTTCGGTCAGTTCCTTGTCTTGTAAAAATCTGGAAAAATATTACATAGGTACCTTATGAAGTTATCTACGCGTAGGAAAAAGAACGGACACGTTTTGAGTTATATATTGTGCGTAATGACTATTTAAAGTAAAGGACTCCATAAATATTATCCTACGAATATCTCACTGTGTATACACTGGAAAATTCCAAAATTTTTACAGTAGCTTCATATATGTTAAGAGAGCATACCTTGAAAATTTCAGATATTTCTGAGTAAAACTCAATTTATGAAAAATAGAGCAAGATCCGAGTGTTTTGGACACTTTAAAAATAGTAAATCATTTTCTAAAATTCCAGAAAAATTAGAGGATCATTGTTGGTTCATATTCTGTTAAAATCCAGAAGCTGAGAATTTTTGGAATCAGTTTGCTATTTTTCCTAAAAATGATTAGGTTATGAATAAAAGGAAATAAATAGTTAAATGATGCCTTTAATGAGAAAAAAATATGATTTTTATGCTTGAATGCTCATAATATATTATATCATGACTATCTTAGGGTACTTTGGTAATTTATAATAATAAATATTACTTATGACCTTTTATGGATATTAAATAAGAGGTTATTAAAGGATGAACAATTAGAATAAATTATTTATTAATTTAATAAATCATTGGAATATTATTATAATACTAATAATATTATAATATGATGTTGTTATGTAAATAAAAATATTAGATTAGAGTATTATTATTAAATAATAATATTGAAATTAAATAAAATATTATTAAATGATTAATAATATTAGTAAGTGAATAAAATATTATTAAATGATTAATAATATTAGTAAAGGGATAAAATATTATTAAATGATTAATAATATTAGTAAGTGAATAAAATGTTGGTAAATGATTTAAAGTATTATTAGTGAACCAATAATACTAGAAGGTGAATTAATATTATCTAAGTTAATAATATTATGTGAATTAAAGGTAGTCGTTAATTAATAATAATACTACTATCTAGGCATGATAATGTTTATAAGAACTTATTGTAATGTATGATATCTATGTGATTACATAATCGATGTTATGCATTGACTAATTGAAAGACTAATTATAGGTCTCTCAAAGGAAGATAATTTAACTACATAGTGGATAAAATTTATTTCAGTAGTCTGTAACCTACGATCGAGGCAAGTTTCCTAACTCAACTTGAGTTATTATTTTCAAAGCATGTTAGTGAATAATTAGTGATGATTATTCACGTCTTTATTGATTATTGAAATTCTCACTTTGTGCAATCGAATTCCGTTCTACTGCCATTGAACTGTGAATTAAATTAAAGTTCTTTATTTATGAACTGTTTATGGGATAGATCTATGGTAATTGTATCAGCTAGATCAAGTATGTCTAAATTTGTTAAATCAAATGGGTTTTAAATAACTGTTCTTATTAATTGATATGGTAAGAACTCTTGATCGAGAAATGGACAAATTTGATTAAGGCATGATATCAATGTCGGATTATTAAGTGTTTATGCATAAATCTTGGGGTATGAAAAAGGTGATCCTTGAATACCAAAACTTATTAAAAGGTCGATTTAAATCATCGAGCACCTTGGCAAATGTTCATGGTTATTCAAAACCACTCAGTCCATGTTATTCAATTATCGAATATTCAATTGTTGATTATTAATTCATGTTCCTCCACAATCTTATATTATTGTTGAACATTGAAGGCAATATTTCTTTCTAAGTCATGATATATATCCTTTGTCTTTATAAACTTGTGAAGCAAATTAGTTGCTTACTCTTGCTATATCATGACCTCTATTTTCAAATTAAGCAAGAAGGATCTAACGTGAAGGACAAGGGCAAGGGCAAGATCCAAGGGAGTAATTTTAGAATGAATGTTAAATTAGTTATTATCTAATGGAATTTCTTAAGTAAACTATTTGTATTATAAATGGTGTATTTAAAGTTAAGGTTATGGAGACCTTGGGACCATATTATGAGACCTTATTATAATGAACAATGTATGTTTATTATTTCAAAATAGTTATAGAATGCTTATGATGATGATAGGATCGTGAGCACTGAATCTGAGGTTAGAGAACCTGGATTTGGGGGTGTCACATCGGTCGTCCGAACGACACGCAAACACACACATAGCACCACATAGGCATTTGGCACGCGTTGCAACTTACGGGACCCGATGAACCAACAGTTAGGCAAAAAGCCGAAAAAGAGACCAAAATCCACCTCGGTCGTCCGAACGACACATAAACACACACATAGCACCATATAGGTATTTGGCACGCGTTGCAACTTACGGGACTCGATTCCGATATACGGATGCCGAGTTATCATCCCGTTTGCCCGATGAACCAACAGTTAGGCAACAAGCCAAAAAAGAGACCAAAACCCGCCTCGGTCGTCCGAACGACACGCAAACACACACATAGCACCACATAGACATTTGGCATGCATTACAACTTACGGGACTCGATTCTGATATACGGATGCCGAGTTATCAGCCCGTTTGCCCGATGAACCAACAGTTAGGCAAAATGCCAAAAAAGAGACCAAAACCCGCCTCAGTCGTCCGAACGACATGCAAACACACACATAGTACCACATAGGCATTTGGCACGCGTTGCAACTTACGGGACCCGGTGAACCAACTGTTAGGCAAAAAGCCAAAAAAGAGACCAAAACCCGCCTCGGTCGTCCGAATAACACGCAAACACACACATAGCACCAAATAGGCATTTGGCATGCGTTGCAACTTACGGGACTCGATTCCGATATACGGATGCCGAGTTATCAGCCCGTTTTCCCGATGAACCAATAGTTAGGCAAAAAGCCGAAAAAGAGACCAAAACCCGCCTCGGTCGTCCGAACGACACGCAAACACACACATAGCACCATATAGGCATTTGGCATGCGTTGCAACTTACGGGACCCGATGAACTAACAGTTATGCAAAAAGCCGAAAAAGAGACCAAAACCCGCCTCGGTCGTCCGAATGACAGGCAAACACACACATAGCACCACATAGGCATTTGGCACGCGTTGCAACTTACGGGACTCGATTCTGAAATACGGATGTCGAGTTATCAGCCCGTTTGCCCGATGAATCAATAGTTAGGCAAAAAGCCGAAAAAGAGACCAAAACCCGCCTCGGTCAAATGAACGACACATAAACACACACATAGCACCATATAGGTATTTGGCGCAGCGTTGCAACTTACGGACTCGATTAGATATATCACGGATGCCGAAGTTATCATCCCGCCGTCATCCGATGAACCAACAGTTAGGGCAACAAGCCAAAAAAGAGACCAAAACCCGCCTCGGTCGTCCGAACGACACGCAAACACACACATAGCACCACATAGACATTTGGCATGCATTACAACTTACCGGACTCGATTCGATATCACGGATCTCGAAAGTTATCACCCGCTTGCCCGATGAACCAACAGTTAGGCAAAATGCCAAAAAGAGACCAAAACACTTTAGTCGTCCGAACGACATGCAAAAACACACACATAGTACCACATATGGTACGCGTTGTAACTTACGGACCCGGTGAACCAACTATTAGGCAAAAAGCGAAAAAGAGACCAAAACCCGCCTCGGTCGTAATCGAATAACACGCAAAACACACATAGCAACCGAATAGGCATTTGGCATGCGTTGCAACTTACGGGACTCGATTTCGATATACGGATGCCGAGTTATCAGCCCGTTTTCCCGATGAACCAATAGTTAGGCAAAAAGCCGAAAAAGAGACCAAAACCCGCCTCGGTCGTCCGAACGACACGCAAACACACACATAACACCATATAGGCATTTGGCACGCGTTGCAACTTACGGGACCCGATGAACTAACAGTTATGCAAAAAGCCGAAAAAGAGACCAAAACCCACTCGGTCGTCCAATGATGAGCAAAAACACACACATAGCACCACATAAGCATTTGGCACGCGTTGCAACTTACGGGATTCGATTTCGAAATACGGATGTCGAGTTATCAGCCCGTTTGCCCGATGAATCAATAGTTAGGCAAAAAGCCGAAAAAGAGACCAAAACCCGCCTCGGTCATTCGAACGACACATAAACACACACATAGCACCATATAGGTATTTGGCACGCGTTGCAACTTACGGGACTCGATTCCGATATACGGATGCCGAGTTATCATCCCGTTTGCCCGATGAACCAACAGTTAGGCAACAAGCCAAAAAAGAGACCAAAACCCGCCTCTACGTCCGTCCGAGCACACGAAACACACACATAGCACCACATAGACATTTGGCATGCATTACAACTTACCAGACTCGATTACGATATACGGACGTGTTGGCTTTTAAGACGCGAACGCACAAATGAAATTAAAATTTTAAAGCAATTTAGAAACCCTAAAACAGATCCATGCGAAAATCAATTAATTGAGTTTTAGAGATTATACCGGATATAAACAAAAACGAAAATCAAACCGATTGCGCCTCGAATCTCCAACGCAATACAAACCGATTGCACCTCTACGGTATCCACATCGAATGCCGCATTTAACCGTCGAACGATTCTCGCAATAAGAAGGACTTATGCGGTATTAGCCACCAAAAGGAATGGATTTTTCAAATCTGTTTTTCTCTAGTCTCTCTCTGAGAGCGGCTAGGTTTTTCAATTATGATATCTTACCCTAAGTAGTGCTTATATATCATATATATAGTAGTTAAAAGGAATTAATCAAATCAAAACCTAATTTTATAAAATCAATTTATATATATATATCTTAATTAAGTCTTACTTAATTAATATACATATATACAAATTATCCTTTTAATTTAAATTAAGTGATTTAAATACTATTAATCATATTAATATATTTAAATCCTTAAAATTTAAATTAATTCCCTTTTAAATATCGTTCTATGTGTGTGACTTATAGGTTATTATTACGTTGGCAATAATTTTAAAATCATATTATAAAATTATAAAGCAAGTGAGCGCATCTAGTAATGCATCATCGCTACCCAAGTAATAATAAGATCGATGATTCGATGCAACCTTTTTTCGTGACCAATGTTTCAATGTAATTTAATCCTTTTAACCTTAATATCCTAGATTAAACTCGAGTCATAGAATGTGTCATACTCTTCATAATTTAACTGAGTTTTCTTGATCAATGAGTAGACTATATGAAACAAATCACTATTTGAGCATGGCCATGCATTTCATAGTCCTACTCAATCAAGAGGCCTATGGATATCACCCATAATATATAGGATGGTTAAATTCCATCTAGATCACTCATATTTCTCACACGATTAATGATGAACCCAATAATCACCTTTATAGTCCACCCTATTAAAGGTGACATTTGATGATATCAAAGTACATAAATTCTCGTGTAGTAATATAGCGATTTGGTGTCGGAGGACCATTACATCATTGTCACTATGAGAATTGCTAATGACACTTCGCATAATGCTCCATATAGAATTCTCATGGTGGGTCCATCCAAAGACATCGTTCTCAACATGTACCTATGCATTGACTTAATATCTCATATATTTATGACCAATGAGATTTGGTCATCAATCGATCCACATATTAGTCTCAATGCATCATTGTTGTCCCATCAACAATGATACTCGATTAAGGACATTTAAGAACAACGATACTAATGGTAATATATAATCTCATGTTCAAGTCACATACTTGAAACTATATAATTTGTATCATTATTCTAAGGAATTTTATTATGTTAACAATTATATTACGCAGTAAATAAAACCATAATAAAATCATATATTTATTCAATCAAATACAATATCAAAACGTTAAGCAATTATATCAAATAATTGGCCTCTAGGGCATAAACTCTAACAGGATGCCGAGTTATCAGCCCGTTTGCCCGATGAACCAACAGTTAGGCAAAAATGCCAAAAAAGAGACCAAAACCCGCCTCAGTCGTTCGAACGACACGCAAACACACACATAGCACCACATAGGCATTTGGCACGCGTTGCAACTTACAGGATTCGATTCCGATATACGGATGCCGAGTTATCAACCCGTTTGCCCGATGAACCAACAGTTAGGCAAAAAGCCGAAAAAGAGACCAAAATCGGCCTCGATCATCCGAACGACACACAAACACACACATAGCACCACATAGGCATTTGGCACGCGTTGCAACTTACGGGACTCGATTCCGATATACGGATGCCGAGTTATCAACCCGTTTGCCCGATGAACCAACAATTAGGCAAAAAGCCGAAAAAAAGACCAAAACCCGCCTCGGTCATCCGAACGACACGCAAACCCACACATAGCACCACATAGGCATTTGGCACGCGTTGCAACTTACGGGACTCGATTTTGATATACGGATGCCGAGTTATCAACCCGTTTGCTCGATGAACCAACAGTTAGGCAAAAAGTCGAAAAAGAGACCAAAACCCGCCTCGGTCGTTCGAACGACACGCAAACACACACATAGCACCACATAGGAATTTGGCACGCGTTGCAACTTATTGGACTCGATTCCGATATACGGATGCCGAGTTATCAGCCCGTTTTCCCGATGAACTAACAGTTAGTCAAAAAGCCGAAAAAGAGACCAAAAATTGCCTCGGTCATCCGAACGACACGCAAACACACATATAGCACAATATAGGCATTTGGCACGCGTTGCAACTTACGGGACTCGATTCCGATATACGAATGCCGAGTTATCAGCCCGTTTGCCCGATGAACAAATAGTTAGACAAAAAGCCGAAGAAGAAACCAAAAGCCGCCTCGATCGTCCTAACGACACGCAAAAACACACAAAGCACCACATAGGCATTTGGCACGCGTTGGAACTTACGGGACCCGATGAACCAACAGTTAGGCAAAAAGCCAAAAAAGAGACCAAAACCCGCCTCGGTGATCCGAACGACACGCAAACACACACATAGCACCACATAGGCATTTGGCACGCGTTGCAACTTACGGGACTCGATTTTGATATACGGATGCCGAGTTATCAACCCGTTTGCTCGATGAACCAACAGTTAGGCAAAAAGTCGAAAAAGAGACCAAAACCCACCTCGGTCGTTCAAACGACACGCAAACACACACATAGCACCACATAGGAATTTGGCACGTGTTGCAACTTATTGGACTCGATTCCGATATACGGATGCCGAGTTATCAGCCGTTTTCTCGATGAACTAACAGTTAGTCAGAAAGCCAAAAAAAAGACCAAAAATTGTCTCGGTCATCCGAACGACACGCAAACACACATATAGCACAATATAGGCATTTGGCACGCGTTGCAACTTACGGAACTCGATTCCGATATACGAATGCCGAAGTTTCAAACCCGCTTTTCGATGAACAAATAGTTAGACAAAAAGTCAAGAAGAAAAACAAAAGCCGCCTCGATCATCCTAACGACATGCAAAAACACAAAAAGCACCACATAGGCATTTGGCACGCGTTGGAACTTACGGGACCCGATGAACCAACAGTTAGGCAAAAAGCCGAAAAAGAGACCAAAATCCACCTCGGTCGTCCGAACGACACATAAACACACACATAGCACCATATAGGTATTTGGCACGCGTTGCAACTTACGTGATTCGATTCCGATATACGGATGCCGAGTTATCATCCCGTTTGCCCGATGAACCAACAGTTAGGCAACAAGCCAAAAAAGAGACCAAAACCCGCCTCGGTCGTCCGAACGACACGCAAACACACACATAGCACCACATAGACATTTGGCATGCATTACAACTTACGGGACTCGATTCTGATATACGGATGCCGAGTTATCAGCCCGTTTGCCCGATGAACCAACAGTTAGGCAAAAAGCCAAAAAAGAGACCAAAACCCGCCTCAGTCGTCCGAACGACATGCAAACACACACATAGTACCACATAGGCATTTGGCACGCGTTGCAACTTACGGGACCCGGTGAACCAACTGTTAGGCAAAAAGCCGAAAAAGAGACCAAAACCCGCCTTGGTCGTCCGAATAACACGCAAACACACACATAGCACCAAATAGGCATTTGGCACGCGTTGCAACTTATTGGACTCGATTCCGATATACGGATGCCGAAGTTATCACCGCTTTTCTCGATGAACTAACAGTTAGCAAAAAGTCAAAAAGAGACCAAAAATTGTCTCGGTCATCCGAACGACACGCAAACACACATATAGCACAATATAGGCATTTGGAACGCGTTGCAACTTACGGAACTCGATTCCGATATACGAATGCCGAGTTATCAGCCCGTTTTCCCGATGAACAAATAGTTAGACAAAAAGCCGAAGAAGAAACCAAAAGCCGCCTCGATCATCCTAACGACACGCAAAAACACACAAAGCACCACATAGGCATTTGGCACGCGTTGGAACTTACGGGACCCGATGAACCAACAGTTAGGCAAAAAGCCAAAAAAGAGACCAAAACCCTCGGTCGTCCGAACGACACGCAAACACACACATAGCACCACATAGGTATTTGGCACGCGTTGCAACTTACGGGACTCGATTCCGATATACGGATGCCGAGTTATCATCCCGTTTACCCGATGAACCAACAGTTAGGCAACAAGCCAAAAAAGAGACCAAAACCCGCCTCGATTGTCCGAACGACACGCAAACACACACATAGCACCACATAGACATTTGGCATGCATTACAACTTACGGGACTCCATTCCGATATACGGATGCCGAGTTATCAGCCCGTTTGCCCGATGAACCAACAGTTAGGCAAAAAGCCAAAAAAGAGACCAAAACCCGCCTCGGTCGTCCGAACGACATGCAAACACACACATAGTACCACATAGGCATTTGACACGCGTTGCAACTTACGGGACCCGGTGAACCAACTGTTAGGCAAAAAGCCGAAAAAGAGACCAAAACCCACCTCGGTCGTCCGAATAACACGCAAACACACACATAGCACCAAATAGGCATTTGGCACGCGTTGCAACTTACGGGACTCGATTTCGATATACGGATGCCGAGTTATCAGCCCGTTTTCCCGATGAACCAATAGTTAGGCAAAAAGCCAAAAAAGAGATCAAAACCCGCCTCGGTCGTCCGAATGACACACAAACACACACATAGCACCATATAGGCATTTGGCACGCGTTGCAACTTACGGACCCGATGAACTAACAGTTATGCAAAAAGCTTAGCAAAAAAAAGAGACCAAACCCGCGTCGTCCAATGACGACATAAAACACACACATAGCACCACATAGGCATTTGGCACGCTACATAACTTACGGGACTCGATTCAAATACGGATGTCGAAGTTATCACCTGCTTGCCCGATGAATCAATAGTTAGGCAAAAAGCCAAAAAGAGACCAAAACCCGCCTCGGCCATTCGAACGACACACAAACACACACATAGCACCACATAGGCATTTCAAGACGCTGCAGTAACTTACGGACTCGATTCGAGATATACGGATGCCGAAGTTATCACCCTGCTTGCCTAATGAACCAAACAGCTAGGCAAAAAGCCAAAAAGAGACCAAAACTCGCTTTCGGCCGTCCGAATGACACGCAAAACACACACATAGCACCACATATGCATTTGGCACGCTGCTGTAAACTTACGGACCCGATGAACCAACAAAGTTAGCAAAAAGCAGCAAAAGAGACAAAAATCCACCTTCGGCCGTCCGAACGACACATAAACACACACATAGCACCATATAGGTATTTGGCACGCGTTGCAACTTACGTGATTCGATTCCGATATACGGATGCCGAGTTATCATCCCGTTTACCCGATGAACCAATAGTTAGACAAAAAGCCGAAGAAGAAACCAAACCTCGCCTCGTCGTCATCCGAACGCAAACACACACATAAAAACACACACAAAGCACCACATAGGCATTTGCACGCGTTGGAACTTACGGGACCCGATGAACCAACAGTTAGGCAAAAAGCCAAAAAAGAGACCAAAACCCTCGGTCGTCCGAACGACACGCAAACACACACATAGCACCACATAGGTATTTGGCACGCGTTGTAACTTACGGGACTCGATTCCGATATACGGATGCCGAGTTATCATCCCGTTTACCCGATGAACCAACAGTTAGGCAACAAGCCAAAAAAGAAACCAAAACCCGCCCCGGTCATTCGAACGACACACAAACAAACACATAGCACCACATAGGCATTTTGCACGCGTTGCAACTTACGGGACTCGATTCCGATATACGGATGCCGAGTTATCAGCCCGTTTGCCTAATGAACCAACAGTTAGGCAAAAAGCCGAAAAAGAGACCAAAACCCGCCTCGGTCGTCCGAACGACACGCAAAACACACACATAGCACCACATAGGCATTTGGCACGCGTTGCAACTTACGGGACCCGATGAACCAACAGTTAGGCAAAAAGCCAAAAAAGAGACCAAAATCCACCTCGGTCGTCCGAACGACACATAAACACACACATAGCACCATATAGGTATTTGGCACGCGTTGCAACTTACGGGACTCGATTCCGATATACGGATGCCGAGTTATCATCCCGTTTGCCCGATGAACCAATAGTTAGGCAACAAGCCAAAAAAGAGACCAAAACCCGCCTCGGTCGTCCGAACGACACGCAAACACACACATAGCACCACATAGACATTTGGCATGCATTACAACTTACGGGACTCGATTCTGATATACGGATGCCGAGTTATCAGCCCGTTTGCCCGATGAACCAACAGTTAGGCAAAAAGCCAAAAAAGAGACCAAACCCGCCGCCTACCGTCCGAACGACACGCAAACACACACACACATAGTACCACATAGGCATTTGGCACGCGATTGTAACTTACGGACCCGGTGAACCAACCGTTAGAACCAAAAAAGCAAAAAAAGAGACCAAAACCCGCCTCGGTCGTCCGAATAACACGCAAACACACACATAGCACCAAATAGGCATTTGGCACGCGTTGCAACTTACGGGACTCGATTTCGATATACGGATGCCGAGTTATCAGCCCGTTTTCCCGATGAACCAATAGTTAGGCAAAAAGCCAAAAAAGAGACCAAAACCCGCCTCGGTCGTCCGAACGACACGCAAACACACACATAAGCACCATATAGGCATTTGGCACGCGTTGCAACTTACGGACCCGATGAACTAACATTTAGGCAAAAAGCCAAAAAGAGACCAAAACCCGCCTAGGTCGTCCGAATGACAGGCAAACACACACATAGCACCACATAGGCATTTGGCACGCGCTGTAACTTACGGACTCGATTCAAATACGGATGTCGAAAGTTATCACCCGCTTTTCGATGAATCAATAGTTAGGCAAAAAGCCAAAAAGAGACCAAAACCCGCCTTCGGCCATTCGAACGACACACAAAAACACACACATAGCACCACATAGGCATTTCAAGACGCTGCTGTAACTTACGGACTCGATTCGATATACGGATGTTAGTTATCGGCTGCTTGCCTAATGAACCAACAAGCATAGCAAAAAGCCAAAAAGAGACCAAACTCCGCCTTCGGCCGTCCGAATCTATTATGAAAACACAAACACACACATAGCACCACATATGCATTTGGCACGCGATTCACAAAACTTACGGACCCGATGAACCAACAGTTAGGCAAAAAGCCGAAAAAGAGACCAAAATCCACCTCGGTCGTCCGAACGACACATAAACACACACATAGCACCATATAGGTATTTGGCACGCGTTGCAACTTACGGGACTCGATTCCGATATACGGATGCCGAGTTATCATCCCGTTTGCCCGATGAACCAACAGTTAGGCAACAAGCCAAAAAAGAGACCAAAACCCGCCTCGGTCGTCCGAACGACACGCAAACACACACACAGCACCACATAGACATTTGGCACGCATAACTAACTTACGGACTCGATTCTGACGATATACGGATGCAAAAAGTTATCCAAAACCCGCTTGTCCGATGAACCAACCAGCATAGGCAAAAAGCCAAAAAGAGACCAAAACCCGCCTACCGTCGTCCGAAAGACACGCAAACACACACACATAGCACCACATATACATATTGGCACGCATTTAATAACTTACGGACTCCGATTCGATATACGGATGCCGAAGTTATCAGCCTGTTTGCCCGATGAACCAACAGTTAGGCAAAAAGCCAAAAAAGAGACCAAAACCCGCCTCGGTCGTCCGAACGACACGCAAACACACACATAGCACCACATAGGCATTTGGCACGCTGCTGTAACTTACGGACCCGTGAATGAACCAAGTTAGGCAAAAAAAGTCAAAAAGAGACCAAAACCCACCCGGTCAAAAGAGAATAACACACAACGAAACACACACATAGCACCAAATAGGCATTATAGGCATTCGCATGCAGTAAACTTACGGACTCGATTTCGATATACGGATGCCGAAGTTATCACCCGCTTGCCCGATGAACCAATAGTTAGGCAAAAAGCCAAAAAGAGACCAAAAACCCGCTTCGGCCGTTCGAACGACACGCAAACACACACATAGCACCATATAGGCATTTGGCACGCGTTGCAACTTACGGGACCCGATGAACTAACAGTTATGCAAAAAGTCGAAAAAGAGACCAAAACCCGCCTTGGTCGTCCGAATGACAGGCAAACACACACATAGCACCACATAGGCATTTGGCACGCGTTGCAACTTACGGGACTCGATTCCGAAATACGGATGTCGAGTTATCAGCCCGTTTGCCCGATGAATCAATAGTTAGGCAAAAAGCCGAAAAAGAGACCAAAACCCGCCTCGGTCATTCGAACGACACACAAACACACACATAGCACCACGTAGGCATTTCGCACGCGTTGCAACTTACGGGACTCGATTCCGATATACGGATGCCGAGTTATCAGCCCGTTTGCCCGATGAACCAACAGTTAGGCAAAAAGCCGAAAAAGAGACCAAAAACCCGCCTCGGTCGTCCGAACGACACGCAAACACACACATAGCACCACATAGGCATTTGGCACACGCTAGTAACTTACGGACCCGATGAACCAACAGTTAGGCAAAAAAGCCAAAAAGAGATTAAAATCCGCTCGGTCGTCCGAACGACACATAAACACACACATAGCACCATATAGGTATTCGCGCACGCTGCTGTAACTTACGTGACTCGATTCGATATACGGATGCCGAAAGTTATCATCCCGCTTACCGATGAACCAATAGTTAGTACAAAAAGCCAAAAGAGACTAAAACCGCCTTCGCTCGTCCGAACGACACACAAACACACACATAGCACCACATAGGCATTTGCACGCATTGGAACTTACGGACCCGATCGAGATACACGGATGCCGAACCGCCTGCTTGTCCGATGTTAGGCAAAAAGCCAAAAAGAGACTAAACCCGCCGGGCCGTCCGAACGACATTAAAAACACACACATAGCACCACATAGGTATTTGGCACGTTGCACGGTAACTTACGGACCCGATGAACCATGAAAAGCTAGGCAAAAAGCCAAAAAGAGACCAAAATCCACCCTCTGGTCGTCCGAACGACACATAAACACACACATAGCACCATATAGGTATTTGGCACGCGCTGTAACTTACTTGGACTCGATTCCGATATACGGATGCCGAAGTTATCATCCCGCGGACCCGATGAACCAACAGTTAGGCAAAAGCCAAAAAGAGACCAAAACCCGCCTCGATCGTCCGAACGACACGCAAAACACACACATAGCACCACATAGACATTTGGCATACATTATAACTTACGGACTCGATTTCGATATACGGATGCCGAAGTTATCAAACCTGCTTGCCCGATGAACCAACAAGTTAGGCAAAAAGCCAAAAAGAGACTAAAACCCGCTTTTACCGTCCGAACGACATGCAAACACACACATAGTACCACATAGGCATTTGGCACGCGCTGAAACTTACGGACCCGATGAACCAACCGTTAGGCAAAAAAGTCAAAAAGAGACCAAAACCCACCTCGGCCGTCCAATAACACGCAAAAACACACACATAGCACCAAATAGGCATTTGGCACGCACGCTGTAACTTACGGACTCGATTTCGATATACGGATGCCGAAAGTTATCACCCGCTTTGCCCGATGAACCAATAGTTAGGCAAAAAGCCAAAAAGAGACCAAAACCCGCCTTGGTCCGTCCGAACGACACGCAAAAACACACACATAGCACCACATAGGCATTTGGCACGCGCTGCAACTTACGGGACCCGATGAACCGAACACATAGGTAAAAAGTCGTCCGAAAAGAGCAAAACCAAAAGAGACCAAACCCGCCTTTGGTCGTCCGAACGACACGCAAACACACACATAGCACCACATAGGCATTTGGCACGCTGCTGTAACTTACGGACTCGATTCGATATACGGATGCCGAAGTTATCAACCCGCTTGTCCGATGAACCAACAGCTAGGCAAAAAGCCAAAAAGAGACCAAAACCCGCCTCGGCCATCCGAAACGACACACAAACACACACATAGCACCACATAGGCATTTGGCACGCGCTGTAACTTACGGACTCGATTCCGATATACGGATGCCGAAGTTATCACCCGCTTGCCCGATGAACCAACAATTAGGCAAAAAGTCAAAAAAAGAGACAAAACCCGCTTCGGCCATCCGAACGACACGCAAAACACACACATAGCACCACATAGGCATTTGGCACGCTGCTGTAACTTACGGACTCGATTTTTATATACGGATGCCGAAGTTATCAACCCGCTTGCTCGATGAACCAACAGCTTAGGCAAAAAGTCGAAAAGAGACCAAAACCCGCTTCTACCGTTCGAACGACACACGCAAAACACACACATAGCACCACATAGGAATTTTGGCACGCTGTAAACTTACGGACTCGATTCCGATATACGGATGCCGAAAGTTATCACCTGCTTTTCCGATGAACCAACAGTTAGGCAAAAAGCCAAAAAGAGACCAAAACCCGCCTTTGGATCGTCCGAACGACATAAAACACACACATAGCACCATATAGGCATTTGGCACGCTACAGTAACTTACGGACTCGATTCCGATATATTTAATGCCGAAAGTTATCACCCGCTTGCCCGATGAACAAATAGTTAGACAAAAAGCCAAAAGAGACCAAAACCCGCTTCGATCGTCCTAACGACACGCAAAACACACACATAGCACCACATAGGCATTTGGCACGCTGAACTTACGGACCCGATGAACCAACAGCTAACCAACAGCTAGGGCAAAAAAGCCAAAAAGAGACCAAAAAAACCCTGGTCGTCCGAACGACACGCAAACACACACATAGCACCACATAGGTATTTGGCACGTTGTAACTTATGGGACTCGATTCGATATACGGATGTCGAATTATTATCCCCTCGCTTGCCCGATGAACCAAAAAGCTAGGCAAAAAAGCCAAAAAGAGACCAAACCCGCTTTTTGGTCGTCCGAACGACACGCAAACACACACATAGCACCACATAGGCATTTGCACGCTACGCAAACGTGTTAAGAACTTACGGACTCGATTCCGATATACGGATGCCGAAGTTATCAACCTATTTGCCCGATGAACCAATAGTTAGGCAAAAAAGCCAAAAAGAGACCAAAACCCGCCGCCTTGGTCGTCCAACAACATGCAAAACACACACATAACACCACATAGGCATTTTGGCACGCATTGCAACTAACTTACGGACTCGATTCCGATATACGGATGCCGAAGTTATCGCCTGCTTGCCCGATGAACCAACAGCTAGGCAAAAAAGCCAAAAAAAGAGACCAAAAAACCCGCCTGGTCGTCATTCGAACGACACGCAAACACACACATAGCACCATATAGGCATTTGGCACGCTGCAGTAACTTACGGACTCGATTCCGATATACGGATGCCGAAAGTTATCAAACCCTGCTTGCTCGATGAATGAAACAATAGTTAGGTAAAAGCCAAAAAGAGACTAAAACCGCCTCTCGATCGTCCAAAACGACACGCAAAAAACACACACACATAGCACCACATAGGCATTTGCACGCACGCATTGGCAACTTATGGGACCCGATGAACCAACAAGTTAGGCAAAAAGCCAAAAAAGAGACCAAAACCGCCTTTGTCGTCCGAACGACACGCAAAAACACACACATAGCACCACATAGGTATTTGGCACGCTACGCAGTAACTTATAGGACTCGATTCGATATACGGATGTCGAAGTTATCAACCCGCTTGTTCGATGAACCAACAGCTTAGGCAAAAAGCCAAAAAGAGACCAAAACCCCCTTCGGCCGTCCGAACGACACACGCAAACACACACATAGCACCACATAGGCATTTGGCACGCGCTGTAACTTACGGACTCGATTCCGATATACGGATGCCGAAGTTATCACCCGCTTTTCCGATGAACCAACAGTTAGGCAAAAAGCCAAAAAGAGACCAAAACCCGCCTTTGGCCGTCCGAACGACACACAAACACACACATATACATAACCACATAGGTATTTGGCACGCGCTGTAACTTACGGACTCGATTCCGATATACGAATGCCGAAGTTATCAACCGCTTGCCCGATGAACAACAAAAATAAAAGTTACCAAAAAAAGCCAAAAGAAACCAAAACCACATAGGCATTGGCACGTCCGTAATCGGGACTCGATGCATACGTCTAACGTTACAAACACACACAGCTAAAAAAAAGCACCACATAGGCACATAAACACACACATGCACCACATTGATAACTTACGGAACCCGATGAACCAACAGCTAGGCAAAAAGCCAAAAAGAGACCAAAACCCCCCTTGGCCGTCCGAACGACACGCAAAAACACACACACATAGCACCATATAGGTATTTGGCACGTGTTGCACTTAACTTACGGACTCGATTCCGAGATATACGGATGCCGAAAGTTATCATCCCGCTTGCCCGATGAACCAACAACAGCTAGGCAAAAAGCCAAAAAAGAGACTAAAACCCGCTTTGGCCGTCCGAACGACACGCAAACACACACATAGCACCACATAGACATTTGGCATGCATTACAACTTACGGGACTCGATTCGATATATACGGATGCCGAAGTTATCACCTGCTTGCTGTAACCGATGAACCAAAAGCCGAAGTTAGGCAAAAAGCCAAAAAGAGACCAAAAAACCAAAACCCCCTACCGTCCGAACGACACGCAAACACACACATAGCACCACATAGGCATTTGGCACGCGCTGCAACTTACGGACCCGTGAACCAACCGTTAGGCAAAAAAAGCCAAAAAGAGAAAAAAACCCGCTTTGGCCGTCCAATACACACACAAACACACACATAGCACCAAATAGGCATTTGGCACGCTACAGTAACTTACGGACTCGATTCCGATATACGGATGCCGAAAGTTATCACCCCGCTTGTCTCGATGAACCAATAGTTAGGCAAAAAGCCAAAAAGAGACTAAAAACCCGCTTGGCCGTCCGAACGACACGCAAACACACACATAGCACCATATAGGCATTTGGCACGGAACTTGCAAACTTACGGACCCGATGAACCAACTGCGCTCAGCTAGGCAAAAAGTCAAAAAGAGACCAAAACCCGCTTTGGTCGTCCAATGACACGCAAACACACACATAGCACCACATAGGCATTTGGCACAAAAAGTAACTTACGGACTCGATTCAAATATACGGATGTCGAAAGTTATCACCTGCTTGCCCGATGAATCAATGAAAGTTAGGCAAAAAGCCAAAAAGAGACCAAAACCCGCCTTTGGCCATTCGAACGACACACAAAAACACACACATAGCACCACATAGGCATTTGGCACGCTACAGTAACTTACGGACTCGATTCCGATATACGGATGCCGAAGTTATCATCCTGCTTTGCCCGATGAACCAACAAGTTAGGCAAAAAAGCCAAAAGAGACTAAAACCCGCCTTCGGCCGTCCGAACGACACGCAAAACACACACATAGCACCACATAGGCATTTGGCACGCGCGCTGTAACTTACGGACCCGATGAACCAACAAGCTTAGGCAAAAAGTCAAAAAGAGACCAAAATCCACCCCTGCCGTCCAAACGACACATAAACACACACATAGCACCATATAGGTATTTGGCACGCTGCGTCAGTAACTTACGGACTCGATTTCGATATACGGATGCCGAAGTTATCATCCCGCTTGCCCGATGAACAACAAGCTATAGGCAAAAGCCAAAAAGAGACCAAAACCCGCCTTTGGCCGTCCGAACGACTAACGACGCAAACACACACATAGCACCACATAGACATTTGGCACGCATTACAACTTACGGACTCGATTTCGATATACGGATGCCGAAAGTTATCACACCTGCTGTGTCCGATGAACCAACAGCTTAGGCAAAAAGCCAAAAAGAGACCAAAACCCGCCCTTCGGCCGTCCGAACGACACGCAAAACACACACATAGCACCACATAGCATTTGGCACGCGCTGTAACTTTACGGACTCGATTCCGATATACGGATGCCGAAGTTATCAACCCGCTTGCCCGATGAACCAACAGCTAGGCAAAAAGCCAAAAAGAGACCAAAACCCCGCTTTGGCCATCCGAACGACACACAAACACACACACATAGCACCACATAGGCATTTTGGCACGCTGCAGTAACTTACGGACTCGATTCCGATATACGGATGCCGAAGTTATCAACCCGCTTTGCCCGATGAACCAACAATTAGGCAAAAAGCCAAAAAGAGACCAAAACCCGCTTTGGCCATCCGAACGACACGCAAAACACACACATAGCACCACATAGGCATTTGGCACACGCTGTAACTTACGGACTCGATTTTGATATACGGATGCCGAAAGTTATCAACCCGCTTGCTCGATGAACCAATAGCTAGGCAAAAAGTCAAAAAGAGACCAAAACCCGCCTTTGGCCGTTCGAACGACACGCAAAAACACACACATAGCACCACATAGGCATTTGGCACGCTGTTGAAACTTACGGACTCGATTCCGATATACGGATGCCGAAGTTATCACCCTGCTTTCCCGATGAACCAACAGCTAGGCAAAAAGCCAAAAAGAGACCAAAACCCGCCTTTGGCCGTCCGAACGAACACACGCAAACACACACATATAGCACCATATAGGCATTTGGCACGCTGTTGTAACTTACGGACTCGATTCCGATATACGAATGCCGAAGTTATCGAACCGCTTGCAACGATGAACAAATAGTTAGTTACAAAAGCCAAAAAGAGACCAAAAACCCGCTTCGATCGTCCTAACGACACGCAAACACACACATAGCACCACATAGGCATTTGTAACTTACACGCTGGAACGGACGGACCCGATGAACCAATAAAGCTAGTAAAAAGCCAAAAAGAGACCAAAACCCGCCTTGGTCGTCCGAACGACACGCAAAACACACACATAGCACCACATAGGTATTTGGCACACGCGTTGTAACTTATGGGACTCGATTCGATATACGGATGCCGAAGTTATCACCCGCTTGCCCGATGAACCAACAAAGCTAGGCAAAAAGCCAAAAAGAGACCAAAACCGCCTTTGGCCGTCCGAACGACACGCAAACACACACATAGCACCACATAGGCATTTGGCACGCTGTTGTAACTTACGGACTCGATTCGATATACGGATGCCGAAAGTTATCAACCTGCTTCCTCGATGAACCAAAATAGTTAGGCAAAAAGCCAAAAAGAGACCAAAACCCGCCTCTCGGTCCCGAACGACACGCAAACACACACATAACACCACATAGGCATTTGGCACGCACGACAACTAACTTACGGACTCTCGATTCGATATACGGATGCCGAAAGTTATCACTGCTTGCCCGATGAACCACCAAAGTTAGGCAAAAAAGCAAAAGCCAAAAAGAGAGACAAAACCCGCCTGGTCATCCGAACGACACGCAAAAACACACACATAGCACCATATAGGCATTTGGCACGCTGCAGTAACTTACGGACTCGATTCGATATATACGGATGCCGAAGTTATCACCCGCTTGCTCGATGAACCAAATAGTTAGGCAAAAAGCCAAAAAGACTAAAAAACCCGCTTCGGCCGTCCAAACGACACGCAAACACACACATAGCACCACATAGGCATTTGGCACGCATTGTAACTTACGGACTCGATTTGATATACGGATGTCGAAGTTATCAACCTGCTTGCACCGATGAACCAACAGCTAGCAAAAGCCAAAAAAGAGAGAAACCCCTTTCTCGTCCGAACGACACGCAAAACACACACATAGCACCACATAGGCATTTGGCACGCACGCGGTAACTTACGGGACCCGATGATGCCGAAGTTATCACCTGCTTGCCCGATGAACCAACAGTTAGGCAAAAGCCAAAAGAGACCAAAACCCTTTGGCCGTCCGAACGACACGCAAAAACACACACATAGCACCACATAGGCATTTGGCACGCACAGTAACTTACGGACTCGATTCCGATATACGGATGCCGAAGTTATCACCTGCTTGTCGATGAACCAACAGCTAGGCAAAAAGCCAAAAAGAGACCAAAACCCGCCGCTCGTCGTCCGAACGACACGCAAACACACACATAGCACCACATAGGCATTTGGCACGCGCCATTTAAACTTAGGCAAAAAGGGACCCGATGAACCAATAGTTAGTAAAAAGCCGAAAAAGAGACTAAAACCTGCTTGTCCGATGTCAGTAGGCAAAAAGCCCAAAAAGAGACAAAACGCCGTCCGAAACACAAAAACACACACATAGCACCACATAGGCATTTGGCACGCGCTGTAACTTACGGACTCGATCCGATATACGGATGCCGAAAGTTATCACCGCTGCCTCGATGAACCAACAAGCTAGGCAAAAAGCCAAAAAGAGACCAAACCCGCCTTTGGCCGTCCGAACGACACGCAAAACACACACATAGCACCACATAGGCATTCGCACTAACAGTAACTTACGGACTCGATTCCGATATACGGATGCCGAAGTTATCACCCCGCTTTGTCGATGAACCAAAAGTTAGGCAAAAAGCCAAAAAGAGACTAAAACCCGCCTTTGGCCGTCCGAACGACACGCAAAACACACACATAGCACCACATAGGCATCGCACGGCTACAACTTACGGACACGATTCCATATACGGATGCCAAAGTTATCAAAACCCACGGACCCGATGAACCAAACAGCTAGCAAAAAGCCAAAAAGAGACCAAAACCAACCTTTGGCCGTCCGAACGACACGCAAACACACACATAGCACCACATAGGCATCAAAAAGGCACGCTACAGTAAACTTACGGACTCGATTCGATATACGGATGTCGAAAGTTATCACCTGCTTGCCCGATGAACCAATAGTTAGGCAAAAGCCAAAAAGAGACCAAAACCCCGCCTGGCCATCCGAACGACACGCAAAACACACACATAGCACCACATAGGCATTTGGCACGCGCTGTAACTTACGGACTCGATTCTCGATATACGGATGCCGAAGTTATCACCTGCTTTGCCCGATGAACCAACAATTAGGCAAAAAGCCAAAAAGAGACCAAAACCGCCGACCTATCGTCCGAACGACACGCAAAACACACACATAGCACCACATAGGCATTTGGCACGCTGTAATTTACGGACTCGATTTCGATATACGGACGGACCCGACCCGATGAACCAACAAGTTAGGCAAAAAGCCAAAAAGAAAAAGAGACCAAAACCCGCACCTTGGCCGTTCGAACGACACGCAAACACACACATAGCACCACATAGGTATTTGGCACGCACACACAGTAACTTACGGACTCGATTCCGATATACGGATGCCGAAAGTTATCACCCGCTTGCCCGATGAACCAACAGCTAGGCAAAAAGCCAAAAAGAGACTAAAACCCGCCTTGGCCGTCCGAACGACACGAAACACACACATAGCACCACATACACATAGCACCACAGGCATTTCGATATACGGACGAAAGTTATCAACTTACGGACCCGATGAACCAACAGTTAGGCAAAAAGCCAAAAAAGAGACCAAAACCCGCCTTTGGTCGTCCGAACGACACGCAAACACACACATAGCACCACATAGGCATTTGGCACGCATTGTAACTTACGGACTCGATTTCGATATACGGATGTCGAAGTTATCACCCGCTTGCCTCGATGAACCAACAGTTAGCAAAAAGCCAAAAAGAGACCAAAACCCGCCTCTTGGCCGTCCGAACGACACACAAAAACACACACATAGCACCACATAGGCATTTGGCACGCGCTGTAACTTACGGACTCGATTCCGATATACGGATGCCGAAAGTTATCAACCCGCTGATTCGATGAACCAACGTCCAATAGGCAAAAAGTCATAAAAAGAGACCAAAACCCGCCTCGGTCGTCCTCGAACGACACGCAAAAGCCAAAAAAACAAAACACACATAGCACCACATACCACATTTGGCACGCGTTGCAAACTTACGGGACTCGATTCGATATACGGATGCCGAAAGTTATCACCCGCTTGCCCGATGAACTAACAAAATTAGCAAAAAGCCAAAAAGAGACCAAAACCCGCTTTGGCCATCCGAACGACACGCAAACACACACATAGCACCATATAGGCATTTGGCACGCTGCTAGTAAACTTACGGACTCGATTCCGATATATTGATGCCGAAGAAGTATAGCCTGCTTGCACCGATGATGAACCAATAGTTAGGCAAAAAGCCAAAAAGAGACAAAAAACACGCTTTCGTCGTCCGAACGACACATAAAACACACACATAGCACCACATAGGCATTTGGCACGGCACTTACGGATGCGATAACGATACGAACGGACCCGATGAACCAACAAGCTAGGCAAAAAGCCAAAAAGAGACCAAAACCCCTTGGCCGTCCGAAACGACATAAACACACACATAGCACCACATAGGTATTGGCACACGCTGCAACTTACGGACTCGATTCCGATATACGGATGCCGAAAGTTATCATCCCGCTTGCCCGATGAACCAACACAGCTTAGCAAAAAGCCAAAAAAAGAGACTAAAACCCGCTTTGGCCGTCCGAACGACACGCAAAACACACACATAGCACCACATAGCATTTGGCACGGCATGCAACGCACGGACTGATAACTTACGGACTCGATTCCGATGAATATACGGATGCCAAAAAGTTATCACCCGCTTGCTCCGATGAACCAACAGTTAGGCAAAAGCCAAAAAGAGACTAAAACAAAAAGCCTTGGCCGTTCGAACGACATGCAAACACACACATAGTACCACATAGGCATTTGGCACGTTGCTGTAACTTACGGACCCGATGAACCAATCAGCTAGGCAAAAAGCCAAAAAGAGACCAAAACCCGCCTTTGGCCCGTCCAATAACACGCAAACACACACATAGCACCACATAGGCATTTGGCACGCGCTGTAACTTACGGACTCGATTCGATATATACGGATGCCGAAGTTATCATCCTGCTGCTTGCCCGATGAACCAATAGTTAGGCAAAAAGCCAAAAAGAGACCAAAACCCGCCTTTGGCCGTCGAACGACACAAACACACACACATAGCACCACATAGGCATTTGGCACGCTGCTTGCAACTTACGGACTCGATTACGGAACAAAGCTATGAAAAAAGCTGTCGGCGAAAAACACAAAAGAGAAAAAACCCGCCTTACGGACCGTCCGAACGACACGCCGATGAAAACACACACATAGCACCACATAGGTATTTCGCACACGCTGCAAAACACACGGACTCGATTCAAATACGGATGTCGAAAGTTATCATCCCGCTTGCCCGATGAATCAATAGTTAGGCAAAAAGCCAAAAAGAGAGACAAAACCCCGCTTTGGCCATTCGAACGACACACAAACACACACATAGCACCACATAGGCATTTGGCACACGTTGTAACTTACGGACTCGATTCCGATATACGGATGCCGAAAGTTATCACCTGCTTGTTCGATGAACCAACAGCTTAGCAAAAAGTCAAAAAGAGACCAAAAACCCCGCCTTGGCCGTCCGAACGACACGCAAACACACACACATAGCACCACATAGGCATTTGGCACGCTGTAACTTACGGACGGGGACCGATGCCGAAGTTACGCCCGATGAACCAAAAGCCAAAAAAGACCAAAAGAGACCAAAACCCGCCTCGGTCGTCCGAACGACACGCAAACACACACATAGCACCATATAGGTATTTGGCACGCGTTGCAACTTACGGGACTCGATTCCGATATACGGATGCCGAGTTATCATCCCGTTTGCCCGATGAACCAACAGTTAGGCAAAAAGCCAAAAAAGAGACCAAAACCCGCCTCGGTCGTCCGAACGACACGCAAACACACACATAGCACCACATAGGCATTCGCACGCATTTGGCACGGACTCGATTACATACTACGGAAGTTACGGACCCGATGAACCAACAGTTAGCAAAAAGCCAAAAAGAGACCAAAACCCGCCCGGCCGTCCGAACGACACGTAAAACACACACACACCACATAGGCATAGGCATTTGGCACGGACTCGCATTATCAACTTACGGACCCATGAACGAAAGTTAACCCGCTTGTCGATGAACCAATAGCTAGCAAAAAGCCAAAAAAGAGACAAAACCCGCCTTCTATCGTCCGAACGACACGCAAAAACACACACATAGCACCACATAGGCATTTGGCACGCTGCAGTTAAACTTACGGACTCGATTTCGATATACTTGATGCCGAAGTTATCACCCGCACGGTTCGATGAACCAATAGTTAGGCAAAAAAAGTCAAAAAGAGACAAAAACCCGCCTTGGCCGTCGAACGACACAAAACACACACATAGCACCACATAGGCATTTGGCACGCTAAACAACTTACGGACTCGATTCATAGTATATACGGATGCCGAAGTTATCACCTGCTTGACCGATGAATGAACCAATAGCTTAGGCAAAAAGCCAAAAAGAGACAAAAACCCGCCTTTGGCCGTCCGAACGACACGCAAAAAACACACACATAGCACCACATAGGCATTTGGCACACTGCTGCAAACTTACGGACCCGCATGAACCATGAAACCAACAGCCAGGCAAAAAGCCAAAAGAGACCAAAATCCGCCCCCTTGGCCGTCCGAACGACACACAAACACACACATAGCACCATATAGGTATTTGGCACGCTGCACATAACTTACGGACTCGATTCGATATACGGATGCCGAAGTTATCATCCCGCTTGCCCGATGAACCAACAGCTAGGCAAAAAGCCAAAAAGAGACCAAAACCCGCCTTTGGCCGTCCGAACGACACGCAAAACACACACATAGCACCACATAGACATTTGGCACGCATTATAACTTACGGACGGACTCGATTCCGATATACGGATGCCAAAAGTTATCACCTGCTTGCCCGATGAACCAACAGCATAGGCAAAAAGCCAAAAAGAGACCAAAACCCGCCTAGGCAAAAAGTCGTCGAACGACACGCGAAAACAAACACACACATAGCACCACATAGGCATTTGGCACACGCTGTAACTTACGGACTCGATTCCGATATACGGATGCCGAAGTTATCAACCCGCTTGTTCGATGAACCAACAGCTAGCAAAAAAGCCAAAAAGAGACCAAAACCCGCCCTTTGGCCGTCCGAACGACACACGCAAACACACACATAGCACCACATAGGCATTTGGCACGCTGCTGTAACTTACGGACTCGATTCCGATATACGGATGCCGAAAGTTATCAACCTGCTTGCCCGATGAACCAACAATTAGGCAAAAAGCCAAAAAAGAGACAAAACCCGCCTTTGGCCGTCCGAAACGACACGCAAACACACACATAGCACCACATAGGCATTTGGCACGCTGCAACTTACGGACTCGATTCACGATATACGGATGCCGAAGTTATCAACCCGCTTGGGACCGATGAACCAACAAAGTTAGGCAAAAAAGTCAAAAAGAGACCAAAACCCGCCGCTTTGGCCGTCTCGAACGACACACGCAAACACACACATAGCACCACATAGGTATTTGGCACACGTTGTAACTTTACGGACTCGATTCCGATATACGGATGCCGAAGTTATCATCCCGCTTGCCCGATGAACCAACAAGCTAGGCAAAAAGCCAAAAAAGAGACTAAAACCCGCCTTGGCCATCCGAACGACACACACAAACACACACACATAGCACCACATAGGCATTCGCACGCACGTTAGGCTAACTTACGGACTCGATTCTCGATATAATTTGATGCCGAAAGTTATCACCGCTTGCTTGCCCTGAATGAACCAAATAGTTAGGCAAAAAGCAAAAAAGAGACTAAAACCCACTCGCCGTCCGAACGACACGCAAAACACACACATAGCACCACATAGGCATGCACATTGCACGCACTTACGGACTCGATTCGGATATACTGATAACTTACGGACCCGATGAACCAACAGCTAGGCAAAAAGCCAAAAAGAGACCAAAACCCGCCTGGCCGTCCGTCCGAACGACACGCAAAACACACACATAGCACCACATAGGCATTTGGCACGCGTTGTAACTTACGGACTCGATTTCGATATATACGGATGCCGAAGTTATCACCTGCTTGCCCGATGAACCAACAGTTAGCAAAAAGCCAAAAAGAGACTAAAACCCGCCTTTGGCCGTCCGAACGACACGCAAACACACACACATAGCACCACATAGGCATTTGGCACGCGCGCTGCAACTTACGGACCCGATGAACCAACAACGGAGCTTAAGCAAAAAGCCAAAAAAGAGACCGAAAAACCAAACACCCTAGTCGTCCAAACAGGCAAAAACACACACATAGCACATAGCATCATATAGGCACACGCACACATAACTTACGGACCACAAACTTATTACGGACTCTCACATACTTGATGTCGAAGTTATCACCCGCTTGCCCGATGAATCAACAAGTTAGGCAAAAAGCCAAAAAAGAGACTAAACCCGCCTTTGGCCATTCGAACGACACGCAAAAACACACACATAGCACCACATAGGCATTTGGCACACGCTAGTAACAGAACTTACGGACTCGATTCCGATATACGGATGCCGAAGTTATCACCCGCTTGCCCGATGAACCAACAGCTAGGCAAAAAGCCAAAAGAGACCAAAACCCGCTTTGGCCCGTCCGTCCGACACAAACACACACACATAACACACATACATTTAGCACCATAAACATAGGCATTTGGCACGCAGCAAAAAGCAAAAAACTTACGGACCCGATGAACCAACAGCTAGGCAAAAAGTCAAAAAGAGACCAAAATCCACCCTTGGCCGTCCGAACGACACGCATAAACACACACATAGCACCATATAGGTATTTGCACGCGAAACGCTGTAAACTTACGGACTCGATTCCGATATACGGATGCCGAAAGTTATCATCCCGCTTGCCCGATGAACCAACAAAGTTAGCAAAAAGCCAAAAAAGAGACCAAAACCCGCCTTTGGCCGTCCGAACGACACGCAAAACACACACATAGCACCACATAGGCATTTGGCACACAGTAACTTACGGACTCGACCGATATACGGATGCCGAAGTTATCACCCCGCTTGCCCGATGAACCAACAAAGTTAGGCAAAAAGCCAAAAAGAGACCAAAACCCGCCTCGGCCGTCCGAACGACACGCAAAACACACACATAGCACCACATAGGCATTTGGCACGCACGTAACTTACGGACTCGATTCCGATATACGGACCGAAAAAGAGACAAAACAATGCTCCGATGCAAAAATAAAGCCAAAGCCAAAAGAGACCAAAAACCGAACTTACGGCTTCTATTCGTCCAAAAACACAAACACACACATAGCACCACATAGGTATTCGCACGCACGCACAGTAACTTACGGACTCGATCCGATATAATGATGCCGAAGTTATCACCCGCTTGCCCGATGAACCAACAGTTAGGCAAAAAGCCAAAAAGAGACCAAAACCCGCCTCTGTCCGTCCAACGACACACAACACACACACATAGCACCACATAGGCATTTGGCACGCGCTGCAAACTTACGGACTCGATTCGATATACGGATGCCGAAGTTATCACCCTGCTTGCCCGATGAACCAACAGTTAGGCAAAAAGCCAAAAAAGAGACTAAAACCCGCTTTGGCCGTCCGAACGACACGCAAACACACACACATAGCACCACATAGGCATTTGGCACGCTATTGCAGTAACTTACGGACTCGATTCCGATACGGACGGACCTGCTTTGTCCGATGAACCAACAAAGTTAGCAAAAAGCCAAAAAGAGACAAAACCCCCCTTGGCCGTCCGAACGACATAAACACAAACACACACACATAGCACCACATAGGCATTTGGCACGCTGCTGTAAACTTACGGACTCGATTCCGATATACGGATGCCAAAAAAGTTATCATCCCGCTTGCCCGATGAACCAATAGTTAGGCAAAAAGCAAAAAGAGACTAAAACCCGCCTTTGGCCGTCCGAACGACACACAAACACACACATAGCACCACATAGCATTTGAACGCACGCACACACACATAACTTACGGACTCGATTACGATATACGGATGCCGAAGTTATCAACCTGCTTGCCCGATGAACCAACAGCTAGGCAAAAAGCCAAAAAGAGACCAAAACCCCCGCCTGGCCGTCCGAACGACACGCAAAACACACACATAGCACCACCATATCATTCGGCACGCTGCTGTAACTTACGGGACTCGATTCCGATATATACGGATGCCGAAGTTATCAACCCGCTTTTGCCGATGAACCAACAAGCTTAGGCAAAAAGCCAAAAAGAGACCAAAACCCCTCCGAACACACGGCCATCCGAACGACACAAACAAACACACACATAGCACCACATAGGCATTTGGCACGCTGCTGTAACTTACGGACTCGATTCCGATATACGGATGCCGAAGTTATCAACCCGCTTGCCCGATGAACCAACAATTAGGCAAAAAGCCAAAAAGAGACCAAAACCGACTTTCGGCCGTCCGAACGACACGCAAAACACACACATAGCACCACATAGGCATTCGCACACGCTGCAACTTACGGACTCGATTCCGATATACGGATGCCGAAAGTTATCAACCCGCTTGCCCGATGAACCAACAGCTAGGCAAAAAGTCAAAAAGAGACCAAAACCCGCCTTTGGCCGTCCGAACGACACGCAAAAAACACACACATAGCACCACCACATAGGCATTTGGCACGCGTTGTAACTTACGGACTCGATTCCGATATATACGGATGCCGAAAAGTTATCAACCCGCTTGCCCGATGAACCAACAAGTTAGGCAAAAAGCCAAAAAGAGACCAAAACCCGCTTTGGCCGTCCGAACGACACACAAAAACACACATAGCACCACATAGGCATTTGGCACGCGCAGTAACTTACGGACTCGATTCCGATATACGGATGCCGAAGTTATCACCTGCTTGGCCCGATGAACCAAATAGTTAGGCAAAAGCCAAAAAGAGACTAAAAACCCGCTTTGGTCGTCCGAACGACACGCAAAACACACACATAGCACCACATAGGCATTTGGCACGCTGCTGTAACTTACGGACCCGATGAACTGATGCCGAAAGTTATCACCCGCTAGGTCCCGATGAACCAAAAAGCAAAAAGCCAAAAAGAGACCAAAACCCCTCTGGCCGTCCGAACGACACGCAAAACACACACATAGCACCACATAGGCATTTGGCACGTTGCAACTTACTTACGGACTCGATTCGATATACGGATGCCGAAGTTATCGTTATCCCTGCTTGTTCGATGAACCAAATAGTTAGGCAAAAGCCAAAAAGAGACCAAAACCCGCCTTGGCCGTCCGAACGACACGCAAACACACACATAGCACCACATAGGCATTTGGCACGCTACAGTAAACTTACGGACTCGATTCCGATATACGAACGATGCACACATAGCACCACAAGTTATCAACCTGCTTGTATACTCGATGAACCAAAGCTAATGAATAAAAAAAGCCAAAAAGAGACCAAACCCGCCTTGGCCGTCGAAACGACACGCAAACACACACATAGCACCACATAGGCATTTGGCACGCTGCTGTAACTTACGGACTCGATTCGATATACGGATGCCGAAGTTATCACCTGCTTGCCCGATGAACCAACAGTTAGGCAAAAAGCCAAAAAGAGACTAAAACCCGCCTTTGGCCGTCCGAACGACACGCAAAACACACACATAGCACCACATAGGCATTTGGCACGCGCTGCAACTTACGGACGGATTCCGATATATGATGAACCTGCTTGTCGATGAACCAACAGCTTAGGTAAAAAAGCCAAAAGAGACAAAACCCGCCTTGGCCGTCCGAACGACACGCAAAACACACACATAGCACCACATAGGCATTTGGCACGCTACAGTAACTTACGGACTCGATTCCGATATACGGATGCCGAAAGTTATCACTCGCTTGCCCGATGAACCAACAGTTAGGCAAAAAGTCAAAAAGAGACCAAAACCCCGCCTGGCCGTCCGAACGACACACAAAACACACACACATAGCACCACATAGGCATTTGGCACGCTGGTAAGTAACTTACGGACTCGATTCGATATACGGATGCCGAAAGTTATCACCGCTGTCCGATGAACCAAAAAGTTAGGCAAAAAGCCAAAAAAGAGACTAAAACCCGCCTTTGGCCGTCCGAACGACACGCAAAACACACACATACACCACATAGGCATTTGGCACGCTGCTGTAACTTACGGGACTCGATTCCGATAGTCGGATGCCGAAAGTTATGGGACCCGATGAACCAACAAGCTTAGGCAAAAAGCCAAAAAGAGACCAAAACCCGCCCCTGGCCGTCCGAACGACACGCAAAACACACACATAGCACCACATAGGCATTTGGCACGCATTGTAACTTACGGACTCGACTCGATTCGATATACGGATGCCGAAGTTATCACCCGCTTGGCCCGATGAACCAACAGCTAGGCAAAAAGCCAAAAAGAGACCAAACCCGCTTTGGCCGTCCGAACGACACGCAAACACACACATAGCACCACATAGGCATTTGGCACGCTGTATTTTACGGACTCATTCGATATACGGATGCCGAAAGTTATGAACCAAAGCCGATGAACCAAAGCTAGTAAAAAAGCCAAAAAGAGACCAAAACCCGCCTTGGCCGTCCGAACGACACGCAAAACACACACATATAGCACCACATAGGCATTTGGCACACACTGTAACTTACGGACTCGATTCGATATACGGATGCCGAAAGTTATCACCCCCGCTTGTCTCGATGAACCAACAGTTAGGCAAAAAGCCAAAAAGAGACCAAAACCCGCCTTTGGCCGTCCGAACGACACGCAAAACACACACATAGCACCACATAGGCATTTGGCACGCTACAGTAACTTACGGACTCGATTCCGATATATACGGATGCCGAAAGATCAAAACCGCCGATGAACCAACAAGTTAGGCAAAAAGCCAAAAAGAGACCAAAACCCGCCTCTATCGTCCGAACGACACGCAAAACACACACATAGCACCACATAGGTATTTGGCACGCCGTAACTTACGGATTCCGAGATATACGGATGCCGAAGTTATCAACCCGCTTGCCCGATGAATGAACCAACAGCTAGGCAAAAAGCCAAAAAGAGACCAAAACCGCCTTTGGCCGTCCAAACGACACGCAAACACACACATAGCACCACATAGGCATTTGGCACGCACAGTAACTTACGGACTCGATTCCGATATACGGATGCCGAAAGTTATCACCTGCTTGCCCGATGAACCAACAAGTTAGGCAAAAAAGCCAAAAAGAGACTAAAACCCGCCTTTTGGTCGTCCGAACGACACGCAAAAACACACATAAGCACATACATTTAGCACGCTACTGTAACATAGGCGATTTGATATACGATGCGAAGTTATCACGGACCCGATGAACCAACAGCTTAGGCAAAAAGCCAAAAAGAGACCAAAACCGCTTTGGCCGTCCGAACGACACGCAAACACACACATAGCACCACATAGGTATTTGGCACGCGCATGCAGTAACTTACGGACTCGATTCCGATATATACGGATGCCGAAGTTATCACCTGCTTGCTCGATGAACCAACAAGTTAGGCAAAAAGCCAAAAAAGAGACCAAAACCGCGCTTTGGCCGTCCGAACGAACACAAACACACACATAGCACACATAGCATTCGCACATAGGCATAACTTACGGACTCGCATTCGCATATACGGATGCCGAAGTTACGCCCGCTTGACCCGATGAACCAATAGTTAGTAAAAAGCAAAAAAGAGAGAAAAAACCCCTTTGGCCGTCCGAACGACACGCAAACACACACATAGCACCACATAGGCATTTGGCACGCTACAGTAACTTACGGACTCGATCCGATATACGGATGCCGAAGTTATCACCTGCTTGCCGATGAACCAACAGTTAGGCAAAAAGCCAAAAAGAGACCAAACCCGCCTTTGGCCGTCCGAACGACACGCAAAACACACACATAGCACCACATAGGCATTTGGCACGCGCTGTAACTTACGGACTCGACTCGATTCGATATACGGATGCCGAAAGTTATCACCCGCTTGCCCGATGAACCAACAGCATTAGGCAAAAAGCCAAAAAAGAGACTAAAACCCGCCTCGCTTGTCCGATACACACAGTAAACACACAATAGCAAAAAGAGACATTTAAACACATCAACGACACGCAAACACACACATAGCACCACATAGGCATTCGCACGTTATGCAACTTACGGACCCGATGAACCAACAGTTAGGCAAAAAAGTCAAAAAGAGACCAAAACCCGCTTTGGCCGTCCGAACGACACATAAACACACACATAGCACCACATAGGCATTTGGCACGCGCAGTAACTTACGGACTCGATTCCGATATACGGATGCCGAAGTTATCACCTGCTTGCCCGATGAACCAACAAGCTAGGCAAAAGCCAAAAAAAAAGAGACCAAACCCCGCTTTGGCCGTCCGAACGACACGCAAACACACACATAGCACCACACACATTAGGCACGCAAAACAACTTACGGACTCGATAACATATACACGGACGGACCCGATGAACCAACAGTTAGGCAAAAAGCCAAAAAGAGAAAAAAACCCGCCTGGCCGTCCGAACGACACGCAAAACACACACATAGCACCACATAGGCATTCGGGCACACGCGCTGTAACTTACGGACTCGATTCGATATACTGGATGCCGAAAGTTATCAACCCGCTTGCCCGATGAACCAACAACAGTTAGCAAAAAGCCAAAAGAGACCAAAACCCGCCCTGGCCGTCCGAACGACACGCAAAAAACACACACATAGCACCACATAGGCATTTGGCACGCTGGTAACTTACGGACTCGATTCGATATACGGATGCCGAAGTTATCACCCCGCTTTGTTCGATGAATGAACCAACAGCTTAGGCAAAAAGCCAAAAAAGAGACCAAAACCCGCCTTTGGCCGTCCGAACGACACGCAAAACACACACACACACATAGCAGGCACATAGCACTTACGGACACGCGTTGATGCAATCAACTTACGGACCCGATGAACCAACAGCTAGGCAAAAAAGCCAAAAAGAGACCAAAACCCCCTTTGGCCGTCCGAACGACACGTGCAAAAACACACACATAGCACCACATAGGCATTTGGCACGCTGCATAACTTACGGACTCGATTCCGATATACGGATGCCGAAGTTATCACCCGCTTGCCCGATGAACCAACAAAGCTAGGCAAAAAGCCAAAAAGAGACTAAAACCCGCCTCTGGCCGTCCGAACGACACGCAAACACACACACATAGCACCACATAGGCAGGCATTTGGCACGGACTGCTGGATTCGATTACGGATGCCATGAATGAACCAACAGTTAGGTAAAAAGCCAAAAAGAGACCAAAACCCCCTTTGGCCGTCCGAACGACACGCAAAACACACACATAGCACCACATAGGCATTTGGCACGCGCTGCAACTTACGGACTCGATTCGATATACGGATGCCGAAGTTATCACCGCTTGCTCGATGAACCAACAGTTAGGCAAAAAGCCAAAAAAAGAGACTAAAACCCGCCTTGGCCGTCCGAACGACACGCAAAACACACACATAGCACCACATAGGCATTTGGCACGCTGCATAACCACGGACTCGATACGGATATACGGATGAAAGAATCACCCGCTTATGAAAAAAGCAATAGCTAAAAAAAGCCAAAAGAGACCAAAACCCGCTTTGCCATGAACGACACAACAAACACACACATAGCACCACATAGGCATTTGGCACGCGTTGTAACTTACAAAAAGGACTCGATTCCGAATCGACATAATTTGATAGCCGAAAGTTATCATCCTGCTTGCCCGATGAATGAACAACAGTTAGGCAAAAAGCCAAAAAGAGACAAAAAACTAAAACCTTTGGCCGTCCGAACGACACGCAAACACACACATAGCAACCACATAGGCATTTGGCACGCTGCATAAACTTACGGACTCGATTCCGATATACGGATGCCGAAGTTATCACCTGCTTGCCCGATGAACCAACAGTTAGGCAAAAAGCCAAAAAGAGACAAAACCCGCCTTTGGCCGTCCCAAAACGATAACACGCAAACACACACATAGCACCACATAGGCATTTGGCACGCTGGCACGGACTCGATTCCGAACGGATGCCGAAGACCCGATGAATGATGAACCAACAGCTAGGCAAAAAGCCAAAAAGAGACCAAAACCCGCTTTGGCCGTCCGAACGACACAAAAACACACACATAGCACCACATAGGCATTTGGCACGCTGTAACTTACGGACTCGATTCCGATATACTTGATGCCGAAGTTATCATCCCGCTTGTCTCGATGAACCAACAGCTTAGGCAAAAAGCCAAAAAGAGACAAAACCCGCCTTTGGCCGTCCGAACGACACGCAAAACACACACATAGCACCACATAGCATGGCACGCTGTAAACTTACGGACTCGACGATCGGATTCGATATACGGATGCCGAAAGTTATCAAACCGCTTGCCTCGATGAACCAACAAGTTAGGCAAAAAGCCAAAAAGAGACCAAAACCCGCCTCGGCCGTCCGAACGACACGCAAACAAACACACACATAGCACCACATAGGCATTTGGCACGCATGCTGTAACTTACGGACTCGATTCGATATACGGATGCCGAAGTTATCACCCGCTTGGGCCCGATGAACCAACAGTTAGCAAAAAGCCAAAAGAGACCAAAACCCGCCTTTCGGCCGTCGAAACGACACGCAAACACACACATAGCACCACATAGGCATTTCGCGGCACGCTTGTAACTTACGGACTCGATTCGATATACGGATGCCGAAGTTATCGCCCGCTTGCCCGATGAACCAACAGCTTAGGCAAAAAGCCAAAAAGAGACCAAAACCCGCTTTCTGGCCGTCCGAACGACACGCAAACACACACATAGCACCACATAGGCATTTGGCACGCTGCTGTAACTTACGGACCCGATGAAACCAACAGTTAGGCAAAAAGCCAAAAAGAGACCAAAACCGCTAGGTCGAATGAACGAAAACACACAAACATAGCACAAATAAAAAAGAGACAAAAACATATACGGATGCCGAAGTTATCAAACGCCATCCGAACCAACACATAAACACACACATAGCACCACATAGGCATTTCGCACGCTAACAACTTACGGACTCGATTCCGATATACGGATGCCGAAGTTATCAGCCCGCTTGCCCGATGAACCAAATAGTTAGGCAAAAAGCCAAAAAGAGACCAAAACCCGCTTACGTCCGAATCGAACGACAAAAACACACACACATAGCACCACATAGGCATTTGGCACGCGCGCTGTAACTTACGGACTCGATCGATATACGGATGCCGAAAGTTATCACCCGCTTCCCGATGAACCAACAGCTAGCAAAAAGCCAAAAAGAGACTAAAACCTCCGCCCGCCGTCCGAACGACACGCAAAACACACACACATAGCACCACATAGGCATTTGGCACGCGCTGTAAACTTACGGACTCGATTCCGATATACGGATGCCGAAAGTTATCAACCTGCTTGCCTCGATGAACCAACAGTTAGGCAAAAAGCCAAAAAAGAGACCAAAACCCGCCTTTGGCCGTCCGAACGACACATAGCACACACACACATAGCACCACATAGGCATTTGGCACGCAACTTAACTTACGGGACTCGATCCCGATATACGGATGCCAAAAGTTATCAAACCCGCTTGCCCGATGAACCAAAAACACAGTTAGGCAAAAAGCCAAAAAGAGACCAAACCCGCCTTTGGCCGTCCGAACGACACAAAAAACACACACATAGCACCACATAGGCATTTGGCACGCACGCTGTAACTTACGGACTCGATTCCGATATACGGATGCCGAAGTTATCAACCCGCTTTGCCCGATGAACCAACAGTTAGGCAAAAAGCCAAAAAGAGACCAAAACCCGCCTTTGGCCGTCCGAACGACACAAACACACACACATAGCACCACATAGGCATTTGGCACGCTGCTGTAACTTACGGACACGGACTCGATTCCGATAGCACGGATGCCGAAAGTTATCACCTGGGACCCGATGAACCAACAGTTAGGCAAAAAGCCAAAAAGAGACTAAACCCGCCCTTGTCCGTCCGAACGACACGCAAACACACACATATAGCACCACATAGGCATTTGGCAACTTACGGCTGAAACTTACGGACTCGATCCGAATATACGGATGCCGAAGTTATCAACCCGCTTTCCCGATGAACCAACAAGTTAGGCAAAAAGCCAAAAAGAGACCAAAACCCGCTTTGGCCGTCCGAACGACACGCAAACACACACATAGCACCACATAGGCATTTCGCACGCTGTAACTTACGGACTAACGACTCGATTCACGATATACGGATGCCGAGTTATCAGTCATCTTACTGAACCGATGAACCAATAGTTAGGCAAAAAGCCAAAAAGAGACTAAAACCCGCCTTTGGCCGTCCGAACGACACACGCAAAACACACACATAGCACCACATAGGCATTTGGCACGCGTTGTAACTTACGGACTCGATTCCGATATACGGATGCCGAAGTTATCACCTGCTTGCTCGATGAACCAACAGCTTAGCAAAAAGCCAAAAAGAGACCAAAACCCACTTTGGCCGTCCGAACGACACGCAAAACACACACATAGCACCACATAGGCATTTGGCACGCTGCTGCAGTAACTTACGGACTCGATTTCGATATACGGATGCCGAAGTTATCACCCTAAAACCCGATGAACCAATAGTTAGGCAAAAAGCCAAAAAGAGACCAAAACCCACTTCGTCGTCCGAACGACACGCATAAACACACACATAGCACCACCATATAGGTATTTGGCACGCTTGTAACTTACGGACTCGATTCGATATACGGATGCCGAAAGTTATCGGACTCGCTTGCTCGATGAACCAACAGTTAGGCAAAAAGCCAAAAAGAGACAAAAAACCGCCTTTGGCCGTCCGAACGACACGCAAACACACACACATAGCACCACATAGGCATTTCGCACGCTGTTAAACTTACGGACTCGATTCTCGAGACTTGATGCCGAAAGTTAACCAACTGCTTGCCCGATGAACCAAAAAAAGTAGCAAAAAGCCAAAAAGAGACCAAAACCCGCCCTGCCGTCCGAACGACACACGCAAACACACACATAGCACCACATAGGCATTTGGCACGCTAGCAGTAACTTACGGATTCGGACGATACGGATGCCGAAGTTATCAACCTGCCCGATGAATGAACCAAAGCTAGGCAAAAAGCCAAAAAGAGACTAAAACCCGCCTTGGCCGTCCGAACGACACGCAAAACACACACATAGCACCACATAGGCATTTGGCACGCTATAACTTACGGACTCGATTCCGATATACGGATGCCGAAAGTTATCACCTGCTTGCCCGATGAACCAACAGTTAGGCAAAAAGCCAAAAAGAGACCAAAACCCCCCTGGCCGTCCGAACGACACGCAAAACACACACATAGCACCACATAGGCATTTGGCACGCTGTAACTACACGGACTCGATTTCGATATACGGATGCCGAAGTTATCACCCGCTTGAATGAACCAACAGCTAGGCAAAAAGCCAAAAAAGAGACTAAAACCCCCGGCCGTCCGAACGACACAGTAAAAACACACACATAGCACCACATACATAGGCATTTGGCACACATTGTAACTTACGGACTCGATCCGATATACGGATGCCGAAGTTATCACCTGCTTGCCCGATGAACCAACAGCTAGGCAAAAAGCAAAAAAAGAGACCAAAACCCACTTTGGCCGTCCGAACGACACGCAAAAACACACACATAGCACCACATAGGCATTTGGCACGCTGCAACTTACGGACTCGATACGGATATGGATGCCGAAAGTTATGAACCAACAACTAAGGCAAAAAAGCCAAAAAAGAGACCAAACCCCCTTTGGCCGTCCGAACGACACGCAAAAACACACACATAGCACCACATAGGCATTCGCACGCGGTAACTTACGGACTCGATTCCGATATACGGATGCCGAAGTTATCACCTGCTTGCCCGATGAACCAACAGCTTAGGCAAAAAGCCAAAAAGAGACCAAACCCGCCTTTGGCCGTCGAACGAACGACACACAACACAAACACACACATAGCACCACATAGGCATTTGGCACGATACGGATGTAACTTACGGACTCGATTGATATATACGGATGCCGAAAGTTATCACCTGCTTGCCCGATGAACCATCAGCTTAGGCAAAAAGCAAAAAAAGAGAAAAAACCCGCCTTTGGCCGTCCGAACGACACGCAAACACACACACATAGCACCACATAGGCATTTGGCACGCAGTCCGAACGACACATGAAACACACACATACACCACATAGATATTTGGACCGAGTTGAACTTACGGACTCGATGAACCAACAATTAGCAAAAAGCCAAAAAAGAGACTAAACCCAAAGAGGCCGTCCGAACGACACACAAAACACACACATAGCACCACATAGGCATTTGGCACGTAACTTACGGACTCGATTCCGATATACGGATGCCGAAGTTATCACCTGCTTGCCCGATGAACCAACAGCTAGCTAGCAAAAAGCCAAAAAGAGACCAAAACCCGCTTTGGCCGTCCGAACGACACGCAAACACACACATAGCACCACATAGGCATTCGCACACGCTGCTGTTGTAACTTACGGACTCGATTCCGATATACGGATGCCGAAGTTATCAACCTGCTTGCCCGATGAACCAACAAGCTTAGGCAAAAAGCCAAAAAGAGACTAAAACCCACTTTTTCGTCCGAACGACACGCAAACACACACATAGCACCACATAGGCATTTGGCACGCATATTAAACGGGACTCGATCCGGGACACGATGCCGAGTTATCAACTGCTTACCCGATGAAACAAAAGCTAGGCAAAAAGCCAAAAGAGACCAAAACCCGCCCGCCTTCGCCGTCCGAACGACACGCAAACACACACATAGCACCACATAGGCATTTACACACGCACGCACATAGGCATTTGCAACTTAACTTTACGGACTCGATTCCGATATACGGATGCCGAAGTTATCACCCGCTTGCCCGATGAACCAACAGCTAGCAAAAAGCCAAAAAAAGAGACCAAAACCCGCTTTGGCCGTCCGAACGACACGCAAACACACACATAGCACCACATAGGCATTGGCACGCTGCAACTTACGGACTCGATTTCGATATACTTGATGCCGAAGTTACGGACCCGATGAACCAACAGTTAGGCAAAAAGCCAAAAAGAGACTAAAAACCCTGGCCGTCCGAACGACACGCAAACACACACATAGCACCACATAGGCATTTGGCACGCTGTAACTTACGGACTCGATTCCGATATACGGATGCCGAAAGTTATCACCCGCTTGCTCGATGAACCAAAGCTAGGCAAAAAGCCAAAAAGAGACCAAAACCCGCCTTTGGTCCGTCCGAACGCAAACACACAAACACACACATAGCACCACATAGGCATTTGGCACGCTGCAAAAGTAACTTACGGACTCGATTCCGACGACACGCAAACACACGGATGCCGAAGTTATCACCTGCTTGTCCGATGAACCAACAAATATGGCAGTTAAAAAGCCAAAAAGAGACCAAAACCCGCCCTTGGTCCGTCCAAACGACACGCAAAACACACACATAGCACCACATAGGCATTTGGCACGCTGTGCAACTTACGGACGGGATTATACGGATCGAAGTTATCAACCTGCTTGCCCGATGAACCAACAGTATTTAGGCAAAAAGCCAAAAGAGACCAAAACCCGCCTTGGCCGTCCGAACGACACGCAAAAACACACACATAGCACCACATAGGCATTTCGCACGCTGCAGTAACTTACGGACTCGATTCCGATATACGGATGCCGAAGTTATCACCTGCTTGTCGCCCGATGAACCAACAGCTTAGGCAAAAGCCAAAAAGAGACCAAAACCCGCGCTTTGGCCGTCCGAACGACACGCAAACACACACATAGCACACCATACATTAGCACACACATAGGCTCGATTTGCACGCATGGATGCCGAAAGTTACGGACCCGATGAACCAACAGTTAGGCAAAAAGCCAAAAAGAGACCAAACGCCCCGGCCGTCCGAACGACACGCAAACACACACATAGCACCACATAGGCATTTGGCACGCGTTGTAACTTACGGACTCGATTCCGATATACGGATGCCGAAGTTATCATACCCGCTTGCCTCGATGAACCAACAGCTTAGGCAAAAGCCAAAAAGAGACCAAAACCCGCCTTTGGCCGTCCGAACGACACGCAAAACACACACATAGCACCACATAGGCATTTGGCACGCGTTGTAACTTACGGACTCGATTCCGATATATACGGATGCCGAAGTTATCAACCTGCTTGCCCGATGAACCAACAGCTTAGGCAAAAAAGCCAAAAAAGAGACTAAAACCCGCCTACCGTCCGTCCGAACGACACGCAAAAAACACACACATAGCACCACATAGGCATTTGGCACAGTAACTTACACGGACTCGATTCCGATATACGGATGCCGAAACGGACCCGCTGACCCGATGAACCAACAAGCTAGTAAAAAGCCAAAAAGAGACCAAAACCCCTTTGGCCGTCCGAACGACACGCAAACACACACATAGCACCACATAGGTATTTGGCACGTAACTACAGTAACTTACGGACTCGATTCGATATACGGATGCCGAAAGTTATCAACCTGCTTGTCCGATGAACCAACAGTTAGGCAAAAAGCCAAAAAGAGACCAAAACCCGCCTTTGGCCGTCCGAACGACACGCAAACACACACATAGCACCACATAGGCATTTGGCACGCTGCTGTAACTTACGGACTCGACATCGATATACGGATGCCGAAGTTATCATCACCGCTTGCCCGATGAACCAACAGTTAGTAAAAAAAGCCAAAAGAGACCAAACCCCCTTTGGCCGTCCGAACGACACGCAAAACACACACATAGCACCACATAGGCATTTGGCACGCTGGTAACTTACGGACTCGACTCGATATACGAATGTACGGACCCGATGAATTAAACAGCAAAAAGATGAAAAAAAAGCTAGGCAAAAAAAAAGAGAGACTAAAACCGCCTTGGCCGTCCGAACGACACACAAAACACACACATAGCACCACATAGGTATTGGCATCGCACGCAACTAACTTACGGACTCGATTCCGATATACGGATGCCGAAGTTATCATCCCGCTTGCCCGATGAACCAACGCAGCTAGGCAAAAAAGCCAAAAAAAGAGACCAAAACCCGCCTTGGCCGTCCGAACGACACGCACAAACACACACATAGCACCACATAGGCATTTGGCACGATGCAGTAACTTTACGGACTCGATTCCGATATACGGACCAAAAAAAGTTATCACCCTGCGAACGAACCGATGAACCAACATAGCATTTAGCAAAAAGCCAAAAAGAGACCCAAAAACCCCTTTGCCGTCCGAACGACACGCAAACACACACATAGCACACATAGGCATTTGCACGCAACGACATTGTAACTTACGGACTCGATTCCGATATACGGATGAAAGTTATCACCCGCTTGCCCGATGAACCAACAAAGCTAGGCAAAAAGCCAAAAAGAGACCAAAACCCGCTTGGCCGTCCGAACGACACGCAAAACACACACACATAGCACCACATAGGCATTTGGCACGCGCAGTAACTTACGGACTCGATTCCGATATACGGATGCCGAAGTTATCAACCCGCTTTGCCCGATGAACCAACAAGTTAGGCAAAAAGCAAAAAGAGACCAAAACCCGCCTTTGGCCGTCCGAACGACACGCAAAACACACACATAGCACCACATAGGCATTTGGCACGCGCTGTAACTTACGGACTCGATTTCGATATACGGATGCCGAAGTTATCACCCGCTTGTTCGATGAACCAACAAGCTAGGCAAAAAGCCCAAAAGAGACCAAAACCCGCCTTTGGCCGTCCGAACGACACGCAAACACACACATAGCACCACATAGGCATTTGGCACGCGCTGTAACTTACGGACTCGATTCCGATATACGGATGCCGAAAGTTATCACCCGCTTGCCCGATGAACCAACAAGCTAGGCAAAAAGCCAAAAAGAGACTAAAACCCGCCTTGGCCGTCCGAACGACACGCAAACACACACATAGCACCATATAGGCATTCGCACGCTGTTGTAACTTACGTTAAAAACGGACTCGATTCCGATATACGGATGCCGAAAGTTATCATTTGGCACCGCTAACTTCGATTCATATGATGAACCAACAGTTAGGCAAAAAAAGCCAAAAAGAGACCAAAACTCGCCTTTTGGCCGTCCGAACGACACGCAAACACACACACATAGCACCACATAGGCATTTGGCACGCACGCTGAACTTACTTACGGACCCGATGAACCAATAGTTAGGCAAAAAGCCAAAAAGAGATCAAAACCCGCTTTTGTCCGAATGAACCAACACACATAGCACCACAAAAGCCAAAAAGAGACTCTGTAACCTACGCGGACTCGACGACAACAAACACACACATAGCACCACATAGGCATTGGCACGCTTGTAACTTACGGACTCGATTGAATACGGATGCCGAAAGTTATCAACCTGCTTGCCTCGATGAAGCAGCTAGGCAAAAAGCCAAAAAAGAGACTAAAACCCGCCCAACGTCCGAACGACACGCAAACACACACATAGCACCACATAGGCATTTTGCACACGTACAACGGTAACACACACGGACTCGATTCTCGATATACGGATGCCGAAGACCTCGCCTGCTTTGCCCGATGAACCAACAGCTAGGCAAAAAGCCAAAAGAGACCAAAACCCGCTTTGGCCGTCCGAACGACACGCAAAACACACACATAGCACCACATAGGTATTTTGCACACGCTGTAACTTACGGACTCGATTCCGATATACGGATGCCGAAAGTTATCACCTGCTTGCTCGATGAACCAACAGTTAGGCAAAAAGCCAAAAAGAGACTAAAACCCGCTTTGGTCGTCCGAACGACACGCAAACACACACATAGCACCACATAGGCATTTGGGCACTGTTGCAACTTACGACTCGACTTCGATTCGAGGACGGATGCCGAAAGTTATCAGCTTAGCTCAAAAAATGAACAAAAATTAGGCAAAAGTCCAAAAAGAGACCAAAACGACACGCAAACACGAACACATAGCACACACACATAGCACCACATAGGCATTTGGCACAAAGTAACTTACGGACTCGATTCCGATATATGGATGCCGAAGTTATCGCCTGCTTGAACCGATGAATGAACCAACAATAGGCAAAAAGCCAAAAAGAGACAAAACCCGCCTGCCGTCCGAACGACACAAAAACACACACATAGCACCACATAGGCATTTGGCACACGCTGTAACTTACGGACTCGATTCCGATATACGGATGCCGAAGTTATCAACCCTGCTTGCCCGATGAACCAACAGTTAGGCAAAAAGCCAAAAAGAGACTAAACCCGCCTTTGGCCGTCCGAACGACACGCAAACACACACATAGCACCACATAGGCATTTGGCACGCTGTAACTTACGGACTCGATTCCGATATACGGATGCCGAAAGTTATGAACCCTGCTTGCCCGATGAACCAATAGTTAGGCAAAAAGCCAAAAAGAGACCAAAACCCGCTTCGCCGTCCGAACGACACACAAACACACACATAGCACCATAGGCATTTGGCACGCTGCAGTAACTTACGGACTCGATTCCGATATACGGATGCCGAAAGTTATCACCTGCTTGCCCGATGAACGAAAACAAGCTAGGCAAAAGTCAAAAAAGAGACCAAAAAAACTAAAACCTTTGGTCGTCCGAACGACACGCAAAACACACATAGCACCACATAGCATTTTGCACGCAACACGGACTCGATTCGATATACGGATGCCGAAAGTTATCGGGACCCGATGAACCAATAGCTAGTAAAAAGCCAAAAAGAGACTAAAACCCGCCCTGGCCGTCCGAACGACACGCAAACACACACATAGCACCACATAGGCATTTGGCATATTGTAACTTTACGGACTCGATTCCGATATATACGGATGCCGAAGTTATCGCCTGCTTTGCCCGATGAACCAACAAAGTTAGGCAAAAAGCCAAAAAGAGACCAAAACCCGCTTTGGCCGTCCGAACGACACGCAAACACACACATAGCACCACATAGGCATTTGGCACGCTGCTGTAACTTACGGACTCGATTCCGATATATACGGATGCCGAAAGTTATCACCCGCTTTGTCGTCCCGATGAACCAACAATAGTTAGGCAAAAAGCCAAAAGAGACCAAACGGATGCCGAAGTTATCTACTGGACCCGATGAACTTAGGCAAAAACCGTCCGGTCGTCCGAACGACACGCAAACACACACATAGCCCACATAGGCATTTGGCACGCTAACTTACGGACTCGATTCGATATACTTTACGAAGGGACCCGATGAACCAACAAGCTAGCAAAAGCCAAAAAGAGACCAAAACCCGCTTTGGCCGTCCGAACGACACGCAAACACACACATAGCACCACATAGGCATTTGGCACGCATTGTAACTTACGGACTCGATTCGATATATACGGATGCCGAAGTTATCACCTGCTTGCCCGATGAACCAACAGCTAGGCAAAAAGCCAAAAAGAGACCAAACTCCGCTTTGGCCGTCCGAACGACACGCAAAAACACACACATAGCACCACATAGGCATTTGGCACGCGCTGCAACTTACGGGACTCGATGAACCAATACGGATTCGAAGTTATCAAAAGTCGATGAACCAAAACTAGAGAAAAGCCAAAAAGAGACCAAACCACCTTGGCCGTCCGAACGACACGCAAACACACACATAGCACCACATAGGCATTTGGCACGCTGCTGTAACTTACGGACTCGATTCGATATACGGATGCCGAAGTTATCGCCTGCTTGCCCGATGAACCAACAGCTTAGGCAAAAAGCCAAAAAGAGACCAAAACCCGCCTTTGCCGTCCGAACGACACGCAAACACACACATAGCACCACATACACATTTGGCACGCTGTAACCACGGACTCGATTCGATAGCACGGATGTAAAAGTTATCGAACGAACACGGACCCGATGAACAACATAGTTAGGCAAAAAGCCAAAAAAAAGAGACCAAAACCAAAACTTTGGCCGTCCGAACGACACACGTAAAACACACACATAGCACCACATAGGCATTTGGCACGCACAGTAACTTACGGACTCGATTCCGATATACGGATGCCGAAAGTTATCAACCCGCTTGCCCGATGAACCAAAGCTTAGGCAAAAAGCCAAAAAGAGACCAAAACCCGCCCTTTGGCCGTCCGAACGACACGCAAAAACACACACATAGCACCACATAGGCATTTGGCACGCACAGTAACTTACGGACTCGATTCCGATATACGGATGCCGAAAGTTATCAACCCGCTTGCCCGATGAACCAACAGCTAGGCAAAAAGCCAAAAAGAGACTAAAAACCCGCTTTGGCCGTCCGAACGACACACAACACACACACATAGCACCACATAGGCATTTGGCACGCACAGTAACTTACGGACTCGATTCCGATTCCATATAACGGACGGACCCCGAATTGGTTCGATGAACCAACAGTTAGGCAAAAAGCCAAAAAAGAGAAAAAAACCCCTTGGCCGTCCGAACGACACGCAAACACACACATAGCACCACATAGGCATTTGGCACGCACGTTGTAACTTACGGACTCGATTCCGATATACGGATGCCGAAGTTATCACCTGCTTGTCTCGATGAACCAAACAGCTAGGCAAAAAGCCAAAAAGAGACCAAAACCCGCCTTTGGCCGTCCGAACGACACGCAAAACACACACATAGCACCACATAGGCATTTGGCACGCGCTGTAACTTACGGACTCGATTCGATGATATACGGATGCCGAAGTTATCACCCCGCTTTGCCTCGATGAACCAACAAGCTTAGCAAAAAGCCAAAAAGAGACCAAAACCCGCCTTTGGCCGTCCGAACGACACGCAAAACACACACATAGCACCACATAGGCATTTGGCATATAACTTACGGACTCTCGATATACGGATGACCAAAAGTTATCGAACGACAACGCAAACACACCCGCACGGTCTGATGAACAACAGCTAGGCAAAAAGTAGGCAAAAAAGCCAAAAAGAGACCAAACCCGCCGCCGTCGTCCGAACGACACGCAAAACACACACATAGCACCACATAGGCATTTGGCACGCTGTTAACTTACGGACTCGATTCCGATATACGGATGCCGAAGTTATCGCCTGCTTGCCTCGATGAACCAACAAGCTTAGGCAAAAAGCCAAAAAGAGACCAAAAACCGCCTTTGCCGTCCGAACGACACGCGCAAAACACACACATAGCACCACATAGGCATTTGGCACGCTAACTTACGGACTCGATCTCGATATATTGATGCCGGACCCGATGAACCAATGAAGTTAGGCAAAAAGTCAAAAAGAGACTAAAACCCTTTGGCCGTCCGAACGACACACGCAAAACACACACATAGCACCACATAGGCATTTGGCATGCTGTAACTTACGGACTCGATTCCGATATACGGATGCCGAAGTTATCGCCTGCTTGCCTCGATGAACCAACATAGGCAAAAAGCCAAAAAGAGACCAAAACCCGCCTTTGGTCGTCCGAACGACACGCAAAACACACACATAGCACCACATAGGCATTTGGCACGCTACTGTAACTTACGGACTCGATTCCGATATACGGATGCCGAAGTTAAAACCTGCTTGTCCCGATGAACCAACAGCTTAGGCAAAAGCCAAAAAGACCAAAAAAACCCGCCCGTCCGAACGAACGACACGCAAACACACACATAGCACCACACACATAGCACCACATAGGTATTCGGCACGATATACGGATGCCGAAGTTATCAACCTTACTGGACCCGATGAACCAACAGCTTAGCAAAAAGCCAAAAAGAGACCAAAACCCGCCTTTGGCCGTCCGAACGATGTAAACACACACATAGCACCACATAGGTATTTGGCACGCACAGTAACTTACGGACTCGATTTCGATATACGGATGCCGAAGTTATCACCTGCTTGCCCGATGAACCAATAGTTAGGCAAAAAGCCAAAAAGAGACCAAAACCCGCTTCGGCCATTCAAACGACACGCAAACACACACATAGCACCACATAGGTATTTGGCACGCTGCTGTAACTTACGGACTCGATTCCGATATACGGATGCCGAAGTTATCACCCGCTTGCTCGATGAACCAACAGCTTAGGCAAAAAGCCAAAAAGAGACCAAAACCCGCTTTGGCCGTCCGAACGACACGCAAAACACACACATAGCACCACATAGGCATTTGGCACGCGCTGTAAACTTACGGGACCGATTGATATACGATGATGCCGAAAGTTATCATCCCGCTTCGCCGTCGATGAACCAACAGCTAGGCAAAAGCCAAAAAGAGACCAAAAACACCTTTGCCGTCCGAACGACACACACACAAACACACACATAGCACCACATAGGCATTTGGCACGCTGCTGTAACTTACGGACTCGATTCCGATATACGGATGCCGAAGTTATCATCCCGCTTGCCCGATGAACCAACAGCTAGGCAAAAAGCCAAAAAGAGACCAAAACCCGCTTGGCCGTCCGAACGACACACAAACACACACACACACACACCACATACGCGCACAAATTTCGGCACGCGCGAACCAACAGCTAGGTAACTTACGGACTCGATTCCGATATACTTGATGCCGAAGTTATCGCCTGCTTTTCTCGATGAACCAAGGCAAAAAGCTTAGCAAAAAAAAGCCAAAAAAAGAGACCAAAACCCGATGAACCAACAAATAGCCGTCCAAAAACGACACGCAAACACGCAAACACACACATAGCACCACATAGGCATTTGGCACACGCAGTAACTTACGGACTCGATTCCGATATACGGATGCCGAAGTTATCAACCCGCTTGTTCGATGAACCAACAGCTAGGCAAAAAGCCAAAAAGAGACCAAAACCCGCCTTTGGCCATCCGAACGACACAAAAAACACACACATAGCACCACATAGGCATTTGGCACGCACGCACAGTAACTTACGGACTCGATTCCGATATACGGATGCCGAAAGTTATCAACCCGCTTGCCCGATGAACCAACAATTAGGCAAAAAGCCAAAAAGAGACTAAAACCCGCCTTTGGCCGTCCGAACGACACGCAAAACACACACATAGCACCACATAGCATTTGGCACGCTGCTGTAACTTACGGACTCGATTGATATATACGGATGCCAAAAAAGTTATCAACCCGCTTGTCCGATGAACCAACAGCTTAGGCAAAAAGTCAAAAAGAGACTAAAACCCGCCTTGGCCGTCTCGAACGACACGCGCTAAACACACACATAGCACCACATAGACATTTGGCACGCACGCAGTAACTTACGGACTCGATTCCGATATACTGATGCCGAAAGTTATCACCCGCTTGCCCGATGAACCAACAGCTAGGCAAAAAGCCAAAAAGAGACCAAAACCCGCCTTTGGCCGTCCGAACGACACACGCAAAACACACACATAGCACATATAGGCATTTGGCACGCTGTAACTTACGGACTCGATTCCGATATACGGATGCCGAAGTTATCACTGCTTGTCCCGATGAAACAAATAGTTAGGCAAAAAGCCAAAAGAGACCAAAATCACCTTCGATCGTCTCGAACGACACGCAAAAACACACACATAGCACCACATAGGCATTTGGCACGCACGCACGGACTCGATTGAACTTACGGACCCGATGAACCAACAGCTAGCAAAAAAGCCAAAAAGAGACTAAAACCCCTGGCCGTCCGAACGACACGCAAAAACACACACATAGCACCACATAGGCATTTCGCACGCTGTTGCAACTTACGGACTCGATTTCGATATACGGATGCCGAAGTTATCAACCCGCTTGCCCGATGAACCAACAGCTAGGCAAAAAAGCAAAAAAAGAGACCAAAACCCCCTTTGGCCGTCTCGAACGACACGCAAACACACACATAGCACCACATAGGCATTTGGCACGCATTGCAACTTACGGACTCGATTCCGATATACGGATGCCGAAGTTATCACCTGCTTGCCCGATGAACCAACAGCTAGGCAAAAAGCCAAAAAGAGACCAAAACCCGCTTTGGCCGTCCGAACGACACGCAAAAACACACACATAGCACCACATAGGCATTTGGCACGCTGCTGTAACTTACGGACTCGATTCCGATATACGGATGCCGAAGTTATCACCTGCTTGCCCGATGAACCAACAGCTAGGCAAAAAGCCAAAAAGAGACCAAAACCCGCTTTTGGTCGTCCGAACGACACGCAAAAACACACACATAGCACCACATAGGCATTTGGCACGCATTGTAACTTACGGACTCGATTCCGATATACTGGATGCCGAAAGTTACGAACCGCTTGCCCGATGAACCAACAGCTAGCAAAAAGCCAAAAAGAGACCAAAACCCGCCTCGGCCGTCCGAACGACACGCAAACACACACATAGCACACATAGGCATTTGGCACATAAGGTAACTTTACGGACTCGACCACATATACACTGATGTCGAAGTTATCACCGGGACCCGATGAACCAACAAGCTTAGGCAAAAAGCCAAAAAGAGACCAAAACTCACTTCTATGGTCCGAACGAACGACATAAAAACACACACATAGCACCACATAGGCATTTGGCACGCTGCTGTAACTTTACGGACTCGATTCCGATATACGGATGCCGAAGTTATCACTGCTTTGCCCGATGAACCAACAAAAGTTAGGCAAAAAGCCAAAAAGAGACTAAAACCCGCCTTCGGCCGTCCGAACGACACGCAAACACACACATAGCACCACATAGGCATTTGGCACACGCTGTAACGACGGGACGGATGCCGAAGTTAATAGCTTGCCTCGATGAAAAAACCAGTTAGCAAAAAAAAAAAAAGAGACCAAACCCGCTTTGCCGTCCGAACGACACGCAAAACACACACATAGCACCACATAGGCATTTGGCACACGTGCTGTAACTTACGGACTCGATTCCGATATACGGATGCCGAAGTTATCGCACCGCTTTGTCTCGATGAACCAACAGCTAGGCAAAAAGCCAAAAAGAGACTAAAACCGCCTTTGGCCGTCCGAACGACACGCAAACACACACATAGCACCACATAGGCATTTGGCACGCAAAAGAGACTAAAACCACACGTCCGAACTTACGGGACCCGGATGAACCAATAGATTAGGTATCAAACCTGACCGATGAGTAAAAAAGGCAAAAAGCCAAAAAGAGACTAAAACCCTTGGCCGTCCGAACGACACGCAAACACACACATAGCACCACATAGGCATTTGGCACGTATTGTAACTTTACGGACTCGATCCGATACACGGATGCCGAAGTTATCACCTGCACGGCCCGATGAACCAACAAGTTAGGCAAAAAGCCAAAAAGAGACTAAAACCCGCCTTTGGCCGTCCGAACGACACGCAAAACACACACATAGCACCACATAGGCATTTGGCACGCTGTGTAACTTACGGACTCGACCGATATACGGATGCCGAAGTTATCACCTTTGCTTTCCGATGAACCAATAGTTAGGCAAAAAGCCAAAAAGAGACTAAAACCCGCCTTTGGTCGTCCGAACGACACGCAAACACACACATAGCACCACATAGGCATTTGGCACGCTGTAACTTACGGACTCGATTTCGATATACTTGACGAAAGGACCCGATGAACCAAAAAGCTAGGCAAAAAAGCCAAAAAGAGACCAAAACCCGCCTTTGGTCGTCCGAACGACACGCAAACACACACACATAGCACCACATAGGCATTTCGCACGCTGCTAACTTACGGACTCGACGGACTCGACTCGATATATGATGCCGAAAGTTAATAGAGACCAAAACCGCTTGCCTCGATGAACCAACAAGCAGCAATAGCAAAAAAGAGAACAAAAAAGAGACAAAAAGAGACCGCCTTTGGCCGTCCGAACGACACAAAAACACACACATAGCACCACATAGGTATTTTGGCACGCTGCTGAACTTACGGACTCGATTCGATATACGGATGCCGAAGTTATCACCCTTTGTCCGATGAACCAATAGCTAGTAAAAAAGCCAAAAAAGAGACCAAAACCCGCCTTTGGCCGTCCGAACGACACGCAAAAACACACACATAGCACCACATAGGCATTTGTTGTAACTTACGGACTCGATTCATATATACGGATGCCGAAGTTGGGACCCGCTTGCCCGATGAACCAATAGTTAGGCAAAAAGCCAAAAAGAGACCAAAACCGCCTTTGGCCGTCGAACGACACGCAAACACACACATAGCACCACATAGGCATTTGGCACGCTGCAGAACTTACGGCATTTCGATACTTGATGTCGAAGTTATCACCTACGGACCCGATGAACCAACAGCTAGGCAAAAAGTCGTAAAAAGAGACAAAACCCCGCTTTGGCCGTCCGAACGACACACGCAAACACACACATAGCACCACATAGGTATTTGGCACGCTGCTGTAACTTACGGACTCGATTCGATATACGGATGCCGAAGTTATCACCTGCTTGCCCGATGAACCAACAGCTAGGCAAAAAGCCAAAAAGAGACTAAAACCCGCTTTGGCCGTCCGAACGACACGCAAAACACACACACATAGCACCACATAGGCATTACGGGCACGCGCTGCAACTTACGGACCCGATGAACCAACAGCTAGGCAAAAAGCCAAAAAGAGACCAAAAACCCTCCGTCCAACGCATTTGCATGAACACGTTGCAGAACTTACGGACTCGATTCGATATATAGAACCAAAAAGATCAAACTGCAAACACAATAATTAGTAAAAAGTCAAAAAAGAGACACGGCCATCCGAACACACGCAAACACACACATACACCACATAGGCATTACGGATCGCTGTTGAACTCGAAGTTACGGACCCGATGAACCAACAAGCTAGGCAAAAAGCCAAAAAGAGACCAAAACCCACCTTTGGCCGTCCGAACGACACGCAAACACACACATACATAGCACCACATAGGCATTTGGCACGCGTTGTAACTTACGGACTCGATTCGATATACTGATGCCGAAGTTATCATCCAATCGATGAACCAACAGCTTAGGCAAAAAGCCAAAAAGAGACTAAAACCCCCCTTTGGCTCGTCCGAACGACACGCAAAACACACACATAGCACCACATAGACATTTGGGCATACATTACAACTTACGGACTCGATTCGATATACGGATGCCGAAGTTATCACCTGCTTGCTCGATGAACCAACAGCTTAGGCAAAAAGCCAAAAAGAGACCAAAACCCGCTTTGGCCGTCCGAACGACACGCAAAACACACACATAGCACCACATAGGCATTTGGCACGCGCAGTAACTTACGGACTCGATTCGATATATACGGATGCCGAAAGTTATCAACCCGCTTGCCCGATGAACCAACAATTAGGCAAAAAGCCAAAAAGAGACTAAAACCCGCCTTTGGCCGTCCGAACGACACGCAAAACACACACATAGCACCACATAGGCATTTCGCACGCTGTTGCAACTTACGGACTCGATTTTGATATACGGATGCCGAAGTTATCAACCCGCTTGCTCGATGAACCAACAGTTAGGCAAAAAGTCGAAAAAGAGACCAAAACCCGCTTTGGCCGTCTCGAACGACACAAAACACACACATAGCACCACATATAGAATTTGGCACGCCACAGTAACTTACGGACTCGATTTCGATATACGGATGCCGAAAGTTATCGCCTGCTTTTCCGATGAACTAACAAGCTTAGGCAAAAAGCCAAAAAGAGACCAAAAATCGCCTTTGGCCATCCGAACGACACGCAAAACACACATATAGCACAATATAGGCATTTGGCACGCGCTGAAACTTACGGACTCGATTCCGATATATTAATGCCGAAGTTATCACCGCTTTGTTCGATGAACAAATAGTTAGACAAAAAGTCAAGAAGAAACCAAAAGCCACTTCGATCGTCTCTAACGACACGCGCAAAAAACACACAAAGCACCACATAGGCATTTGGCACGCATTGAACTTACGGACCCGGATGAACCAACAAAGCTTAGGCAAAAGCCAAAAAGAGACTAAAACCCTTTGGCCGTCCGAACGACACGCAAACACACACATAGCACCACATAGGTATTTGGCACGCTGCAGTAACTTATGGGACTCGATTCCGATATACGGATGCCGAAGTTATCACCGCTTGCCCGATGAACCAAACAGTTAGGCAAAAAGCCAAAAAGAGACCAAAACCAAACTTAAGCCGTCCGAACGACACGCAAAACACACATATAGCACCACATAGGCATTTGGCACGGTTGCAACTTACGGACTCGATTCCGATATACGGATGCCGAAAGTTATCAACCTATTTGCCTCGATGAACCAATAGCTAGGCAAAAAGCCAAAAAGAGACCAAAACCCGCCTTTGGCCGTCCGAACGACACATGCAAACACACACATAACACCACATAGGCATTTCGCACGATTGCAACTTACGGACTCGATTCCGATATACGGATGTCGAAGTTATCACCTGCTTGCCCGATGAACCAACAGCTAGGCAAAAAGCCAAAAAGAGACCAAAAATCGCCTTTGGCCATCCGAACGACACGCAAAACACACACATAGCACCATATAGGCATTTGGCACGCGCTGTAACTTACGGACTCGATTCCGATATACGGATGCCGAAGTTATCACCTGCTTGTCTCGATGAACCAATAGCTAGGCAAAAAGCCAAAAAGAGACTAAAACCCGCCCCCGTCCGAACGACACGCAAACACACATATAACACACACATAGCACCACATAGGTAATTTGGCGGGACGATTGCGATAACTTACGGGATTACATGAACCACTCCGATGAAGCAGCTAAAAAGCCAAAAAGAGACCAAAACCCGCCATCGTCCGAACGACACGCAAAAAACACACACATAGCACCACATAGGCATTTGCACACGTTGTAACTTGACGGACTCGATTAAATATACGGATGCCGAAAGGACCCGATGAACCAACAAAGCTAGGCAAAAAGTCAAAAGAGACTAAAACCCGCCTTTGCCGTCCGAACGACAAACAAACACACACATAGCACCACATAGGCATTTGGCACGACAGTAACTTACGGACTCGATTCGATATACGGATGCCGAGTTATCACCTGCTTGCTCGATGAACCAACAAGCTAGTAAAAAGCCAAAAAGAGACCAAACCCGCCCTTGGCCGTCCGAACGACACGCAAACACACACATAGCACCACATAGGCATTTGGCACGCTGCCAGTAACTTACGGACTCGATTCCGATATACGGATGCCGAAGTTATCAACCTGCTTGCCCGATGAACCAACAAGTTAGGCAAAAAGCCAAAAAGAGACCAAAACCCCCTTCGTCCGTCCGAACGACACGCAAAAACACACACATAGCACCACATAGGTATTTGGCACGCTAGCTGCAACTTACGGACTCGACCACACACGATATATGATGCCGAAGTTATCACCTGCTTGCCCGATGAACCAAAAGCCAAAAAAAAAAGAGACTAAAACCCGCTTTGGCCGTCCGAACGACACGCAAACACACACATAGCACCACATAGGCATTTGGCACGCTGCAGAACTTATTACGGACTCGATTCCGATATACGGATGCCGAAAGTTATCCCGCTTTGCCCGATGAACCAACAGTTAGGCAAAAAGCCAAAAAGAGACTAAAATCCCTTGGCCGTCCGAACGACACGCAAACACACACATAGCACCACATAGGCATTTGGCACGCAGAAACTTGCTGCAACTTACGGACCCGGCCGAGTGAACCAACAAGCTAGGCAAAAAGCCAAAAAGAGACCAAAAACCTTTGGCCGTCCGAACGACATACATAAACACACACATAGCACCACATAGGTATTTGGGCACGCTGCAGTAACTTACGGACTCGATTCCGATATACGGATGCCGAAAGTTATCATCCCGCTTGTCCGATGAACCAACAAAGCTTAGGCAAAAAGCCAAAAAGAGACCAAAACCCGCCGTCCGTCCGAAACGACACGCAAACACACACATAGCACCACATAGGCATTTCGGCAACTTACGGACTCGATTCGATATACGGATGCCGAAGTTATCGAGACCTGCTTGTCCGATGAACCAACAGCTAGGTATTTGGCAAAAAGCCAAAAAGAGAAAAAAAACCTCCCCTTCGCCGTCCGAACGACACGCAAACACACACATAGCACCACATAGGCATTTGGCACGCTGCAGTAACTTACGGACTCGATTCCGATATACGGATGCCGAAGTTATCAACCCGCGTGCCCGATGAACCAACAATTAGGCAAAAAGCCAAAAGAGACCAAAACCCGCCTTGGCCATCCGAACGACACGCAAACACACACATAGCACCACATAGGCATTTGGCACGCTGTTGCAACTTACGGACTCGATTCCGATATACGGATGCCGAAGTTATCAACCCGCTTGCTCGATGAACCAACAGTTAGGCAAAAAGTCAAAAAGAGACCAAAACCCGCCATTGTTCGAACGACACGCAAAAACACACACATAGCACCACATAGGAATTTGGCACGCGCAGAACTTATTGGACTCGATTCCGATATACGGATGCCGAAGTTATCACACCGCTTGAACGACACGCAAACACACACGATGAACTAAGTAAACGCATGGGACCCGATGAAAAGCTAGGCAAAAAGCCCAAAAAGAGACCAAAAATCGCTTTGGCCATCCGAACGACACGCAAAACACACATATAGCACAATATAGGCATTTGGCACGCTGCAGTAAACTTTACGGACTCGATTCCGATATACGAATGCCGAAGTTATCAACCTGCTTTGTTCGATGAACAAATAGTTAGACAAAAAGTCAAGAAGAAACCAAAACCCGCCTTCGGCCGTCTCTAACGACACGCAAAAACACACACAAGCACCACATAGGCATTTGGCACGCTGCATTGAACTTACGGACCCGATGAACCAACAAAGTTAGCAAAAAGTCAAAAAGAGACTAAACCCCCCTACGTCCGAACGACACGCAAACACACACACATAGCACCACATAGGTATTTGGCACGCTGCAGTAACTTACGGGACTCGATTCCGATATACTTGATGCCGAAGTTATAAAACCTGCTTGCCCGATGAACCAACAGCTAGGTAAAAAGTCAAAAAGAGACCAAAACCAACTTTTCGGCCGTCCGAAACGACACGCAAAAACACACACATAGCACCACATAGGCATTTGGCACGGTTGTAACTTACGGACTCGATTCCGATATACTTGATGCCGAAGTTATCAACCTATTTGCCCGATGAACCATATCAGTTAGGCAAAAAAAGCCAAAAAGAGACCAAAACCCGCCTTGGCCGTCCGAACAACACGCAAAAACACACACATAACACCACATAGGTATTTGGCACGATTGCAACTTACGGACTCGATTCGATATATTTGATGTCGAAGTTATCACCTGCTTGCCCGATGAACCAACAATTAGGCAAAAAGCCAAAAGAGACCAAAACCCGCCTTTGGCCATCCGAACGACACGCAAACACACATAGCACCATATAGGTATTTGGCACGCGCAGTAACTTACGGACTCGATTCCGATATACGGATGCCGAAGTTATCACCCGCTTGCCTCGATGAACCAACAATTAGCAAAAAGCCAAAAAGAGACCAAAACCGCTTTCGGCCGTCCGAACGACACGCAAACACACACATAGCACCACATAGGCATTTGGCACGATTGCAACGGACGGGACCGATATACTGAACCAACAGCTTGTTATGAACCAACAAAGGCTAGGCAAAAAAGAGACCAAACCCTTCATCATCCGAACGACACGCAAACACACACATAGCACACATAGGCATTTGGCACAGTCAAAAAGAGATAAAACTGGACTCGGATTCGATATACGCTGATGCCTAGTTATCGGGACCCGATGAACCAACAGCTAGGCAAAAAGCCTAAAAAGAGACCAAAACCCGCCTTGGTCGTCCGAACGACACGCAAAAACACACACATAGCACCACATAGGCATTTGGCATGCACAGAAACTTACGGACTCGATTCCGATATACGGATGCCGAAGTTATCACCTGCTTGCTCGATGAACCAACAGCTAGGCAAAAAGCCAAAAAGAGACCAAAAACCCGCCTTGGCCGTCCAAACGACACGCAAACACACACATAGCACCACATAGGCATTTGGCACGCTGCTGTAAACTTACGGACTCGATTCCGATATACGGATGTCGAAGTTATCACCTGCTTGCCCGATGAACCAATAGTTAGGCAAAAAGCCAAAAAGAGACCAAAACCCGCCTCGGCCGTCCAACGACACGCAAACACACACATAGCACCACATAGGCATTTTGGCACGCGCTGAAACTTACAGGACTCGATTCGATTACGGATGCCGAAGTTATAACCGCTAGGGCGATGAACCAACAAATAGTCAAAAGACAAAAGAGACCAAAACCCGCCTTTGGCCGTCCAAACGACACACAAACACACACATAGCACCACATAGGCATTTGGCACGCCGTTGTAACTTACGGACTCGATTTCGATATACGGATGCCGAAGTTATCACCCCGCTTGCTCGATGAACCAACAATTAGTAAAAAGCCAAAAAGAGACCAAAACCCGCCTTCGTCATCCGAATGACACACAAACACACACATAGCACCACATAGGCATTTGGCACGTTGTAACTTACGGGACTCGATTCCGATATACTGGATGCCGAAGTTATCGACTGCTTGCCCGATGAACCAACAATTAGGCAAAAAGCTAAAAAAGAGACTAAAACCCGCCCTCGGTCTCGAACGACACGCAAAACACACACATAGCACCACATAGGCATTTGGCACGATTGCAGGAACTTACGGACTCGATTCCGAGATATATGAATGCTGAAGTTATCACCGCTTGAACCGATGAACCAACAAGTTAGGCAAAAAGCCAAAAAGAGACCAAAACCACCTTGGCCGTCCGTCTCGAACACACAAAACACACATATAGCACAACATAGGCATTTGGCACGTAATGCAACTTACGGCCGATATACGGATGCCGAACTTATCGGACCCGATGAACAACATAGTTAGGCAAAAAGCCAAAAAGAGACCAAAACCCGCCTCGGTCGTCCGAATAACAAGCAAACACACACATAGCACCACATAGGCATTCGGCACGCGTTGCAACTTACGGAACTCGATTCTGATATACGGATGCCGAGTTATTAGCCCGTTTGCCCGATGAACCAACAATTAGGCAAAAAGCCAAAAAAAGACCAAAAAGTCCGCTTTCGGTCGTCCGAACGACACGCAAAACACACACATAGCACCACATAGGCATTTGGCACGCACGCAGTAACGTTACGGACTTACGGGACTGGATCGATGAACCAAAGCTTGCCCGATGAAAATTAGCAAAAGCAAAAAGCGACCAAAACTCGCTTTCGGCCGTCCGAATGACACGCAAACACACACACATAGCACCATATAGGCATTTGGCACGTGTTTCAACTTACGGACTCGATTTCGATATACTGAATGCCGAAAGTTATCAACCCCATTTACCCGATGAACCAACAGTTAGGTAAAAAGCCAAAAATAGACCAAAACCCGCCTCGATCCTCCGAACGACACGCAAACACACACATAGCACCACATATGCATTTTGCACGCGTTGCAACTTACGGTGACTCGATTTCGATATTTGGATGTCGAAAGTTATCACCTGCTTACTCGATGAACCAACTGTTGGGCCAAGATTTAAACGCACAAATGAAAATTTAAATTTTAAAGCAATTTCAAACCCTAAAACAGGATCCATGCGAAAATCAATTAATTCAGAGGTTTAGAGATTATACCAGATATAAACAAAAACGAGAATCAAACCGATCGCGTCAATCTCCAACTTAATACAAACCGATTGCGCCTCTACAAAGATCCACATTTAACGCCGCACGCTAACCGTCGAACGATTCTCGCAATAAGAAGGACTTGCAGTACTAGCCACCAAAAGGAATGGATTTGAAAACTGTTTTCTCTCTAGTCTCTCTCTAAAGCGGCTAGGGTTTTTCAATTATGATATCTTACCCTAAGTAGTCTGCTATATATCATATATATAGTAGTTAAAAGGAATTAATCAAATCAAAACCTAATTTTATAAAATCCCAATTTATATATATATATCTCTTAATTAAGTCTTACTTAATTAATATACATATATATACTAAATTATCCTTTTAATTTAAATTGTGATTTAAATACTATTAATCATATTAATATATTTAAATCCTTAAAATTTAAATTAATTCCCTTTTAAATAACGTTCTATGTGTGTGACCCTATAGGTTATTATTACGTTGGCAATAATTTTAAAATCATATTATAAAATTATAAATAGTGAGCGTTATCTAGTAATGCATCATTGCAACCCAAGTAATAATAAGATCGATGATTCGATGCAACCTTTTCGTGACCAATGTTTCAATGTAATTTAATCCTTTTAACCTTAATATCCTAGATTAAACTCGAGTCATGGAATGTGTCATACTCTTCATAATTTAATCTGAGTTTTCTTGATCAATGAGTAGACTATATGAAACAAATCACTATTTGAGCATGGCCATGCATGTCATAGTCCTACTCAATCAAGAGGCCTATGGATATCACCCATAATATATAGGATGGTTAAATTCCATCTAGATCACTCATATTTATCACACGATTAATGATGAACCCAATAATCACCTCTATAGTCCACCCTATTAAAGGTGACATTTGATGATATCAAAGTACATAAATTCTCGTGTAGTAATATAGCGATTTCAGGTCGGAGGACCATTACATCATTGTCACTATGAGAATTGCTAACGACACTTCGCATAATGCTCCATGTAGAATTCTCATGGTGGGTCTGTCCAGTACATCGTGTTCTAACATGTACCTATGCATTGACTTAATATCTCATATATTTATGACCAATGAGATTTGGTCATCAGTCAATCTCCATACTAGTCTCCATGCATCATTGTTGTCCCATCAACAATGATACTCGACTAGGGACATTTAAGAACACTGATACTAATGGTAATATATAATCTCATGTTCAAGTCACATACTTGAAACTATATAATTTGTATCACTATTCTAAGGAATTTTATTATGTTAACAATTATATTACGCAGTAAATAAAACCATAATAAAATCATATATTTATTCAATCAAAATATAATATCAAAACGTTAAGCAATTATATCAAATAATTGGCCTCTAGGGCATAAACTCTAACACCAACAGTTAGGCAAAAAGCCAAAAAAGAGACCATATCCCTCCTCGGTCATCCAAACGACACACAAACACACACATAGCACCACATAGGCATTTGGCACGCGTTGCAACTTACGGGACTCGATTCTGATATACGGATGCCGAGTTATCAGCCCGTTTACCCGATGAACCAACAGTTAGGCAAAAAGCCAAAAAAGAGACCAAAACCCGCCTCAGTCGTCCGAACGACACGCAAACACACACATAGCACCACATAGGCATTTAACACGCGTTGCAACTTACGGGACTCGATTCTGATATACGGATACCGAGTTATCAACCCATTTGCCCGATGAACCAATAATTAGGCAAAAAGCCAAAAAAGAGACCAAAACGCGCCTCTGTCGTTCGAACGACACGCAAAAACACACATAGCACCAAATAGGCATTTGGCACGGATTGCAACTTACGAGACTCGATCCCGATATATGGATGCCAAGTTATCAGCCCGTTTGTCCGATGAACCAACAGTTAGGCAAAAAGCCGAAAAAGAGACCAAAACCTGCCTCGGTCGTCCGAATAACACGCAAACACACACATAGCACCAAATAGGCATTTGGCGCGCGTTGCAACTTACTGGACTCGATTCCGATATACGAATGCCGAGTTATCAGCCCGTTTGCCCGGTGAACCAACAGTTAGGCAAAAACCCGAAAAAGAGACCAAATCCCACCTCGGTCATCCGAACGACACACAAACACACACATAGCATCACATAGGCATTTGGCACGCGTTGCAACTTACGGGACTTGATTCCGATATACGGATGCCGATTTATCAGCCCATTTGCCCGATGAACCAATAGTTAGGCAAAAAGCCGAAAAAGAGACCAAAACCCGCCTCGGTCGTCCGAACGACACGCAAACACACACATAGCACCATATAGGCATTTGGCACGCGTTGCAACTTATGGGACCCGATGAACCAACAGTTAGGCAAAAAGCAAAAAAAAGACCAAAACCCGCCTCGGTCGTTCGAACGATAGGCAAACACACACATAGCACTACATAAGCATTTGGCACGCGTTGCAACTTACAAGATTCGATTCCGATATACGGATGCCGAGTTATCAACCCGTTTGTCCGATGAACCAACAGGCAAAAAGCCGAAAAAGAGACCAAAACCTGCCTCGGTCGTCCGAACGACACGCAAACACACACATAGCACCACATAGGCATTTGGCACGCGTTGCAACGTCTGGGACCCGATGAACCAATAGTTATGTAAAAAGCCGAAAAAGAGACCAAAACCCGCCTCGGTCGTCCGAACGACATGCAAACACACACATAGCACCACATTGGCATTTGTCACGCGTTGGAAATTACGGGACTCGATTCCGATATACGGATGCCGAGTTATCAGCCCGTTTGCTCGATGAACCAACAGTTAGGCAAAAAGCCAAAAAAGAGACCAAAACCCGCCTCGGTCGTCCAAACGACACGTAAACACACACATAGCACCACATAGGAATATGGCATGCGTTGCAACTTACGGAACTCGATTCCGATATACGGATGCCGAGTTATCAGCCCGTTTGCTCGATGAACCAACAGTTAGGCAAAAAGCCAAAAAAGAAACCAAAACCCGCCTCGGTCGTCCGAACGACACGCAAACACACACATAGCACCACATAGGCATTTGGCACGCGTTGCAACTTCCGGGAACCAATGAACCAACAATTAGGCAAAAAGCTGAAAAAGAGACCATAACCCGCCTCGGTCGTCCGAACGACACGCAAACACACACATAGAACCACATAGACATTTGGCACGCGTTGCAACTTACGGGACTCGATTCCGATATACGGATGCCGAGTTATCAGCCCGTTTGCCCGATGAACCAATAGTTAGGCAAAAAGCCAAAAAAGAGACCAAAACCCGCCTCGGTCGTCCGAACAACACACAAACACACACATAGCACAACATAGGCATTTGGCACGCGTTGCAACTTACGGGACTCGATTCCGATATACGGATGCCGAGTTATCAGCCCATTTACCCGATGAACCAACAGTTAGGTAAAAAGCCAAAAAAGAGACCAAAACCCGCACCTACCGTCCGAACGACACGCAAAACACACACATAGCAAAGACATAGGCATTTTGGCACGCTGTAAACTTACAGGACTCGATTTCGATATTTGGATCTTTGAGTTATCAGCCCATTTGCCTGATGAACCAACAGTTAGGCAAAAAGTCGAAAAAGAGACCATATCCCTCCTCGATCATCCAAACAACACACAAACACACACATAGCACCACATAGGCATTTGGCACGCGTTGCAACTTACGGGACTCAATTTCGATATACGGATGCCGAGTTATCAGCCCGTTTGCTCGATGAACCAACAATTAGGCAAAAAGACATAAAGAGACCAAATTCGCTTCTGGCCGTCCGAACGACGTGAAAAACACACACATAATACCACATAGGCATTTGACACGCGTTGTAACTTACGAGACTCGATTCCGATATACGGATGCCGAGTTATCAGCCCATTTTCCCGATAAACCAACAGTTAGGCAAAAAGCTAAAAAAGAGACCAAAACCCGCTTCGGTCGTTCGAACGACACGCAAACACACACATAGCACCACATAGGCATTTAGCACGCATTGCAACTTACGGGACTCAATTCCGATATATGAATGCCGAGTTATCAGCCCGTTTGCCCGATGAACCAACAGTTAGGCAAAAAGCCGAAAAAGAGACCAAAACCCGCCTCGGTCGTCCGAACGACACGCAAACACACATATAGCACCACATAGGCATTTGGCACGCGTTGCAACTTACGGGACCCGATGAACCAACAGTTAGGCAAAAAGCCAAAAAAGAGACCAAAACCCGCCTCGGTCGTCCGAATGACACGCAAACACACACATAGCACCATATAGGCATTTGGCACACGTTTCAACTTACGGGACTCGATTTCGATATACGAATGCCGAGTTATCAGCCCATTTACCCGATGAACCAACAGTTAGGTAAAAAGCCAAAAAAGAGACCAAAACCCGCCTCGGTCGTCCGAACGACACGCAAACACACACATAGCACCACATATGCATTTGGCACGCGTTGCAACTTACAGGACTCGATTCTGATATTTGGATGCCGAAAGTTATCGGCCGTTTGCACTCGATGAACCAAGCTGTTGGGCTTTAAGACGAACGACAAATGAAAATTAAAATTTTAAAGCAATTTCAAACCCTAAAAACAGGATCCATGCGAAAATCAATTAATTCGAGAGGTTTAGAGATTATACCAGATATAAACAAAAACTAGAATCAAACCGATCGCTGCTCGAATCTCCAACGCAATACAAACCGATCAACGCCTCTACCAGTATCACACCAACGCAGCACCGCATTGAACCAGGTCGAACGATTCTGCAATAAGAAGGACTTGCGGTACTAGCCACCAAAAGGAATGGATTTTGAAACTGTTTTCTCTCTAGTCTCTCTCTAAGAGCGGCTAGGGTTTTTCAATTATGATATCTTACCCTAAGTAGCTGCTATATATCATATATATAGTAGTTAAAAGGAATTAATCAAATCAAAACCTAATTTTATAAAATCCGAATTTATATATATATCTCTTAATTAAGTCTTACTTAATTAATATACATATATACAAATTATCCTTTTAATTTAAATTCGTGATTTAAATACTATTAATCATATTAATATATTTAAATCCTTAAAATTTAAATTAATTCCCTTTTAAATAACGTTCTATGTGTGTGACCCGATAGGTTATTATTATGTTGGCAATAATTTTAAAATCATATTATAAAATTATAAGCGGTGAGCTGGCATCTAGTAATGCATCAACGCAACCCAAGTAATAATAAGATCGATGATTCGATGCAACCTTTTCGTGACCAATGTTTCAATGTAATTTAATCCTTTTAACCTTAATATCCTAGATTAAACTCGAGTCATGGAATGTGTCATACTCTTCATAATTTAATCTGAGTTTTCTTGATCAATGAGTAGACTATATGAAACAAATCACTATTTGAGCATGGCCATGCATTTCATAGTCCTACTCAATCAAGAGGCCTATGGATATCACCCATAATATATAGGATGGTTAAATTCCATCTAGATCACTCATATTTCTCACACGATTAATGATGAACCCAATAATCACCTTTATAGTCCACCCTATTAAAGGTGACATTTGATGATATCAAAGTACATAAATTCTCGTAGTAGTAATATAGCGATTTTGGTCGGAGGACCATTACATCATTGTCACTATGAGAATTGCTAACAACACTTGGCATAATGCTCCATGTAGAATTCTCATGGTGGGTCTGTCCAGTACATCGTTCTCTAACATGTACCTATGCATTGACTTAATATCTCATATATTTATGACCAATGAGATTTGGTCATCAGTCAATCTCCATACTAGTCTCCATGCATCATTGTTGTCCCATCAACAATGATACTCGACTAGGGACATTTAAGAACACTGATACTAATGGTAATATATAATCTCATGTTCAAGTCACATACTTGAAACTATATAATTTGTATCACTATTCTAAGGAATTTTATTATGTTAACAATAAATAAAACCACATAGGCATAAAATCATATATTTATTCAATCAAATATAATATCAAAACGTTAAGCAATTATATCAAATAATTGGCCTCTAGGGCATAAACTCTAACACCAACAGTTAGGCAAAAAGCCAAAAAAGAGACCATATCCCTCCTCGGTCATCCAAACGACACACAAACACACACATAGCACCACATAGGCATTTGGCACGCGTTGCAACTTACGGGACTCGATTCTGATATACGGATGCCGAAAGTTATCACCTGCGTTGCCGATGAACCAACAGATTAGGCAAAAAGCCAAAAAGAGACCAAAAACGCCGCCGGTCGTCCGAACGACACGCAAACACACACATAGCACCACATAGGCATTTAACACGCGTTGCAACTTACGGGACTCGATTCTGATATACGGATACCGAGTTATCAGCCCATTTGCCCGATGAACCAATAATTAGGCAAAAAGACAAAAAAGAGACCAAAACTCGCCTCTGTCGTTTGAACGACACGCAAACACATACATAGCACCACATAGGCATTTGGCATGCGTTGCAACTTACGGGACTCGATTCCGATATATGGATGCTGAGTTATCAGCCCGTTTGTCCGATGAACCAACAGTTAGGCAAAAGCCGAAAAAGAGACCAAAACCGCCTCGGTCGTCCGAATAACACGCAAACACACACATAGCACCAAATAGGCATTTGGCGGCGGCGTTGTAACTTTCATGGACTCGATTAGATATCTGAATGCCGAGTTATCAGCCCGTTTGCCCGATGAACCAACAATTAGGAAAAAAGCCGAAAAAGAGACCAAAACCCACCTCGGTCGTTCGAACGAAACGCAAACACACACATAGCATCACATAGGCATTTGTCACGCGTTGCAACTTACTGGACTTGATTTCGATATACGGATACCGAGTTATCAGCCCATTTGCCCGATGAACCAACAGTTAGGCAAAAAGCCGAAAAAGAGACCAAAACCCGCCTCGGTCGTCCGAACGACACGCAAACACACACATAGCACCACATAGGCATTTGGCACGCGTTGTAACTTACGGGACCCGGTGAACCAACGATTAGGGCAAAAGCAAAAAAAAAATAGACCAAAAGCGCGCCTCGGTCGTCAGAATGATGAGCAAACACACACATAGCACTACATAAGCATTTGGCACGCGTTGCAACTTACAAGATTCGATTCCGATATACGGATGCCGAGTTATCAACCCGTTTGTCCGATGAACCAACAGGCAAAAAGCCGAAAAAGAGACCAAAACCTGCCTCGGTCGTCCGAACGACACGCAAACACACACATAGCACCACATAGGCATTTGGCACGCGTTGCAACGTCTGGGACCCGATGAACCAATAGTTATGTAAAAAGCCGAAAAAGAGACCAAAACCCGCCTCGGTCGTCCGAACGACATGCAAACACACACATAGCACCACATTGGCATTTGTCACGCGTTGGAAATTACGGGACTCGATTCCGATATACGGATGCCGAGTTATCAGCCCGTTTGCTCGATGAACCAACAGTTAGGCAAAAAGCCAAAAAAGAGACTAAAAACGCCTCGGTCCGTCCAAACGACACGTAAACACACACATAGCACCACATAGGAATATGGCATGCGTTGCGACTTACGGAACTCGATTAGATATACGGATCTTAGGAGTTATCACAGATTTGCTCGATGAACCAACAGTTAGGCAAAAAGCCAAAAAGAAACCAAAAACCCGCCTCGGTCGTCCGAACGACACGCAAACACACACATAGCACCACATAGGCATTTGGCACGCGTTGCAACTTCCGGGAACCAATGAACCAACAATTAGGCAAAAAGCTGAAAAAGAGACCATAACCCGCCTCGGTCGTCCGAACGACACGCAAACACACACATAGAACCACATAGACATTTGGCACGCGTTGCAACTTACGGGACTCGATTCAGATATACGGATGCTGAGTTATCACCCCGATTGCCCGATGAACCAATAGTTAGGCAAAAAGCCAAAAAAGAGACCAAAACCCGCCTCGGTCTTCCGAACAACACACAAACACACACATAGCACAACATAGGCATTTGGCATACGTTGCAACTTACGGGACTCGATTACGATATACGGATGCCGAGTTATCAGCCCATTTACCCGATGAACCAACAGTTAGGTAAAAAGCCAAAAAAGAGACCAAAACCCGCCTCAGTCGTCCGAACGACACGCAAACACACACATAGCAGCACATAGGCATTTGGCACGCGTTGCAACTTACAGGACTCGATTCTGATATTTGGATGCTGAGTTATCAGCCCGTTTGCTCGATGAACCAACAATTAGGCAAAAAGACATAAAAGAGACCAAATTCCGCCTCGGTCGTCCGAACGACAGGAAAACACACACATAATACCACATAGGCATTTGACACGCGTTGTAACTTACGAGACTCGATTCCGATATACGGATGCCGAGTTATCAGCCCATTTTCCTGATAAACCAACAGTTAGGCAAAAAGCTAAAAAAGAGACCAAAACCCGCTTCGGTCGTTCGAACGACACGCAAACACACACATAGCACCACATAGGCATTTAGCACGCATTGCAACTTACGGGACTCAATTCCGATATATGAATGCCGAAAGTTATCTCGGCCGTTGCCCGATGAACCAACAGTTAGGCAAAAAGCGAAAAAGAGACCAAAAACCCGCCTCGGTCGTCCGAACGACACGCAAACACACATATAGCACCACATAGGCATTTGGCACGCGTTGCAACTTACGGGACCCGATGAACCAACAGTTAGGCAAAAAGCCAAAAAAGCGACCAAAACCTGCCTCGGTCGTCCGAATGACACGCAAACACACACATAGCACCATATAGGCATTTGGCACACGTTGCAACTTACGGGACTCGATTTCGATATACGGATGCCGAGTTATCAGCCCATTTACCCGATGAACCAACAGTTAGGTAAAAAGCCAAAAAAGAGACCAAAACCCGCCTCAGTCGTCCGAACGACACGCAAACACACACATAGCACCACATAGGCATTTGGCACGCGTTGCAACTTACAGGACTCGATTCTGATATTTGGATGCCGAGTTATCAGCCCGTTTGCCTGATGAACCAACTGTTGGGCTTCGGCACAGAAACGCACAGCGAAAATTAAAATTTTAAAGCAATTTCCGAAACCCTAAAACAGGATCCATGCGAAAATCAATTAATTCAGAGGTTTAGAGATTATACCAGATATAAACAAAAACTAGAATCTGAAACCGACTGCGCCTCGAATCTCCAACGCAATACAAACCGATTGCGCCTCTACGGTATCCACACGAACGCCGCACGAACCGTCGAACGATTCTGCAATAAGAAGGACTTGTGGTACTAGCCACCAAAAGGAATGGATTTTGAAACTGTTTTCTCTCTAGTCTCTCTCTAAGAGCGGCTAGGGTTTTTCAATTATGATATCTTACCCTAAGTAGCTCCTATATATCATATATATAGTAGTTAAAAGGAATTAATCAAATCAAAACCTAATTTTATAAAATCCGAATTTATATATATATCTCTTAATTAAGTCTTACTTAATTAATATACATATATACAAATTATCCTTTTAATTTAAATTAAGTGATTTAAATACTATTAATCATATTAATATATTTAAATCCTTAAAATTTAAATTAATTCCCTTTTAAATAACGTTTCTATGTGTGTGACCCGATAGGTTATTATTATGTTGGCAATAATTTTAAAATCATATTATAAAATTATAAGCGGTGAGCTGACATCTAGTAATGCATCATTGCAACCCAAGTAATAATAAGATCGATGATTCGATGCAACCTTTTCGTGACCAATGTTTCAATGTAATTTAATCCTTTTAACCTTAATATCCTAGATTAAACTCGAGTCATGGAATGTGTCATACTCTTCATAATTTAATCTGAGTTTTCTTGATCAATGAGTAGACTATATGAAACAAATCACTATTTGAGCATGGCCATGCATTTCATAGTCCTACTCAATCAAGAGGCCTATGGATATCACCCATAATATATAGGATGGTTAAATTCCATCTAGATCACTCATATTTCTCACACGATTAATGATGAACCCAATAATCACCTTTATAGTCCACCCTATTAAAGGTGACATTTGATGATATCAAAGTACATAAATTCTCGTGTAGTAATATAGCGATTTCAGGTCGGAGGACCATTACATCATTGTCACTATGAGAATTGCTAACGACACTTGGCATAATGCTCCATGTAGAATTCTCATGGTGGGTCTGTCCAGTACATCGTTCTCTAACATGTACCTATGCATTGACTTAATATCTCATATATTTATGACCAATGAGATTTGGTCATCAGTCAATCTCCATACTAGTCTCCATGCATCATTGTTGTCCCATCAACAATGATACTCGACTAGGGACATTTAAGAACACTGATACTAATGGTAATATATAATCTCATGTTCAAGTCACATACTTGAAACTATATAATTTGTATCACTATTCTAAGGAATTTTATTATGTTAACAATAAATAAAACCACATAGGCATAAAATCATATATTTATTCAATCAAATATAATATCAAAACGTTAAGCAATTATATCAAATAATTGGCCTCTAGGGCATAAACTCTAACACCAACAGTTAGGCAAAAAGCCGAAAAAGAGACCATATCCCTCCTCCGTCATCCAAACGACACACAAACACACACATAGCACCACATAGGCATTTGGCACGCGTTGCAACTTATGGGACTCGATTCTGATATACGGATGCCGAGTTATCAGCCCTTTTACCCGATGAACCAACAATTAGGCAAAAAGCCAAAAAAGAGAGCAAAACCCGCCTCGGTCGTTCGAATGACACGCAAACAAACACATAGCACCACATAGGCATTTAACACGCGTTGCAACTTACGGGACTCGATTCTGATATACGGATACCGAGTTATCAGACCATTTGCCCGATGAACCAATAATTAGGCAAAAAGCCAAAAAAGAGACCAAAACGCGCCTCTGTCATTCGAACGACACGCAAATACACACATAGCACCATATAGGCATTTGGCACGGATTGCAACTTACGGGACTCGATCCCGATATATGGATGCCAAGTTATCAGCCCGTTTGCCCGATGAACCAACAGTTAGGCAAAAAGCCGAAAAAGAGACCAAAACCCGCCTCGGTCGTCCGAATAACACGCAAACACACACATAGCACCAAATAGGCATTTGGCACGCGTTGCTGGTAACTTTCTTGGACTCGATTCCGATATACGGATCTTCGAGTTATCGGCCGTTGCGGTGAACCAACAGTTAGGCAAAAAAGCGAAAAAGAGACCAAACCCCACCTCGGTCATCCGAACGACACACAAACACACACATAGCATCACATAGGCATTTGGCACGCGTTGCAACTTACGGGACTTGATTCCGATATACGGATGCCGATTTATCAGCCCATTTGCCCGATGAACCAATAGTTAGGCAAAAAGCCGAAAAAGAGACCAAAACCCGCCTTAGTCGTCCGAACGACACGCAAACACACACATAGCACCATATAGGCATTTGGCAAGTGTAATAACCCGAGATTTTCTATATAAAATAAATAAGAAAGTTTGCGTATAAATTTTTTTTTATTTAATGACGAGACTAAGTGTCAAGTAAAGTGAACGATAAATGCGAATACATTTATTACTTGAAAAATTAGAAATAATTTTGGAATTATTAATTACCACAAATTATATGGTAATAAATTTCGTAGTTTAAATGTTTTTATTAATTATTTTCCATGAAAACATGATTGGAAATAATATATGAAGTGATAATTAGATTTATATAATAAATATTTTATTATATGAATTGTTCGTAATATTTAAGTTAATTATTTTAACTTGATTATTGATCTTTGTGTAACGAAGAATAAGTCGGACATGAGATCCAAACCCGGATTGGGATTGTGATCAAGAGATGAGAATAATAATATTATATTATTTTTATAATAATTTTACAAATACCATAATTATGTATCGGTATATGTGAGACGAGATAATATTGAAAGCAATGACGGTCAATTAGGTCATAGCAAGATATTAAATGTTTGTGAAACCCTAATTATTAAACTCGGTTATGGGGTATTTTTCGAGTAGTGATTTGTGTATATGAAGTTATCGTGAATAAGAATATCGGTAATTAGAAGAAACCCTAATTATTGTTTGACGTCGATAATTAGGACAAACCCTAATTATTATAACCCTAACAGGTTGAAATTAGAAACGAAGTAACGATCGTGTTAGTAACATACACGATAATTAAAGAACCACTAATGGTCAATTAGAAACCCTAATTGATGACGTTGAGAAACCCTAATTTTAATTACCGGGTTTAATTTCGATGTTATTGTATAAGTGTTTTAATTTACCAAAGGATAGAAGTTAATTGGTAAATTATAAGAATTAAATCTAGTGATTAAATATTACATTTAATTGCCTTGTACTAGATTGCCCATACACTCTTAAACAAAGCTCAACCATCACCCATAACAAATCAAAAGCAAGGATCAAGAATTTTTGGCAAAAAAGGGTATAAGAACACTAAACCTAGAAATCCTTTGATTTGATGTTATTTGATGCAATTGATTGTTTAAAGTTGTGTAATAGAATGTTAATTGATGATATGGGTTGATAAATCAAAGACCCATAACATCAAAGTGCTGAATTTGAAGATTTAAGCAAGTTGGAAAACCGATTATTGTTATTTTTTCACCAAATGTCGAGGCCATAACTCTTTTGCTCGATCATGAGTTTTGTTCTTCAAAAGTTGTTATGTGTAGCCCGATATGTGGTCTTTAATCTGCAAAAAGAATCAAGTCCATATCATGTATAGATTAGAAGTTATAGATGGTCAAACATGGTTGAATCGATCATGATAAACTATTTTTGGGCAGTCTGTAATGGGGGCATTCTCATCCACTTTTTGTGCTTTAAAAGGTCTGGGCTTTTGATATGTTGTAGTGCACTGAGTTAGGAAGCCATAGGCTTTGGAATGACCTCATTCCAACCTCGGATGAGGGAATTACGGTGATTGGAAGGAAATGTGTCAAATTTCTCAAAACTGAAAGTCAGCAGCGGGATGTGCTATTCGGGACACTGTTTCGATCAGTTAATGTTTCCAAAACCTTCTGGGCTTTTGGCATGTTATAGTACACCGAATAAGCTTTCTATAGACTCCGAAACGGACTAAATCCGATATCGGAGGAGAGAGTTATGACATTTCAAAGTAGTAGTGTCAAAACTTCCCAACAAGTGCGGTGCAGTCCATTTAAACGGAATTTCTGGGCTGATGTGTTCGGTATTTGGAAATGGTCAAAGAATAAAAGTTGTAGCCCCAGAAGTTAGCTTCGCGTGGGCTCAAGAATCGCTCAAAAATGTTTTAAAATGAAAGAGTTATGACTGTTTTAGCGAAAGAGGTAAAGCTGAAACGAGATTGAAAAGCTGTTATGAACATCCACTTTTGACGACTTTGTTTGGGCTACCTAATGAACCCGAATTGGGTAATTCAGTATTTTTAAAAAATAGTCTTACATACCATGTATAACATATATCAAAAATCAGATTAATCGGAGTTATGAGTAATGCGTTAGAAAATCGCAAAGTGAGCTATTGAAAAATTAGTATAAACCAAGTCCCACATCGACTAAATTGAGAACTTCACCATTTTCTAAACCTATAAATAGAAGGGCTTGGCCTTTGTTTCATTCATCAACAATAAGGCCTCCAATTTTTGAGAAAGGCTTTGTTGTGGGAGAACTTTTTATAAAGATCTCCTTAGTGAAATTTTTGGCGTGGAAGTGCGTATTCAAATTGTAGAATTCAGATTTAGGGTATGTTTCTTATTTAATTTTTGTAATGTTATTATTTTTAATTGTTAGTTAAAGTTTGAATTTTTGAAGTTTAGTTAATGTGTTGTGAATAAACTAGTTAGTTTACTATGTTTATTTTGGCTTGGAATTGATTATGTAAATGAGTTATTTGTGATGACTTTTAATATTTTGTGATGAATTTCATTAATTAATAATTATTAATGATATTAAAGTTATTTAATGATTATATTAAATAATTTAGTTTTAAAATGATTTTAATATTATAAAAATCATTTTAAATGAAAATAAGGTATTTAAAAATATTTTAAGTTATAAAATATAACTTTTAATATTTAAATGATAATTTTATTAATAATTAAATATTAATGATATTAAGATAATATTAATGATATTTAGTTTATTTAATGATTAATATTAAATAAATAATTTAAAAATGGTTTTACTTATTTAAAAACTATTTAAAGAGGATATTAAGGATTTAAAAATATTTTAAGTTATAATTAATGACTTTTAATATTTGGATAAATAGTACATTAATATTTAAATATTAATGGTAATTATTTGGGTAATATAAATGTTTTAAAATAGTTTGAGTTATTATAAATAACTTTTTATATTTTGGCAATGGTTTCATGAATAGTTTAGTATTAATTAAACTATTAATAATAATGGAATTATTTAATGTTTAAATCATTTAATTATGATTCCGATATTTGAAAGTTATAAATTTACCAAACTAAATTTGACTTGAGAACCGATTATGAAGTTCGAATTTGAAGAAGAACACCTATAGTAAATGCTTATATCACTATAGGCCCTTTAGTGATGATTTGAATTATTTTAAAATTTTCAATTTCGAAATTGCGAAAATGATTAAAAATAAGATGTCCGATATTTACAGATGTTGAGGTATAGAATAAGAGTCTTAGACTCAAAGATTTACCCTATAAAGTCAGTCGATACGTCGCAAACAAATGTCGGACCTTATAAAAGAAAGAAAAGACTATCAGAAGAGCATGGATGAGATATTTGAAAAATGTATAAAAATATTTCAAGTATAGAATATGAACTAAAAGTATGATCTTTGTGATTATGTGATTAGACTATGTATTTGACTCTAATAGACAAAGATTATGTGTTAAGATATATTGTTCTAATCGAACTAATGATCCGATTATTGATAGGTTGTGATAAAGAGATAAAACCTAAGTTGAGATTTGTAATCGTTTAATCAGTGCAAGTATCCTACCTTTGCATTTTCTTTATGCAATGGACATGAGTAAGAAGTTTGAGAATTATTCTATTCTGCATACAGTTATATACGCTTTGATTATCAACATGTTAGCTCGAGATATATATTTCGTTAAGTTGATTTCTAAATGGTTATACAAGTGTCCCCACTTGGATAATCATGGCATTTATTCACATGTTGATATACCTTTGTCAATTACCCGTATACATATATGTTGAATTACATATTATTGTTGAGCAAGATTAAAAACCTTCGGATTTGGAACCAGGCATGTATGAACATCCCTATATGGGAAGATTTTTGCGCAAGGCGGATAGAGTGAGCGATGAATTTCGTTTAAGTTATGTAGTATTGATCAATCAGGTACAATCTGGTGATCACCCTCCGCGTCTCGTAAGATATGATTTCGGTTTGAGGATAGAATTCCGCTAAACCTTTTCGAAAATGAAAAGAATGTTCATAGTATGTTTCTTAAACCCTATTCAAGGGTAGAGCCAGAGCCAAATTTAAAGAATTTGAAAGAGAGTTGTTATGTGAATTTTTTATCGGTCTGATTACTTCACAACTTTCAATTCGTTGTAGAAGTGTATGTAAAGAGAATACTTATATTCTTTCAAATTTTATATATAATTGTTATTACTTCTTTGGGCACTTAAATGCTCATCCTTGCTTAAATTAAATGTTTTCAAGATTATGTATGAGCAAATCAAGGCTCAGTAACGAACAAAGGAAAAGGAAAGTCGATTGAATAAGTGTGTATTATGAGTTAATGGTTATAGTTGTATTGGTATCTATTCAAGTATTGTAAGGAATGTATTTGAAGGTCACGTACTGGGAAGTAAACTTTGATGTATGTAAATTAAGTTCGAATGTATTATTATTTAGTATTATTCAAATTTTAAAGAAATGGTATCGTGGAGAACCGAAGTTCGGGTTTCAAGTACCGGATTTGGGGTCGCCACAGTGTTGGTATCAAAGCGGGTTGGTTATGAAGCTTAGGTAGGAATACCGAGACTAATAACCGCAATGATTAGGATAAGTATTAACTCATATAAAGTTAGTTGGTCGATAAGATTCAAAGATGAATCTCGGCGAGTGTAAAGACACAGAGTTCCCTAACTCTGATTATAAAGTTAAAACAGTAGTGGGGAATAGATTGAGTCCAAAAGACTGAAAGTGCAGTTATGAGAGATCGTAAAATAAAACGATCAAGATATAGAACTAAATCGTAATATATACGATGAGATCACCCCGTGATCTGATAAGGCTATGATAGCCAGAAGGAATCAATCTGATGATTGGAAAGTTTACAGCAAGATTGCTGTGTATGAATTGTACTATCAATTAGTACAGATCTAGAAGAGAATTATAAATACGAATTAAATTCGTATGGAGAATGGGATTAGTATTAGATGGGGATTCAATTGAGGACTCATGTCGGCAGCTGAGTTGTATGATTCTTTGTATGGGAGCTGAATTGTACTTGGTGTAAAAATCACTTAGTTTTCGCAATCGATAATCATTGAAATGTCTCGTGTCGCGCTATTTGTTATATGCACATTAAGAGGATGACTCCATTCTCGGTGTATAATGGTGTAGATAGGTCATAGATAGAGAATATAAGATTAAGTTCGAGTTCTTAAAACTCATACCTATGAGACATTCTTGACTCATAATTATATGAAATGTTTATGAACCCCTCAAATGAATGGACGCCAAAGGTCCGACTAGGATAAGTTCTTAAACTCATATGATTGTGGCAAATTTATGAACTCATAAGTGTGGTTTGATGGCTCGGGTATAGTTTTTTGTGTGAATGGAGTGTTATGAATTACGAGAACAGATAGATTGTTAAGTAAATGATTTTAGTGAAGGTGTTAGGTTTTCCTAAACTCCTAGCTATGCTAAACTTCAAAATTTTTGACATCAAGCTAAATACGCACTATGTGCTTTTGAAAACAAAAATGTAGACTAAGTAATCATTTTTGAAAGCGGTTTAAAGTACTGGTCTATGCTACTTATTTTGGCTAGAGATTTAAATGATTTGAAATATCAAAATTTGTTTTTAATTATCACTCATGTACCATGTAACACAGTGCGTAGATGATAAAAATGTGATGGAGTTGTAAATACATGAATACTTAGTGTGAATTTGACCAAGTCATTTGTTCCACTATTGTATGATGTGTTATGACAAAGTCATACAATGACGGCATCCTCAACGGATTGTTAATACAGTACGGCATTATGACGTCATTCTCGAAAATATTTTCAAAAAGTTTAATTTGCCAACGGGGTTTGGCTACATCTAAATAATTCGATTGAAATGAATTATTGATATGAGTCTATGCTATTTGAATCAGCTAGACTAATGTTTATGAAAACTCTAAGTGTTCATTGAAAGAAATTTCTCGAACCAAATTGTTTGGTGCGGAATCCTATGATAAGACTGAGGTGAACAATGTTGTTAGGATAAATGATCCAATCTAATGGCGTAAATATTCGCTAGGTATGATTAATAACGTTATGCATGGACGTAGGGGTACAATAGGCTAATCACCTAAAGTACTATTAATGGTAGTTTACCTTCTTTGTGATTGTAAACATACGGTAATGTTTTGTTTTTGCGGTATGAATACCGTTAAAACTATGTGTTCATGGTCTATATGACCCCTCAAAGACAATTTGAAAACTTTTACTCTTGTGAGAGGTGTATTGGGTAGCATGTGATGATATGTGTGAATGTTGTAAGCACAGATAGAGTTAGCCGAGTTATGAGGGAGGTTGGAGCAGAGGGAGATATTCAGATAAGACAGTTGAAGGTTGAAATAGAAGCCAAAGACACCAGATATATACCTTGGACTAGGCTTTAGTCATCACCTTCATGCGATTCGATGCGCAGTGGATGGGCGCTTTTCGGCAGAGATAGGCGTTGATGAGAATTGAATAAATTTATCGTCAATCAAAATAAGAGACAACGTATATAGAATTCTTGATTCTTTGTGTATATATACTATATGTTAATCGTGGTAACTTATGTATGTAGATGTCTGGTGAGAAAGATATGTGGAATAAGAAGGATCATATTCACACCCCGAGCTAATATCGAGGCCAACAGCTGAAATAGAAGCTCACTAGGAACCCAAATCGGACGAGGTGGCTATCGTGGAAAACGTAGCATCAGATCCAGAAATGTTGGATTTGACAGATAGTGATTCAGACACTAAAGTTGAAGCTGCTCAAGCATCAACGGAGGTGCAGGATTTGGAGAATAAGGTTTCTTCATTGGAAAGGTTGTGGGAGATAGAAAAGTTGATGCGTCGTGCATTAATGGAAACAATAGAAGAAGCGGATAAGCTCAAAATCCAAATTGACCGGATGGAGCCTCAAGCGACACATCCGTGAAGGACACACCTCTCCTCGTTGCCCTGACTATAAGAAAGGTGGATGTTTTAATTATGGGATGGAAGGACATCGAGCGAATGAATGTCCGAGAAAAAGGCTTGGTAAATAAGTAGTATGGGTTATGTATGTAATATGTGTGATAAGTAATGAACTATTTTTAACTTTTATGTTGGTTAAGATTTTAAATCCCGACTTTCGTAGTCACAAAGGATAGCTATTGATTAAAGCAGGATGTCTTTGTGTAAATATTCGACAAATGAATATGAATCTAAGTTTGAGAAATGAAACGAAGTTTAATACATTAATCTTATGCAATAAGGTTTAAAATGTAAGGGTATAATTTATGGTTTTATTTAACCAGATAATGCCGCCAAGACGTCAAACTCGAAACCAAAGGATAGAAGAATCTACTAATGCCGGGAGCGACAAATTAATCGATGCAAAACTTTGCAAACATGGTAGCTCAAAGCATATCAAATGAGGAACACCGATTATGGAAACCAACCTGATAATCGCTTGGCAAAATTCAAAGACTTCAAAGTCGTAGGACCACCAGAATTCAGAGGATCAACTGACCTTATAGAAGCCCAGACTTGGGTGAACGAGATAGAGAAGGCGTTCGTAATCGCTAAAGTAGATGAGGGCAAAAGACCGCTTTTGCCACTTATATGATGAAAGGGAAGCTAACTTTTGGTGGGAGGCAAATAAGACTCAAGGGCAGAGAAGAAGAAATTACTTGGGATAGGTTTAAGGATTTATTTTTGAAAACTATCTCTCTGTTAGTATGCGATCTAGAATGGAGGTGAGATTCCGGAGTTAAAGCGGGATAACATGACTATTATGAGTATGCCATAAAAATTTAATGAGTTAGCTAGGTTTGCTCCACATCAAGTGGATACAGAGGCTAGGAAGGCAAGGAGATTTGAGTTGGGCTTAAAACCTTGGCTCTACAATAAGGTGTCGAAGATCGCAAATCAATACTTTTAAAGACTCATGGAGAAGGCTATCATTCTTTGAGCAGGAAGTGAGGCCATGAGCCTCTACCATAAGGAGAAGAAGAACAAAAGCAAGTCAGAGGAACAAGTAAAGATAGAAAGTAGTAGTGGGAATAGGGGTGAGAAAAGAATGAGGAATTTTTCTAAGAAAATGCAAGTAAAGGTGAAGGTATAAAGAAGCAGTGAAGTAGCAAAGGCAAGAAGCTGTGGGAAGAATCACTTTGGCGAGTGTCTCGAAGGGCAAGTTTGTATGCAAGCAAGTGCGGGCAAGAGGGTCATATCTCTCCCAAGCGCCCTAACTCAAGGATGATCGATGGATGCTTCATATGTGGATCGACCGAGCATAAGGTGAGGAATCGCCCACAGAGGGGAATGGAGGCAGGAACGTAACCACGGGAGAAGCGGTGGGACGTTAGCAATTTCAGACCAAACTCAACCAAGAACTCCAACGAAAGCAACTCCGAGGGTTTACAACATGACGTCCGAGGATACGGTGGCAAATTTGGAAAGCAGAACTCCCTGTGCTATTTGAATAACTTATATATCTTATATTTCGCTTAATCGGACAGACAAGTGTTATGATGAATAATTAAAGATCGGTTCGATCAAGTATGATCGAGATCTACGACAATGATTATATACTATGTACCCTTCGCATATGAGTTTTTAAAGCGGTGATTAGGGGCGGAATCCTTATAAGGGAGGGTGAATGTAATAACCCGAGATTTTCTATATAAAATAAATAAGAAATTTTGTGTATAAATTTTTTTTTATTTAATGACGAGACTAAGTGTCAAGTAAAGTGAACGATAAATGCGAATACATTTATTACTTGAAAAATTAGAAATAATTTTGGAATTATTAATTACCACAAATTATATGGTAATAAATTTTTGTAAGCCGAAATGTTTTTATTAATTATTTTCCATGAAAACATGATTGGAAATAATATATGAAGTGATAATTAGATTTATATAATAAATATTTTATTATATGAATTGTTCGTAATATTTAAGTTAATTATTTTAACTTGATTATTGATCTTTGTGTAACGAAGAATAAGTCGACATGAGATCCAAACCACGGATTGGGATTGTGATCAAGAGATGAGAATAATAATATTATATTATTTATATAATAATTTTACAGTACCATAATTATGTACTGGGTATGTGCGGACAGATAATATTGAGCAATGACGGTCAATTAGGTCATAGCATATTACCGTGCTGTGAAACCCTAATTATTAAACTCAGTTATGGGGTATTTCTGAGTAGTGACTGTGTATATGAAGTTACTGTGAATAAGAATATCGGTAATTAGAAGAAACCCTAATTACTGTTGTACGTCGATAATTAGGACAAACCCTAATTATTATAACCCTAATCGGTTGAAATTAGAAACCGTAACGACTGTGTTAGTAACATACACAGATAATTAAAGAACCACTAATGGTCAATTAGAAACCCTAATTGATGACGTTGAGAAACCCTAATTTTAATTACCGGGTTTAATTTCGATGTTATTGTATAAGTGTTTTAATTTACCAAAGGATAGAAGTTAATTGGTAAATTATAAGAATTAAATCTAGTGATTAAATATTACATTTAATTGCCTTGTACTAGATTGCCCATACACTCTTAAACAAAGCTCAACCATCACCCATAACAAATCAAAAGCAAGGATCAAGAATTTTTGGCAAAAAGGGTATAAGAACACTAAACCTAGAAATCCTTTGATTTGATGTTATTTGATGCAATTGATTGTTTAAAGTTGTGTAATAGAATGTTAATTGATGATATGGGTTGATAAATCAAAGACCCATAACATCAAAGTGCCTAATTTGAAGATTTAAGCAAGTTGGAAAAACCGAATTTCGTTTATTTTTTTTCACCAAATGTCAGAGCCATAACTCTTTGCTCGATCATGAGTTTTGTTCTTCAAAAGTTGTTATGTGTAGCCTGATATGTGGTCTTTAATCTGCAAAAAGAATCAAGTCCATATCATGTATAGATTAGAAGTTATAGATGGTCAAACATGGTTGACCGATCATGATAAACTGCTTTAGGCGATGTCTGTAATGGGGGCATTCTCATCCACTTTTTGTGCTTTAAAAGGTCTGGGCTTTTGATATGTTGTAGTGCACTGAGTTAGGAAGCCATAGGCTTTGGAATGACCTCATTCCAACCTCGGATGAGGGAATTACGGTGATTGGAAGGAAATGTGTCAAATTTCTCAAAAGCGAAAGTCAGCAATGGATGTGCTATTCGGGACACTGTTTCGATCAGTTAATGTTTCCAAAACCTTCTGGGCTTTTGGCATGTTATAGTACACCGAATAAGCTTTCTATAGACTCCGAAACGGACTAAATCCGATATCGGAGGAGAGAGTTATGACATTTCAAAGTAGTAGTGTCAAAACTTCCCAACAAGTGCGGTGCAGTCCATTTAAACGGAATTTCTGGGCTGATGTGTTCGGTATTTGGAAATGGTCAAAGAATAAAAGTTGTAGCCCCAGAAGTTAGCTTCGCGTGGGCTCAAGAATCGCTCAAAAATGTTTTAAAATGAAAGAGTTATGACTGTTTTAGCGAAAGAGGGTAAAGCTGAAATGAGATTGAAAAGCATTATGAACGCCCACTTTTGACGACTTTGTTTGGGCTACCTAATGAACCCGAATTGGGTAATTCGTATTTTTAAAAAATAGTCTTACATACCATGTATAACATATCCAAAAATCAGATTAATCGGAGTTATGAGTAATGCGTTAGAAAATACATAAAAGTGAGCTATTGAAAAATTAGTATAAACCAAGTCCCACATCGACTAAATTGAGAACTTCACCATTTTCTAAACCTATAAATAGAAGGGCTTGGCCTTTGTTTCATTCACCAACAATAAGGCCTCCAATTTTGAGAAAGGCTTTGTTGTGGGAGAACTTTTATAAAGATCTCCTTAGTTAAATTTTTTGGCGTGGAAGTGCGTATTCAAATCTGTCAGAATTCGTATTTCAGGGTATGTTTCTTATTTAATTTTTGTAATGTTATTATTTTTAATTGTTAGTTAAAGTTTGAATTTTTGAAGTTTAGTTAGTGTGTTGTGAATAAACTAGTTAGTTTACTATGTTTATTTTGGCTTGGAATTGATTATGTAAATGAGTTATTTGTGATGACTTTTAATATTTTGTGATGAATTTCATTAATTAATAATTATTAATGATATTAAAGTTATTTAATGATTATATTAAATAATTTAGTTTTAAAATGATTTTAATATTATAAAAATCATTTTAAATGAAAATAAGGTATTTAAAAATATTTTAAGTTATAAAATATAACTTTTAATATTTAAATGATAATTTCATTAATAATTAAATATTAATGATATTAAGATAATATTAATGATATTTAGTTTATTTAATGATTAATATTAAATAAATAATTTAAAAATGGTTTTACTTATTTAAAAACTATTTAAAGAGGATATTAAGGATTTAAAAATATTTTAAGTTATAATTAATGACTTTTAATATTTGGATAAATAGTACATTAATATTTAAATATTAATGGTAATTATTTGGGTAATATAAATGTTTTAAAATAGTTTGAGTTATTATAAATAACTTTTATATTTTAGCAATTGTTTCATTAATAGTTTAGTATTAATTAAACTATTAATAATAATGGAATTGGTTAATGTTTAAATCATTTAATTATGATTCCGATATTTGAAAGTTATAAATGGCCAAACTAGTTTGACTTGAGAACCGATTATGAAGTTTCGAATTTGAAGAAGAACACCTATAGTAATGATTATATCACTATAGGCCCTTTAGTAATGATTTGAATTATTTTAAATTTTTCAATTTCGGAAATTGCGAAAATGATTAAAAATAAGATGTCCGATATTCTGAGATATTGAGGTATAGAATAAGAGTCTTAGACTCAAGATTTACCCGATAAACTGCCGACAATCGACTGACAAATGTCGACCTTATAAAAGAAAGAAAAGACTATCAGAAGAGCATGGATGAGATATTTGAAAAATGTATAAAAATATTTCAATTATAGAATATGAACTAAAAGTATGATCACTGTGATTATGTGATTAGACTATGTGCTGACTCTAATAGACACTACTATGTGTTAAGATATATTGTTCTAATCGAACGAATGATCTGATTATTGATAGGTTGTGATAAAGAGATAAAACCTAAGTTGAGATTTGTAATCAGCGAATCAGGCAAGTATCCTACCTTTGCATTTTCTTTATGCAATGGACATGAGTAAGAAGTTTGAATTATTCTATTCTTGTGTACAGATTATGTACGCTTTGATTATCAACATGTTAGCTCAGATATATATTCTGTTAAGTTAATTTCTAAATGGTTATACAAGTGTCCCCACTTGGATAATCATGGCATTTATTCACATGTTGATATACCTTTGTCAATTACCCGTATACATATATGTTGAATTACATATTATTGTTGAAAAGATTAAAACCTTCTGGGTTTGGAACCGTGCATGTATGAACATCCCTATATGGGAAGATTTTTTTTTGCAAGGCGGATAGAGTGAGCGATGAATTTCGTTCAAGTTATGTAGTATTGATCAATACAGGTACAACGGGTGATCACCCTCCGTGCGTAAGTAAGATATAGACGGTTTGAGGATAGAATTCCGCTAAACCTTTTCGAAAATGAAAAGAATGTTCATAGTATGTTTCTTAAACCCGCCTCGGTCGTCCGAACGACACGCAAACACACATAGCACCATATAGGCATTTGGTACGCGTTGCAACTTACGGGACCCGATGAACCAACAGTTAGGCAAAAAGCCGAAAAAGAGACCAAAACCCACCTCGGTCGTCCGAACGATACGCAAACACACACATAGCACCACATAGGCATTTGACACGCATTGCAACTTACGGGACTCGATTCCGATATACGGATGCTGAGTCATCAGCCTGTTTGCCCGATGAACCAATAGTTAGGCAAAAAGCCGAAAAAGAGACCAAAAACCGCCAAAGTCGTCCAAATGAAACGCAAACACACACATAGCACCACATAGGCATTTGGCACGCGTTGCAACTTACGGGACCCGATGAACCAACAGTTAGGCAAAAAGCCGAAAAAGAGACCAAAACCCGCCTAGGTTGTCCGAATGACAGGCAAACACACACATAGCACCACATAGACATTTGGCACACGTTGCAACTTACAGGACTCAATTCCGATATACGGATGCTGAGTTATCAGCCAGTTTGCCCGATGAATCAATAGTTAGGCAAAAAGCCAAAAAAGAGACCAAAACTTGCCTCGGTCATCCGAACGACACACAAACACATACATAGAAACATAGGCATTTGGCACACATTGCAACTTACGGGACTCGATTCCGATATACGGATGCTGAGTTATTAGCCTGTTTGCCTGATGAACCAATAGTTAGGCAAAAAGCCAAAAAAGAGACCAAAATCCGCCTCGGTCGTCCGAACGACACGCAAACACACACATAGAACCACATAGACATTTGGCATGCATTACAACTTACGGGACTCGATTCCGATATACGGATGCCGAGTTATCAGCCTGTTTGCTCGATGAACCAACAGTTAGGCAAAAAGCCAAAAAAGAGACCAAAACTCGCCTCGGTCATCCGAACGACACACAAACACACACATAGAAACATAGGCATTTGGCATACATTGCAACTTACGGGACTCGATTCCAGATACGGATCTTTGAGTTATCACTGTTTACTCGATGAACAATAGTTAGCAAAAAGCCAAAAAGAGACCAAAACCCGCCTCGGTCGTCCGAACGATACGCAAACACACACATAGCACCACATACGCATTTGACACGCGTTGCAACGTATGGGACCCGATGAACCAAAAGTTAGCCAAAAAGCCAAAAAAGAGACCAAAACCTGCCTCGGTCGTCCGAACGACACGCAAACACACACACAGCACCACATAGGCATTTGGCATGCGTTACAACTTACGGGACTCGATTCCGATATACGGATGCCGAGTTATCAGCCCGTTTGCCCGATGAACCAAAAGTTAGGCAAAAAGCCAAAAAAGAGACCAAAACCCGCCTCGGTCGTCCGAACGACACGCAAATACACACATAGCACCACATAGGCATTTGGCACGCGTTGCAACTTACGGGACTCGATTCCGATATACGGATGCCGAGTTATCAACCCGTTTGCCCGATGAATCAACAGTTAGGCAAAAAGCCGAAAAAGAGACCAAAACCGACCTCGGTCATCCGAAAGACACACAAACACACACATAGCGCCACATAGGCATTTGGCACGCGTTGCAACTTACGGGACTCGATTCCGATATACGGATGCCGAGTTATCAACCCGTTTGCCCGATAAACCAACAGTTAGGTAAAAGCCGAAAAAAAGACCAAAACCCGCCTCGGTCGTCCGTACGATACACAAACACACACATAACACCACATAGGCATTTGGCACGCGTTGCAACTTACGGGATTCAATTTTAATATACGGATGCCGAGTTATCAGCCCGTTTGCCCGATGAACCAACAGTTAGGCAAAAAGCCGAAAAAGAGACCAAAACCCGCCTCAGTCGTCCGAACGACACGCAAACACACACATAGCACCACATAGGCATTTGGCACGTGTTGCAACTTACGGGACTCGATTCCGATATACGGATGCTGAGTTATCAGCCTGTTTGCCTGATGAACCAATAGTTAGGCAAAAAGCCAAAAAAGAGACCAAAACCCGCCTCGGTCGTCCGAACGACACGCAAACACACACATAGCACCACATAGGCATTTGGCACGCGTTGCAACTTACGGGACCCGATGAACCAATTGTTTGGAAAAAAGCCGAAAAAGAGACCAAAACCCACCTCGGTCGTCCGAACGACACGCAAACACACAGAGCACCATATAGGTATTTGGCAAGCGTTGCAACTTACGGGACTCGATTCCGATATACGGATGCTGAGTTATCATCCCGTTTGCCCGATGAATCAACAGTTACCCAAAAAGCCAAAAAAGAGACCAAAACCCGCCTCGGTCGTCCGAATGACACGCAAACAAACACATAGCACCACATAGACATTTGGCATGCGTTACAACTTACGGGACTCGATTCCGATATCTGAATCTGAAGTTATCGGCCGTTTGCCCGATGAACCAGCAGTTAGGCAAAAAGCCAAAATGAGACCAAAACCCGCCTCAGTCGTCCGAACGACACGCAAACACACACACTGAAGCACCACATAGGCATTTGGCACGCGTTGCAACTTACAGGATTCGATTCCGATATACGAATGCCGAAAGTTATCAACCCGTTGCCCGATGAACCAACAGTTAGGCAAAAAAGCGAAAAGAGACCAAAACCCGCCTCGGTCATCCAAAGACGACACACAAACACACACATAGCGCCACATAGGCATTTGGTATGCGTTGCAACTTACGGGACTCGATTCTGATATACGGATGCCGAGTTATCAACCCGTTTGCCCGATAAACCAACAGTTAGGCAAAAGGCTGGAAAAAAGACCAAAACCCGCCTCGGTCGTCCGAACGACACGCAAACACACATATAGCACCACATAGGCATTTGGATCGCGTTGTAACTTACGGGACTCGATTTCGATATACGGATGCCGAGTTTTCAGCCCATTTGCCCGATGAACCAATAGTTAGGAAAAAAGCCAAAAAAGGGACCAAAACCCGCCTCGGTCGTCCGAACGACACGTAAACACACACATAACACCACATAGGCATTTGGCACGCGTTGCAACTTACGGGAACCGATGAACCAACAGTTAGGCAAAAAGATAAAAAAGAGACCAAAACCCGCTTCGGTCGTCCGAACGACACGCAAACACACACATAGCACCACATAGGCATTTGGCACGCGTTGCAACTTACGGGACTCAATTCCGATATACGGATGCCGAGTTATCAGCCCGTTTGCCCGATGAACTAACAGTTAGGCAAATAGCCAAAAAAGAGACCAAAACCCGCCTCGGTCATCTGAACGACAATCAAACACACACATAGCGCCACATAGGCATTCGGCACGCGTTGCAACTTACGGGACTCGATTCCGATATACAGATGCCGAGTTATCAACCCGTTTGCCCGATAAACCAACTGTTAGGCAAAAACCCAAAAAAAAGACCAAAACCCGCCTCGGTCGTCCCAACGACACGCAAACACACACATAGCACCACATAGGCATTTGGCACGCGTTGCAACTTACGAGGCTCAATTTTAATATACGGATGCCGAGTTATCAGCCCGTTTGCTCGATAAACCAACAGTTAGGCATATAGTCAAAAAAGAGACTAAAACCCGCCTCGGTCGTTCGAATGACACGCAAACACATACATAGGACCACATAGGAATTTGGCACGCGTTGCAACTTATGGGACTCGATTCTGATATATGGATGCCGAGTTATCAGCCCGTTTTCCCGATGAACTAACAGTTAGGCAAAAAGCCGAAAAAGCGACCAAAACCCGTCTCGGTCATCCGAACGACACGCAAACACACACAGCACAATATAGGCATTTGGCACGCGTTGCAATTTTCGGGACCCGATGAACCAACATTTAGGCAAAAAGCCGAAAAAGAGACCAAAACCCGCCTCTGTCGTCCGAATGACACGCAAACACACACATAGCACCACATAGGCATTTGGCACGCGTTGCAACTTACGGGACCCGATGAACCAACAGTTAGGCAAAAAGCCGAAAAAGAGACCAAAACCCTCGGTCGTCCGAACGACACGCAAACACACACATAGCACCACATAGGTATTTGGCATGCGTTACAACTTACGAGACTCGATTCTGATATACGGATGCTGAGTTATCAGCCCGTTTGCACGATGAACCAACAGTTAGGCAAAAAGCCAAAAAAGAGACCAAAACCCGCCTCGGTCGTCCGAATGACACGCAAACACACACATAGCACCACATAGGCATTTGGCACGCGTTGCAACTTACGGGACCCGATGAACCAACAGTTTGGAAAAAAGCCGAAAAAGAGACCAAAACCCACCTCGGTCGTCCGAACGACACGCAAACACACACATAGCACCATATAGGTTTTTGGCAAGCGTTGCAACTTACGGGACTCGATTTCGATATACGGATGCCGAGTTATCAGCCCGTTTTCCCGATGAATCAACAGTTAGGCAAAAAGCAAAAAAAGAGACCAAAACTTGCCTCGGTCGTCCGAACGACACGCAAACACACACATAGCACCACATAGACATTTGGCACGCGTTGCAACTTACGGGACTCGATTCCGATATGAGGATGCCGAGTTATCAGCCCGTTTGCCCGATGAACCAACAGTTAGGCAAAAAGCCAAAAAAGAGACCAAAACCTGCCTCAGTCGTCCGAACGACACGCAAACACACATATAGCACCACATAGATATTTGGCACGCGTTGTAACTTACGGGACTCGATTCCGATATACGGATGCCGAGTTATCAGCCCGTTTGCCCGATGAACCAATAGTTAGGCAAAAAGCCAAAAAAGAGACCAAAACCCGCCTCGGTCGTCCGAACGACACGCAAACACACACATAGCACCATATAGGCATTTGGCACGCGTTGCAACTTACGGGACCCGATGAACCAACAGTTAGGCAAAAAGCCGAAAAAGAGACCAAAACCCACCTCGGTCGTCCGAACGACACGCAAACACACACATAGCACCACATAGGCATTTGGCACGCATTGCAACTTACGGGACTCGATTCCGATATACGGATGCTGAGTCATCAGCCTGTTTGCCCGATGAACCAATAGTTAGGCAAAAAGCCGAAAAAGAGACCAAAAACCGCCTCGGTCGTCAAAATGACACGAAACACACACATAGCACCACATAGGCATTTGCACGCGCGTTGCAACTTACGGGACCGATGAACCAACAGTTAGGCAAAAAGCCAAAAAAGAGACAAAACCCGCTTTAGGTTGTGTCGAATGATGAGCAAACACACACATAGCACCACATAGACATTTGGCACACGTTGCAACTTACAGGACTCAATTCGATATCACGGATCTTTGAGTTATCGCCCGGCCATTTACTGACGAATCAATAGTTAGGCAAAAAGCCAAAAAAGAGACCAAAACTTGCCTCGGTCATCCGAACGACACACAAACACACACATAGAAACATAGGCATTTGGCACACATTGCAACTTACGGGACTCGATTCCGATATACGGATGCTGAGTTATCAGCCTGTTTGCCTGATGAACCAATAGTTAGGCAAAAAACCAAAAAAGAGACCAAAATCCGCCTCGGTCATCCGAACGACACGCAAACACACACATAGAACCGCATAGACATTTGGCATGCATTACAACTTACGGGACTCGATTCCGATATACGGATGCCGAGTTATCAGCCTCTTTGCTCGATGAACCAACAGTTAGGCAAAAAGCCAAAAAAGAGACCAAAACTCGCCTCGGTCATCCGAACGACACACAAACACACACATAGAAACATAGGCATTTGGCATACATTGCAACTTACGGGACTCGATTCCGGTATACGGATGCTGAGTTATCAGCCTGTTTGCCTGATGAACCAATAGTTAGGCAAAAAGCCAAAAAAGAGACCAAAATCCGCCTCGGTCGTCCGAACGATACGCAAACACACACATAGCACCACATACGCATTTGACACGCGTTGCAACGTATGGGACCCGATGAACCAAAAGTTAGCCAAAAAGCCAAAAAAGAGACCAAAACCTGCCTCGGTCGTCCGAACGACACGCAAACACACACACAAAGACCACATAGGCATTTGGCATGCGTTATAACTTACGGACTCGATTAGATATACGGATGCCGAAGTTATCGACCGTTGCCCGATGAACCAAACGTTAGGCAAAAAGCCAAAAAAGAGACCAAAACCCGCCTCAGTCGTCCGAACGACACGCAAATACACACATAGCACCACATATGCATTTGGCACGCGTTGCAACTTACAGGATTCGATTCCGATATACGGATGACGAGTTATCAACCCGTTTGCCCGATGAACCAACAGTTAGGCAAAAATCCGAAAAAGAGACCAAAACCGACCTCGGTCATCCGAAAGACACACAAACACACACATAGCGCCACATAGGCATTTGGCACGCGTTGCAACTTACGGGACTCGATTCCGATATCACGGATGCCGAGAGTTATCAACCCGCTTGCCCGATAAACCAACAGTTAGGCAAAAAAGTAAAAAAAAAAGACCAAAACCCGCCTCTATCGTCTGTGACGATACATACACACACACATAACACCACATAGGCATTTGGCACGGCGTTGCAACTTACGGATTCAATTTTAATATACGGATGCCGAAGTTATCGCCCGTTGCCGATGAACCAACAGGTTAGGCAAAAAAGCGAAAAAGAGACCAAAACCCGCCTCGATCGTCCGAACGACACGCATGAACACACACATAGCAACACATAGGCATTTGGCAAGTGTTGCAACTTACGGACTCGATTCGATATACGGATGTCGAGTTATCAAGATGTTTACTGATGAACCAATAGTTAGGCAAAAAGCCAAAAAAGAGACCAAAACCCGCCTCGGTCGTCCGAACGACACGCAAACACACACATAGCACCACATAGGCATTTGGCATGCGTTGCAACTTACGGACTCGATTTTAATATACGGATGCCGAGAGTTATCGGCCGTTTGCTCGATGAACCAACGATTAGGCATAAAGTTGAAAAAGAGACCAAAACCCGCCTCGATTCGTTCGAACGACACGCAAATACATACATAGCACCACATAGGAATTTGCACGCGTTGCAACTTATGGGACTCGATTCCGATATATGGATGCCGAAAGTTATCACCCGTTTTCCCGATGAACTAACCGTTAGGCAAAAAGCGAAAAAGTGACCAAAACCAACCACGGTCATCCGAACGACACGCAAACACATATATAGCACAATATAGGCATTTGGCACGCGTTGCAACTTATGGGACTCGATTCTGATATACGAATGCCGAGTTATCAGCCCGTTTGCCCGATGAAGAAATAGTTAGGCAAAAAGTCGAAGAAGAAACCAAAACCCGCCTCGATCGTCCTAACAACACGCAAACACACACAAAGCACCACATAGGCATTTGGCACGCGTTGCAACTTACGGGACCCGATGAACCAAAAGTTAGGCAAAAAGCTGAAAAAGAGACCAAAACCCGCCTCGGTCGTCCGAATGACACGTAAATACACAAATAGCACCACATAGGCATTTGGCACGCGTTGCAACTTACGGGACTCGATTCCGATATACGGATGCCGAGTTATCAGCCCGTTTTCCCGATGAACCAACAGTTAGGGAAAAAGCAGAAAAAGAGACCAAAACCCGCCTCGGTCGTCCGAACGACACGCAAACACACACATAGCACCACATAGGCATTTGGCACGCGTTGCATCTTACGGGACCCAATGAACCAATAGTTTGGAAAAAAGCCGAAAAAGAGACCAAAACCCACCTCGGTCGTCCGAACGACACGCAAACACACACAGAGCACCATATAGGTATTTGGCAAGCGTTGCAACTTACGGGGCTCGATTTAGATATCTGATCTTTGAGTTATCATCCCGTTTGCCCGATGAATCAACAGTTACCCAAAAAGCCAAAAAAGAGACCAAAACCCGCCTCGGTCGTCCGAATGACACGCAAACAAACACATAGCACCACATAGACATTTGGCATGCGTTACAACTTACGGGACTCGATTTCGATATACAGATGCCGAGTTATCAGCCCGTTTGCCCGATGAACCAACAGTTAGGCAAAAAGCCAAAAATGAGACCAAAACCCGCCTCAGTCGTCCGAACGACACGCAAACACACACACAGCACCACATAGGCATTTGGCACGCGTTGCAACTTACAGGATTCGATTCCGATATACGAATGCCGAGTTATCAACCCGTTTGCCCGATGAACCAACAGTTAGGCAAAAAGCCGAAAAAGAGACCAAAACCCGCCTCGGTCATCCGAACTACACACAAACACACACATAGCGCCACATAGGCATTTGGTATGCGTTGCAACTTACGGGACTCGATTCTGATATACGGATGCCGAGTTATCAACCCGTTTTCCCGATAAACCAACAGTTAGGCAAAAGGCTGGAAAAAAGACCAAAACCCGCCTCGGTCGTCCGAACGACACGCGAACACACACATAGCACCACATAGGCATTTGGTACGCGTTGTAACTTACGGGACTCGATTTCGATATACGGATGCCGAGTTTTCAGCCCATTTGCCCGATGAACCAATAGTTAGGAAAAAAGCCGAAAAAGGGACCAAAACCCGCCTCGGTCGTCCGAACGACACGTAAACACACACATAGCACCACATAGGCATTTGGCACGCGTTGCAACTTACGGGAACCGATGAACCAACAGTTAGGCAAAAAGATAAAAAAGAGACCAAAACCCGCTTCGGTCGTCCGAACGACACGCAAACACACACACAGCAAGCAAAGACATAGGCATTTGGCACGCGTTGTAACTTACGGGACTCGATTCCGATATACGGATGCCGAGTTATCGGCCGTTGCCGATGAACTAACAGAGACAAAACCCGCCTCGGTCATCCGAACGACAATCAAAACACACATAGCGCCACATAGGCATTCTAAGACGCGTTGCGTAACTTACGGACTCGATTCCGATATATCTGATGCCGAAGTTATCGGCCGTTTGCCCGATAAACCAACAGTTAGGCAAAAACCCAAAAAAGACCAAACTCCGCCTCGGTCGTCCGAACGACACGCAAACACACACATAGCACCACATAGGCATTTGGCACGCGTTGCAACTTACGGGAACCGATGAACCAACAGTTAGGCAAAAAGAGAAAAAAGAGACCAAAACCCGCTTCGGTCGTCCGAACGACACGCAAACACACACATAGCACCACATAGGGATTTGGCACGCGTTGCCACTTACGGGACTCGATTCTGATATACGGATGCCGAGTTATCAACCCGTTTTCCCGATAAACCAACAGTTAGGCAAAAGGCTGGAAAAAAGACCAAAACCCGCCTCGGTCGTCCGAACGACACGCAAACACACACATAGCACCACATAGGCATTTGGTACGCACAGTACCTTACGAGACTCGATTTCGATATCACGGATCGAAGAGTTTTTACCCATTTGCCCGATGAACCAATAGTTAGGAAAAAAGCCAAAAAGGGACTAAAAACCCGCCTCGGTCGTCCGAACGACGACACGTAAACACACACATAGCACCACATAGGCATTTGCGCAGCGTTGCAACTTACGGAACCGATGAACCAACAGATTAGGCAAAAGATAAAAAGAGACCAAAACCCGCCGGTCGTCCGAACGACACGCAAACACACACATAGCACCACATAGGCATTTGGCACGCAGCGTTAACTTACGGGACTCAATTCGAATATACGGATGCCGAAGTTATCGGCCCGTTGCCCGATGAACTAACAATTAGGCAAAAAGCCAAAAAGAGACCAAAACCCGCCTCGGTCATCCGAACGACAATCAAACACACACATAGCGCCACATAGGCATTCTACGAGCGTTGCTGTAACTTACGGGACTCGATTCCGATATCTGATGATGCCGAAGTTATCAACCCGCTTTTGCCCGATAAACCAACCGTTAGGCAAAACCCAAAAAGACCAAAACCGCTTCGATTCGTCCCAACGACACGCAAACACACACATAGCACCACATAGGCATTTGGCACGCGCGTTGCAACTTACGGGCTCAATTTTAATATACGGATCTTGAGTTATCGGCTCGGTTGCTCGATAAACCAACGATTAGGCATATAGTCAAAAATAGACTAAAACCCGCCTCGATTGCGTTCGAACGACACGCAAAACACATACATAGGACCACATAGGAATTTGCACGCGTTGCAACTTATGGGACTCGATTAGATATATGGATGCCGAAAGTTATCGGCCGCTTTTCCGATGAACTAACAGTTAGGCAAAAAGCCGAAAAAGAGACCAAAACCCATCTCGGTCATCCGAACGACACGCAAACACACATATAGCACAATATAGGATTTGGCACGCGTTGCAACTTACGGGACTCGATTCCGATATACGAATGCCGAGTTATCAACCCGTTTGCCCGATGAACCAACAGTTAGGCAAAAAGCCGAAAAAGAGACCAAAACCCGCCTCGGTCATCCGAACTACACACAAACACACACATAGCGCCACATAGGCATTTGGTATGCGTTGCAACTTACGGACTCGATTTCGATATCACGGATCCGAAGTTATCAACCCGCTTTTCCGATAAACCAACGAGTTAGGCAAAAGGTCGGAAAAAGACTAAAACCCGCCTCGGTCGTCCGAACGACACGCTAACACACACATAGCACCACATAGGCATTTGATGCAGCGTTGTAACTACGGGACTCGATTTCGATATACGGATGCCGAGTTTTCACCCATTTGCCCGATGAACCAATAGTTAGGAAAAAGCCAAAAAGGGACCAAAACCCGCTTTCGGTCGTCCGAACGACACGTAACGTAAACACACACATAGCACCACATAGGCATTTGGCACAGCGTTGCAACTTACGGAACCGATGAACCAACAGTTAGGCAAAAAGATAAAAAGAGACAAAACCCGCTTTGGTCGTCCGAACGACACTTAAACACACACATAGCAAAGACATAGGCATTTGGCACGCTGTTGTAACTTACGGGACTCGATTAGATATACGGATGCCGAAGTTATCACCGTTGCCGATGAACTAACAGAGACCAAAACCCGCCTCGGTCATCTGAACGACAATCAAACACACACATAGCGCCACATAGGCATTCGGCACGCGTTGCAACTTACGGGACTCGATTCCGATATATGATCCGAAGTTATCACCTGCTTTGCCGATAAACCAACAGTTAGGCAAAAACCCAAAAAAAAGACCAAAACCCGCCTCGGTCGTCCCAACGACACGCAAACACACACATAGCACCACATAGGCATTTGGCACGCGTTGCAACTTACGGGAACCGATGAACCAACAGTTAGGCAAAAAGAGAAAAAAGAGACCAAAACCCGCTTCGGTCGTCCGAACGACACGCAAACACACACATAGCGCCACATAGGGATTTGGCACGCGTTGCCACTTACGGGACTCGATTCTGATATACGGATGCCGAGTTATCAACCCGTTTTCCCGATAAACCAACAGTTAGGCAAAAGGCTGGAAAAAAGACCAAAACCCGCCTCGGTCGTCCGAACGACACGCAAACACACACATAGCACCACATAGGCATTTGGTACGCGTTGTACCTTACGAGACTCGATTTCGATATACGGATGCCGAGTTTTCAGCCCATTTGCCCGATGAACCAATAGTTAGGAAAAAAACCCAAAAAGGGACCAAAACCCGCCTCGGTCGTCCGAACGACACGTAAACACACATAGCACCACATAGGCATTTGGCACGCGTTGCAACTTACGGGAACCGATGAACCAACAGTTAGGCAAAAAGATAAAAAAGAGACCAAAACCCGCTTCGGTCGTCCGAACGACACGCAAACACACACATAGCACCACATAGGCATTTGGCACGCGTTGCAACTTACGGACTCAATTCGATATACGGATGCCGAGAGTTATCACCGCCGTTGCCCGATGAACTAACAGTTAGCAAAAAGCCAAAAAGAGACCAAAACCCGCCTCGGTCATCTGAACGACAATCAAACACACACATAGCGCCACATAGGCATTCGGCACGCGTTGCAACTTACGGGACTCGATTCCGATATACAGATGCCGAGTTATCAACCCGTTTGCCCGATAAACCAACTGTTAGGCAAAAACCCAAAAAAAAGACCAAAACCCGCCTCGGTCGTCCCAACGACACGCAAACACACACATAGCACCACATAGGCATTTGGCACGCGTTGCAACTTACGGGGCTCAATTTTAATATACGGATGCCGAGTTATCAGCTCGGTTGCTCGATAAACCAACAGTTAGGCATATAGTCAAAAAATAGACTAAAACCCGCCTCGGTCGTTCGAACGACACGCAAACACATACATAGGACCACATAGGAATTTGGCACGCGTTGCAACTTATGGGACTCGATTCCGATATATGGATGCCGAGTTATCAGCCCGTTTTCCCGATGAACTAACAGTTAGGCAAAAAGCCGAAAAAGAGACCAAAACCCATCTCGGTCATCCGAACGACACGCAAACACACACAGCACAATATAGGCATTTGGCACGCGTTGCAATTTTCGGGACCCGATGAACCAACAGTTAGGCAAAAAGCCGAAAAAGAGACCAAAACCCGCCTCTGTCGTCCGAATGACACGCAAACACACACATAGCACCACATAGGCATTTGGCACGCGTTGCAACTTACGGGACCCGATGAACCAACAGTTAGGCAAAAAGCCAAAAAAGAGACCAAAACCCTCGGTCGTCCGAACGACATGCAAACACACACATAGCACCACATAGGTATTTGGCATGCGTTACAACTTACGGGACTCGATTCCGATATACGGATGCCGAGTTATCAGCCCGTTTGCCCGATGAACCAACAGTTAGGCAAAAAGCCGAAAAAGAGACCAAAACCCGCCTCGGTCGTCCGAATGACACGCAAACACACACATAGCACCACATAGGCATTTGGCACGCGTTGCAACTTACGGGACCCGATGAACCAACAGTTTGGAAAAAAGCCGAAAAGAGACCAAAACCCACCTCGGTCGTCCGAACGACACGCAAACACACACATAGCACCATATAGGTTTTTGACAAGCGTTGCAACTTACGGGACTCGATTTCGATATACGGATGCCGAGTTATCATCCCGTTTGCCCGATGAATCAACAGTTAGGCAAAAAGCGAAAAAAGAGACCAAAACCCGCCTCGGTCGTCCGAACGACACGCAAACACACACAGAACACCACATAGATATTTGGCATGCGTTACAACTTACGGGACTCAATTCCGATATACGGATGCCGAGTTATCAGCCTGTTTGCCCGATGAACCAACAGTTTGGCAAAAAGCCAAAAAATAGACCAAAACCCGTCTCAGTCGTCCGAACGACACGCAAACACACACATAGCACCACATAGGCATTTGGCACGCGTTGCAACTTATAGGATTCGATTCTGATATACGGATGCCGAGTTATCAACCCGTTTGCCCGATGAACCAACAGTTAGGCAAAAAGCCGAAAAAGAGACCAAAACCCGCCTCGGTCATCCGAACGACACACAAACACACACATAGCACCACATAGGCATTTGGCACGCGTTGCAACTTACGGACTCGATTCGATATACGGATGCCGAGTTATCAACCCGTTTGCCCGATAAACCAACAGTTAGGCAAAAAGCCAAAAAAAAGACCAAAACCCGCCTCGGTCGTCCGAACGACACGCAAACACACACATAGCACCACATAGGCATTTGGCACGCGTTGCAACTTACGGGACTCGATTTTGATATACGGATGCCGAGTTATCAACCCGTTTGCTCGATGAACCAACAGTTAGGCAAAAAGTCGAAAAAGAGACCAAAACCCGCCTCGGTCGTTCGAACGACACGCAAACACACACATAGCACCACATAGGAATTTGGCACGCGTTGCAACTTATGGGACTCGATTCCGATATACGGATGCCGAGTTATCAGCCCGTTTTTCCGATGAACTAACAGTTAGGCAAAAAGCCGAAAAAGAGACCAAAAACCGCCTCGGTCATCCGAACGACACGCAAACACACATATAGCACAATATAGGCATTTGGCACGCGTTGCAACTTACGGGACTCGATTCAGATATACGAATGCCGAGTTATCAGCCCATTTGCCCGATGAAGAAATAGTTAGGCAAAAAGTCAAGAAGAAACCAAAACCCGCCTCGATCGTCCTAACGACACGCAAACACACACATAGCACCACATAGGCATTTGGCACGCGTTGCAACTTACGGGACCCGATGAACCAACAGTTAGGCAAAAATCGAAAAAGAGACCAAAACCCGCCTCGGTCGTCCGAATGACACGCAAACACACACATAGCACCACATAGGCATTTGGCACGCGTTGCAACTTACGGGACCCGATGAACCAACAGTTAGGAAAAAAACCGAAAAAGAGACCAAAACCCTCTGTTGTCCAAACGACACGCAAACACACACATAGCACCACATAGGTATTTGGCACGCGTTGCAACTTATGGGACTCGATTTTGATATACGGATGCCGAGTTATCAGCCCGTTTGCCCGATGAACCAACAGTTAGGTAAAAAGTCGAAAAAGAGACCAAAACCCGCCTCGGTCGTCCGAACGACATGCAAACACACACATAGCACCACATAGGCATTTGGCACGTGTTGCAACTTACGGGACTCTATTCCGATATACGGATGCCGAGTTATCATCCTGTTTTCCTGATGAACCAATAGTTAGGGAAAAAGCCAAAAAAGAGACGAAAACCCGCCTCGGTCGTCCGAACGACACGCAAACACACACATAGCACCACATAGGCATTTGGCACGCGATGCAACTTACGGGACCCGATGAACCAACAGTTTGGCAAAAAGCCGAAAAAGAGACCAAAACCCACCTCGGTCGTTCGAACGACACGCAAACACACACATAGCACCATATAGGTATTTAGCAAGCGTTGCAACTTACGGGACTCGATTTCCATATACGGATGCCGAGTTATCATCCCGTTTGCTCGATGAATCAACAGTTAGGCAAAAAGCGAAAAAAGAGACCAAAAAAAACGCCTCGGTAAATGCGAACGACACGCAAACACACACATAGCACCACATAGATATTTGGCATGCGTTACAACTTACGGGACTCGATTCCGATATACGGATGCCGAGTTATCAGCCCGTTTGCCCGATGAACCAACAGTTAGGCAAAAAGCAAAAAATTAGACCAAAACCCGTCTCAGTCGTAAGAAACGACACCTTAAACACACACACACAAAGACCACATAGGCATTTTGCACGCGTTACAAGTTACGGACCCGATGAACCAATAGTTAGGCAAAAAGCCAAAAAGAGACCAAAACCAACCTCGGTCGTCAAACGACACGCGCAAACACACATAGCACCATATAGGTTTTTGGCACGCGTTACAACTTACGGGACTCGATTCCGATATACGGATGCCGAGTTATCAGCCCGTTTGCCCGATGAACCAATAGTTAGGCAAAAAGCCGAAAAAGAGACCAAAACCCGCCTCGGTTGTCCGAACAACACTCAAACACACACATAGCACCAATTAGGCATTAGGAACGCGTTGCAACGTATGGGACTTGATGAACCAACAGTTAGGTAAAAAGCCGAAAAAGAGACCAAAACCCGCCTCAGTCGTCTGAACGAAACGCAAACACACACATAGCACCACATAGGCATTTGGCACGCGTTGCAACTTACGGGACTCAATTCCGATATACGGATGCCGAGTTATCAGCCCATTTGTCCGATGAACCAATAGTTAGGCAAAAAGCTAAAAAAGAGACCAAAACCCGCCTCGGTCATCCGAACGACACGCAAACACACACATAGCACCACATAGGCATTTGACACGCGTTGCAACGTATGGGACCCGATGAACCAACTGTTAGCCGAAAAGCCAAAAAAGAGACCAAAACCTGCCTCGGTCGTCCGAACGACACACAAACACACACACAAAGACCACACATAGGCATTTGGCACGCGCGTTGCAACTTACGGACTCGATTAGATATCTGACGGATCTTGAGTTATCACTGTTTACTCGATGAACCAATAGTTAGGCAAAAAGCGAAAAAAGTCAAAACCCGCCTCGGGCCGTCCGAACGACACTCAAAACACACATAGCACCACATAGGCATTTGGCGCAGCGTTGTAACGTATGGGACCCGATGAACCGGCAGTTAGGCAAAAAGCCGAAAAAGAAACCAAAACCCTCGGTCGTCCGAACGACACGCAAACACACACATAGCACCACATAGGCATTTGGCACGCGTTGTAACTTACGGGACTCGATTTCGATATACGGATGCCGAGTTATCAGCCTATTTGCCCGATGAACCAACAGTTAGGCAAAAAGCCGAAAAAGAGACTAAAACCCTCCTCGATCGTCCGAATGACACGCAAACATACATATAGCACCACATAGGCATTTGGCATGCGTTGCAACGTATGGGACCCGATGAACCAACAGTTAGGTAAAAAGCCGAAAAATAGACCAAAACCCTCGGTCGTCCAAACGACACGCACACACACATAACACCACATAGGCATTTGGCACGCGTTGCAACTTAAGGAACTCGATTCCGATATACGGATGTCGAGTTATGAGCCCGTTTGCTCGATGAACCAACAGTTAGGCAAAAAGCCGAAAAAGAGACCAAAACCTGCCTCGGTCGTCCAAACGACACGTAAACACACACATAGCACCACATAGGCATTTGGCATGCATTGCAACTTACGGGACTCGATTCTGATATACGGATGCTGAGTTATCAGCACGTTTGCCCGATGAACCAATAGTTAGGAAAAAAGCCAAAAAAGAGACCAAAACCCGCCTTGGTCGTCCGAACGACACGTAAATACACACATAGCACCACATAGGCATTTGGCACGCGTTGCAACTTACGGGAACCGATGAACCAACAGTTAGGAAAAAAGATAAAAAAGAGACCAAAACCCGCTTCGGTCGTCCGAACGACACGTAAACACACACATAGCACCACATAGGCATTTGGCATGCATTGCAACTTACGGGACTCAATTTCGATATCACGGATGCACGGAGTTATCGGCCGTTGCCGGTGAACCAACGATTAGGCAAAAAGCCAAAAAGAGACCAAACTCTGCCTCGGTCATCCGAACGACACACAAATACACGCATAGCACCACATAGGCATTTGGCACGCGTTGCAACTTATGGGACTCGATTCCGATATACGGATGCCGAGTTATCAGCCCGTTTTATCGATGAACCAATAGTTAGGCAAAAAGATAAAAAAGAGACCAAAACCCGCCTCGGTCGTCCGAACGACACGTAAACACACACATAGCACCACATAGGAATTTGGCATGCGTTGCAACTTACGGGAATCGATTCCGATATACGGATGCTGAGTTATGAGCCTGTTTGCCCGATGAACCAACAGTTAGGCGAAAAGCCGAAAAAGAGACCAAAACCCGCCTGAGTCGTCCAAACGACACGCAAACACACACATTGCACCACATAGGCATTTGGCACGCGTGGCAACTTCTGGGACTCAATTAGATATACGAATGCCGAAGTTATCGCCTTTGTTTGCCCGATAAACCAATAGTTAGGAAAAAAGCCAAAAAAGAGACCAAAACCCGCCTCGATCGTCCGAACGACACGCAAACACACACATAGCACCACATAGGCATTTGGCACACGTTGCAACTTACGGGACTCGATTCCGATATGCGAATGCCGAGTTATCAGACCGTTTGCCCGATGAACCAACAGATAGGCAAAAAGCCGAAAAAGAGACCAAAACCAGCCTCGATCGTCCGAATGACACGCAAACACACACATAGCACCACATAGGCATTTGGCACGCGTTGCAACGTATGGGACCCGATGAACCGACAGTTAGGCAAAAAGCCGAAAAAGCGACCAAAACCCTCGGTCGTTCGAACGACACGCAAACACACACATAGCACCACATAGGCATTTAGCACGCGTTGTAACTTACGGGACTCGATTTCGATATACGGATGCCGAGTTATCAGCCCGTTTGCCCGATGAACCAACAGTTAGGCAAAAAGCCAAAAATTAGACCAAAACCCGTCTCAGTTGTCCGAACGACACGCAAAACACACACAAAGACCACATAGGCATTTGGCAGCGTTGCAACTTACGAGATTCGATTCCGATATCACGGATCCGAAAGTTATCAACCCGCTTGCCCGATGAACCAACAGTTAGGCAAAAGCCGAAAAAAGAGACCAAAACCCGCCTCGGTCATCCGAACAACACACAACATACACATAGCGCCATATAGGCATTTTGGCGCGTTTGTAACTTACGGACTCGATTTCGATATACGGATGCCGAAAGTTATCAACCCGTTGCCGATAAACCAACAGTTAGGTAAAAAGCCGAAAAAAAAACCAAAACCTGCCTCGGTCGTCCGAACGACACGCAAACACACACATAGCACCACATAGGCATTTGGCACGCGTTGCAACTTACGGGACTCGATTCTGATATACGGATGCGGAGTTATCAGCCCGTTTGCCCGGTGAACCAACAGTTAGGCAAAAAGCCAAAAAAGAGACCAAACTCTGCCTCGGTCATCCGAACGACACACAAACACACACATAGCACCACATAGGCATTTGGCACGCGTTGCAACTTATGGGACTCGATTCCGATATCACGGATCGAAAGTTATCACCCGTTGCCCGATGAACCAATAGTTAGGCAAAAAGCCGAAAAAGAGACCAAAACCCGCCTCGGTCGTCCGAACGACACGCAAACACACACATAGCACCATATAGGCATTTGGCACGCGTTGCAACTTACGGGACCCGATGAACCAACAGTTAGGCAAAAAGCCGAAAAAGAGACCAAAACCCACCTCGGTCGTTCGAACGTCACGCAAACACACACATAGAACCACATAGGCATTTGGCACGCGTTGCAACTTACGGGACGAGATTCCGATATACGGATGCCGAGTTATCAGCCCGTTTGCTCGATGAACCAACAGTTAGGCAAAAAGCAGAAAAAGAGACTAAAACCCGCCTCGGTCGTCCGAACGACACGCAAACACACACATAACACCAATTAGGCATTAGGAAGGCGTTGCAACGTATGGGACCTGATGAACCAACAATTAGGCGAAAAGCCAAAAAAGAGACCAAAACCCGCCTCAGTCGTCTGAACGACACGCAAACACACTCATAGCAACACATAGGCATTTGGCACGTGTTGCAACTTACGGGGACTCGATTAGATATCACGGATCGAGTTATCATCCTGCTTTTTCCGATTAACCAATAGTTAGGTAAAAAGCCAAAAAGAGACCAAAACCCGCCTCGGTCGTCCGAACGACACGCAAACACACACATAGCACCACATAGGCATTTGGCACGCGTTGCAACTTACGGGACCCGATGAACCAACAGTTAGGCAAAAAGCCAAAAAAGAGACCAAAACCCACCTCGGTCGTCCGAACGACACGCAAACACACACATAGCACCATATAGGTATTTGGCACGCGTTGCAACTTACGGGACTCGATTTCGATATACGGATGTCGAGTTATCATCCCATTTGCCCAATGAATCAACAGTTAGGCAAAAAGCCAAAAAAGAGACCAAAACCCGCCTCGGTCGTCCGAACGACACGCAAACACACACATAGCACCACATAGATATTTGGCATGCGTTACAACTTACGGGACTCGATTCCGATATACGGATGCCGAGTTATCAGCCCGTTTTCCAGATGAACCAACAGTTAGGCAAAAAGCCAAAAATTAGACCAAAACCCGTCTCAGTCGTCCGAACGACACGCAAACACACACACAGCACCACATAGGCATTTGGCACGCGTTGCAACTTACAGGATTCGATTCCGATATACGGATGCCGAAAGTTATCAACCCGCTTTGCCCGATGAACCAACAAATTAGGCAAAAAGCGAAAAAGAGACCAAAACCCGCCGGTCATCCAACAACACACAAACACACACATAGCGCCATATAGGCATTTGGCACGCGTTGACAACTTACGGACTCGATTCGATATACGGATGCCGAAGTTATCAACCCGTTGCCCGATAAACCAACAAAGATTAGGTAAAAAGCCGAAAAAAGACCAAAATCATTTCGGTCGTCCGAACGACACGCAAAAAACACACATAGCACCACATAGGCATTTGGCACGCGTTGCAACTTACGGGACTCGATTCTGATATACGGATGCGGAGTTATCAGCCCGTTTGCCCGGTGAACCAATAGTTAGGCAAAAAGCCAAAAAAGAGACCAAACTCCGCCTCGGTCATCCGAACGACACACAAACACACACATAGCACCACATAGGCATTTGGCACGCGTTGCAACTTATGGGACTCGATTCCGATATACGGATGCCGAGTTATCAGCCCGTTTGCCCGATGAACCAGTAGTTAGGTAAAAAGCCGAAAAAGAGACCAAAACCCGCCTCGGTCGTCCGAACGACACGCAAACACACACATAGCACCATATAGGCATTTGGCACGCGTTGCAACTTACGGGACCCGATGAACCAACAGTTAGGCAATAAGCCGAAAAAGAGACCAAAAGCAACCTCGGTCGTTCGAACGACACGCAAACACACACATAGAACCACATAGGCATTTGGCACGCGTTGCAACTTACGGGACTAGATTCTGATATACGGATGCCGAGTTATCAGCCCGTTTTCTCGATGAACCAACAGTTAGGCAAAAAGCAGAAAAAGAGACTAAAACCCGCCTCGGTCGTCCGAACGACACGCAAACACACACATAACACCAATTAGGCATTAGGAAGGCGTTGCAACGTATGGGACCTGATGAACCAACAATTAGGCGAAAAGCCGAAAAAGAGACCAAAACCTGCCTCAGTCGTCTGAACGACACGCAAACACACTCATAGCAACACATAGGCATTTGGCACGTGTTGCAACTTACGGGGATTCGATTCCGATATACGGATGCTGAGTTATCATCCTGTTTTCCTGATGAACCAATAGTTAGGGAAAAAGCCAAAAAAGAGACGAAAACCCGCCTCGGTTGTCCGAACGACACGCAAACACACACATAGCACCACATAGGCATTTGGCACGCGATGCAACTTACGGGACCCGATGAACCAACAGTTAGGCAAAAAGCCGAAAAAGAGACCAAAACCCACCTCGGTCGTCCGAACGACACGCAAACACGCACATAGCACCTTATAGGTATTTGGCAAGCGTTGCAACTTACGGGACTCGATTTCGATATACGGATGCCGAGTTATCATCCCATTTGCCCAATGAATCAACAGTTAGGCAAAAAGCGAAAAAAGAGACCAAAACCCGCCTCGGTCGTCCGAACGACACGCAAACACACACATAGCACCACATAGATATTTGGCATGCGTTACAACTTACGGGACTCGATTCCGATATACGGATGCCGAGTTATCAGCCCGTTTTCCCGATGAACCAACAGTTAGGCAAAAAGCCAAAAATTAGACCAAAACCCGTCTCAGTCGTCCGAACGACACGCAAACACACACACAACACCACATAGGCATTTGCACGCAGCGTTGTAACTTACGGATTCGATTACGATATATCGGATGCCGAAAGTTATCAACCCGTTGCCCGATGAACCAACAGTTAGGCAAAAAGCCAAAAAGAGACCAAAACCCGCCTCGGTCATCCGAACAACACACAAACACACATAGCGCCATATAGGCATTTGGCGCGCGTTGCAATTTACGGACTCGATTCGATATACGGATGCCGAAGTTATCAACCCGTTTGCCCGATAAACCAGCAGATTAGGTAAAAAGCGAAAAAAGACCAAAACACCGCCTCGGTCGTTCGAACGACACGCAAAACACACACATAGCACCATATAGGCATTTGGCACGCTGTTGCAACTTACGGACTCAATTCGATATACGGATGTGAGTTATCACCGCTTGCCCGGTGAACCAACAGTTAGGCAAAAAGCCAAAAAAGAGACCAAACTCCGCCTCGGTCATCCGAACGACACACAAACACACACATAGCACCATATAGGCATTTGGCACGCTAGTAACTTATGGGACTCGATTAGATATCGGATGCCGAGTTATCACCCGTTGCCCGATGAACCAAAAGAGTTAGTAAAAAAGCGAAAAAGAGACCAAAACCCGCCTCGGTCGTCCGAACGACACGCAAACACACACATAGCACCATATAGGCATTTGGCACGCGTTGCAACTTACGGGACCCGATGAACCAACAGTTAGGCAATAAGCCGAAAAAGAGACCAAAAGCAACCTCGGTCGTTCGAACGACACGCAAACACACACATAGCACCACATAGGCATTTGGCACGCGTTGCAACTTACGGGACTAGATTCTGATATACGGATGCCGAGTTATCAGCCCGTTTTCCCGATGAACCAACAGTTAGGCAAAAAGCGAAAAAAAGAGACTAAAACCCGCCTTCGGTCGTCCGAACGACACGCAAAACACACACATAACACCAATTAGGCATTAGGAAGGCGTTGCAACGTATGGGACCTGATGAACCAACAATTAGGCGAAAAGCCAAAAAAGAGACCAAAACCCGCCTCAGTCGTCTGAACGACACGCAAACACACTCATAGCAACACATAGGCATTTCGCACGTGTTGCAACTTTACGGGATTCGATTCGATATACGGATCTTTGAGTTATCATCCTGCTGTTTTCCGATGAACCAATAGTTAGGGAAAAAGCCAAAAAAGAGACGAAAACCCGCCTCGGTTGTCCGAACGACACGCAAACACACACATAGCACCACATAGGCATTTGGCACGCGATGCAACTTACGGGACCCGATGAACCAACAGTTAGGCAAAAAGCCGAAAAAGAGACCAAAACCCACCTCGGTCGTCCGAACGACACGCAAACACGCACATAGCACCTTATAGGTATTTGGCAAGCGTTGCAACTTACGGGACTCGATTTCGATATACGGATGCCGAGTTATCATCCCATTTGCCCAATGAATCAACAGTTAGGCAAAAAGCGAAAAAAGAGACCAAAACCCGCCTCGGTCGTCCGAACGACACGCAAACACACACATAGCACCACATAGATATTTGGCATGCGTTACAACTTACGGGACTCGATTCCGATATCGGATGCCGAAGTTATTATCTGCGTTTTCCCGATGAACCAACAGTTAGGCAAAAAGCCAAAAATTAGACCAAAACCCGTCTCAGTCGTCCGAACGACACGCAAACACACACACAACACCACATAGGCATTTGGCACGCGTTGCAACTTACAGGATTCGATTACGATATACGGATGCCGAGTTATCAACCCGTTTGCCCGATGAACCAACAGTTAGGCAAAAAGCCAAAAAAGAGACCAAAACCCGCCTCGGTCATCCGAACAACACACAAACACACACATAGCGCCATATAGGCATTTGGCACGCGTTGCAATTTACGGGACTCGATTCTGATATACGGATGCCGAGTTATCAACCCGTTTGCCCGATAAACCAACAGTTAGGTAAAAAGCCGAAAAAAAGACCAAAACCCGCCTCGGTCGTCCGAACGACACGCAAACACACACATAGCACCATATAGGCATTTGGCACGCGTTGCAACTTACGGGACTCAATTCTGATATACGGATGCGGAGTTATCAGCCCGTTTGCCCGGTGAACCAACAGTTAGGCAAAAAGCCAAAAAAGAGACCAAACTCCGCCTCGGTCATCCGAACGACACACAAACACACATAGCATTACATAGGCATTTGGCACGCGTTGTAACTTATGGGACTCGATTAGATATCACGGATGCCGAGTTATCACCCGTTGTCGATGAACCAAAGAAGTTAGGTAAAAAGCGAAAAAGAGACCAAAACTCCGCCTCGGTCGTCCGAACGACACGAAAAACACACATATAGCACCATATAGGCATTTGGCACGCGTTGCGAACTTACGGACCCGATGAACCAACAGTTAGGCAATAAGTCGAAAAAAGAGACTAAAACCAACCCTATTCGTTCGAGCGACACGCAAAACACACACATAGAACCACATAGGCATTTGGCACGCGTTGCAACTTACGGACTAGATTCTCGATATACGGCGTGCCGAAGTTATCAGCCCGTTTGCTCGATGAACCAACAGTTAGGCAAAAAGCAGAAAAAGAGACTAAAACCCGCCTCGGTCGTCCGAACGACACGCAAACACACACATAACACCAATTAGGCATTAGGAACGCGTTGCAACGTATGGGACCTGATGAACCAACAATTAGGCGAAAAGCCAAAAAAGAGACCAAAACCCGCCTCAGTCGTCTGAACGAAACGCAAACACACACATAGCACCACATAGGCATTTGGCACGCGTTGCAACTTACGGGACTCGATTCCGATATACGGATGCTGAGTTATTGGCCCATTTGTCCGATGAACCAACAGTTTGGCAAAAAGCCGAAAAAGAGACCAAAACCCGCCTCGGTCGTCCGAACGACACGCAAACACACATATAGCACCACATAGGCATTTGACACGCGTTGCAACGTATGGGACCCGATGATCCAACAGTTAGCCAAAAAGCCAAAAAAGAGACCAAAACCTGCCTCGGTCGTCCGAACGACACACAAACACACACACAGCACCACATAGGCATTTGGCACGCGTTGCAAATTACGGGACTCGATTCCGATATACGGATGCTGAGTTATCAGCCTGTTTGCCTGATGAACCAATAGTTAGGCAAAAAGCCAAAAAGAGACCAAAACCGCCTCGGTGCCGTCCGAACGACACTCAAACACACATAGCACCACATATAGGCATTTGGCACGCGTTATAACGTATGGGACCCGATGAGGCGGCGGTTAGCAAAAAGCCGAAAAAGAGACCAAAACCCTCGGTTGTCCGAACGACACGCAAACACACACATAGCACCACATAGGCATTTGGTACGCGTTGTAACTTACGGGACTCGATTTCGATATACGGATGCCGAGTTATCAGCCCATTTGCCCGATGAACCAATAGTTAGGAAAAAAGCCAAAAAACGAACCAAAACCCGCCTCGATCGTCCGAACGACACGTAAACACACACATAGCACCACATAGGCATTTGGCACGCGTTGCAACTTACGGGAACCGATGAACCAATAGTTAGGCAAAAAGATAAAAAAGAGACCAAAACCCGTTTCGGTCGTCCGAACGACACGCAAACACACACATAGCACCACATAGGCATTTGCGCGCGTTGCAACTTACGGACTCGATTCCGATATACGGATGCCGCGAGTTATCACCCGTTGCCGATGAACTAACAATGATTAGGCAAAAAGCCAAAAAAGAGACCAAAACCCGCCTCGGTCATCTGAACGACACACAAACACACACATAGCGCCACATAGGCATTCGGCACGCGTTGCAACTTACGGGACTCGATTCCGATATACAGATGCCGAGTTATCAACCCGTTTGCCCGATAAACCAACAGTTAGGCAAAAACCCAAAAAAAAGACCAAAACCCGCCTCGGTCGTCCCAACGACACGCAAACACACACATAGCACCACATAGGCATTTGGCACGCGTTGCAACTTACGGGGCTCAATTTTAATATACGGATGCCGAGTTATCAGCCCGTTTGCTCGATAAACCAACAGTTAGGCATATAGTCAAAAAAGAGACTAAAACCAGCCTCGGTCGTTCGAACGACACGCAAACACACACATAGGACCACATAGGAATTTGGCACGCGTTGCAACTTATGGGACTCGATTCCGATATATGGATGCCGAGTTATCAGCCCGTTTTCCCGATGAACTAACAGTTAGGCAAAAACCCGAAAAAGAGACCAAAACCCGTCTCGGTCATCCGAACGACACGCAAACACACACAGCACAATATAGGCATTTGGCACGCGTTGCAACTTTCGGGACCCGATGAACCAACAGTTAGGCAAAAAGCCGAAAAAGAGACCAAAACCCGCCTCTGTCGTCCGAATGACACGCAAACACACACATAGCACCACATAGGCATTTGGCACGCGTTGCAACTTACGGGACCCGATGAACCAACAGTTAGGCAAAAAGCCGAAAAAGAGACCAAAACCCTCGGTCGCCCGAACGACACGCAAACACACACATAGCACCACATAGGTATTTGGCATGCGTTACAACTTACGGGACTCGATTCCGATATACGGATGCTGAGTTATCAGCCCGTTTGCCCGATGAACCAACAGTTAGGCAAAAAGCCAAAAGAGAGACCAAAACCCGCCTCAGTCGTCCGAACGACACGCAAACACACACATAGCACCACATAGGCATTTGGCACGCGTTGCAACTTACGGGACCCTATGAACCAACAGTTTGGCAAAAAGCCGAAAAAGAGACCAAAACCCACCTCGGTCGTCCGAACGACACGCAAACACACACATAGCACCATATAGGTTTTTGGCAAGCGTTGCAACTTACGGGACTCGATTTCGATATACGGATGTCGAGTTATCATCCCATTTGCCCGATGAATCAACAGTTAGGCAAAAAGCGAAAAAAGAGACCAAAACCCGCCTCGGTCGTCCGAACGACACGCAAACACACACATAGCACCACATAGATTTTTGGCATGCGTTATAACTTACTTACGGGACTCGATTAGATATCACGGATTGAGTTATCACTTGTTTGCCCGATGAATCAACAGTTAGGCAAAAAGCCAAAAAAGAGACCAAAACCCGCCTCGGTCATCTGAACGACATACAAACACACACATAGCGCCACATAGGCATTCTAAGACGCGTTGCAACTTACGGGACTCGATTAGATATATACGATGCCGAAGTTATCAACCCGTTTGCCCGATAAACCAACAGTTAGGCAAAAACCCAAAAAAAAGACCAAAACCCGCCTCGGTCGTCCCAACGACACGCAAACACACACATAGCACCACATAGGCATTTGGCACGCGTTGCAACTTACGGGGCTCAATTTTAATATACGGATGCCGAGTTATCAGCCCGTTTGCTCGATAAACCAACAATTAGGCATATAGTCAAAAAAGAGACTAAAACCCGCCTCGGTCGTTCGAACGACTCGCAAACACATACATAGGACCACATAGGAATTTGGCACGCGTTGCAACTTATGGGACTCGATTCCGATATATGGATCTTGCGAGTTATCGGGCGCTTTTCCGATGAACTAACAGTTAGGCAAAAAGCCGAAAAAGAGACGAAAACCCGTCTCGGTCATCCGAACGACACGCAAACACACACAGCACAATATAGGCATTTGGCACGCGTTGCAACTTTCGGGACCCGATGAACCAACAGTTAGGCAAAAAGCGAAAAAAGAGACCAAACCCGCCTCTCTGTCGTCCGAATGACACGCGCAAAACACACATAGCACCACATAGGCATTTGCACGCGCAGCGTTGCAACTTACGGGACCCGATGAACCAACAGTTAGGCAAAAAGCCGAAAAAGAGACCAAAACCCTCGGTCGTCCGAACGACACGCAAACACACACATAGCACCACATAGGTATTTGGCATGCGTTACAACTTACGGGACTCGATTCCGATATACGGATGCCGAGTTATCAGCCTGTTTGCCCGATGAACCAACAGTTAGGCAAAAAGCCAAAAAATAGACCAAAACCCGTCTCAGTCGTCCGAACGACACGCAAACACACACACAGCACCACATAGGCATTTGGCATGCGTTGCAACTTACAGGATTCGATTCCGATATACGGATGCCGAGTTATCAACCTGTTATCCCGATGAACCAACAGTTAGGCAAAAAGCCGAAAAAGAGACCAAAACCCGCCTCGGTCATCCGAACGACACACAAACACACACATAGCACCATATAGGCATTTGGCACGCGTTGCAACTTACGGGACTCGATTTCGATATACGGATGCCGAGTTATCAACCCGTTTGCTCGATGAACCAACAGTTAGGCATAAAGTCGAAAAAGAGACCAAAACCCGCCTCGGTCGTTCGAACGACACGCAAATACATACATAGCACCACATAGGAATTTGGCACGCGTTGCAACTTATGGGACTCGATTCCGATATATGGATGCCGAGTTATCAGCCCGTTTTCCCGATGAACTAACAATTAGGCAAAAAGCCGAAATTGAGACCAAAACCCACCACGGTCATCCGAACGACACGCAAACACACATATAGCACAATATAAGCATTTGGCACGCGTTGCAACTTACGGGACTCGATTCCGATATACGAATGCCAAGTTATCAGCCCATTTGCCCGATGAAGAAATAGTTAGGCAAAAAGCCGAAGAAGAAACCAAAACCCGCCTCGATCGTCCTAACAACACGCAAACACACACAAAGCAACCCATAGGCATTTGGCACGCATTGCAACTTACGGGACCCGATGAACCAACAGTTAGGCAAAAATCTGAAAAAGAGACCAAAACCCGCCTCCGTCGTCCGAATGACACGCAAACACACACATAGCACCAAATAGGTATTTGGCACGCGTTGCAACTTATGGGACTCGATTAGATATCACGGATGCCGAGAGTTATCGCCCGTTGCCGATGAACCAACAGTTAGGCAAAAAGCCGAAAAAGAGACCAGAAACTGCCTCGGTCATCTGAACGACACGCAAACACACACATAGCACCACATAGGCATTTGGCACGCGTTGCAACTTACGGGACCCGATGAACCAACAGTTAGGAAAAAAGCCGAAAAAGAGACCAAAACCCTCGGTCGTCCAAACGACACGTAAACACACACATAGCACCACATAGGTATTTGGCATGCGTTACAACTTACGGGACTCGATTCCGATATACGGATGCTGAGTTATCAGCCCGTTTGCCCGATGAACCAACAGTTAGGCAAAAAGCCAAAAAAGAGACCAAAACCCGCCTCGGTCGTCCGAACGACACGCAAACACACACATAGCACCACATAGGCATTTGGCACGCGTTGCAACTTACGGGACCCGATGAACCAACAGTTAGGCAAAAAGCCAAAAAAGAGACCAAAACCCACCTCGGTCGTCCGAACGACACGCAAACACACACATAGCACCATATAGGTATTTGGCAAGCGTTGCAACTTACGGGACTCGATTTCGATATACGGATGCCGAGTTATCATCCCGTTTGCTCGATGAATCAACAGTTAGGCAAAAAGCAAAAAAAGAGACCAAAACCCGCCTCGGTCGTCCGAACGACACGCAAACACACACATAGCACCACATAGATATTTGGCATGCGTTACAACTTACGGGACTCGATTCCGATATACGGATGCCGAGTTATCAGCCCGTTTGCCCGATGAACCAACAGTTAGGTAAAAAGCCAAAAATTAGACCAAAACCCGTCTCAGTCTTCCGAACGACACGCAAACACACACACAGCACCACATAGGCATTTGGCACGCGTTACAAGTTACGGGACCCGATGAACCAATAGTTAGGCAAAAAGCCGAAAAAGAGACCAAAACCCACCTCGGTCGTCCGAACGACACGCAAACACACACATAGCACCATATAGGTATTTGGCACGCGTTACAACTTACGGGACTCGATTCCGATATACGGATGCCGAGTTATCATCCCGTTTGCCCGATGAACCAATAGTTAGGCAAAAAGCCGAAAAAGAGACCAAAACCCGCCTCGGTCGTCCGAACGACACTCAAACACACACATAGCACCAATTAGGCATTAGGAACGCGTTGCAACGTATGGGACTTGATGAACCAACAGTTAGGTAAAAAGCCGAAAAAGAGACCAAAACCCGCCTCAGTCGTCTGAACGAAACGCAAACACACACATAGCACCACATAGGCATTTGGCACGCGTTGCAACTTACGGGACTCAATTCCGATATACGGATGCCGAGTTATCAGCCCATTTGTTCGATGAACCAATAGTTAGGCAAAAAGCTGAAAAAGAGACCAAAACCTGCCTCGGTCATCCGAACGACACGCAAACACACACATAGCACCACATAGGCATTTGACACGCGTTGCAATGTATGGGACCCGATGAACCAACTGTTAGCCGAAAAGCCAAAAAAGAGACCAAAACCTGCCTCGGTCGTCTGAACGACACGCAAACACACACACAGCACCACATAGGCATTTGGCACGCGTTGCAACTTACGGGACTCGATTCTGATATACGGATGCTGAGTTATCAGCCTGTTTGCCTGATGAACCAATAGTTAGGCAAAAAGCCGAAAAAGAGTCCAAAACCCGCCTCGGTCGTCCGAACGACACTCAAACACACATAGCACCACATAGGCATTTGGCACGCGTTGTAACGTATGGGACCCGATGAACCGACAGTTAGGCAAAAAGCCGAAAAAGAGACCAAAACCCTCGGTCGTCCGAACGACACGCAAACACACACATAGCACCACATAGGCATTTGGCACGCGTTGTAACTTACGGGACTCGATTTCGATATACGGATGCCGAGTTATCAGCCTATTTGCCCGATGAACCAACAGTTAGGCAAAAAGCCGAAAAAGAGACCAAAACCCTCCTCGGTCGTCCGAATGACACGCAAATACACATATAGCACCACATAGGCATTTGGCACGCGTTGCAACGTATGGGACCCGATGAACCAGCAGTTAGGTAAAAAGCCGAAAAATAGACCAAAACCCTTGGTCGTCCAAACGACACGCACACACACATAACACCACATAGGCATTTGGCACGCGTTGCAACTTAAGGAATTCGATTCCGATATACGGATGCCGAGTTATGAGACCGTTTGCTCGATGAACCAACAGTTAGGCAAAAAGCCGAAAAAGAGACCAAAACCTGCCTCGGTCGTCCAAACGACACGTAAACACACACATAGCACCACATAGGCATTTGGCATGCATTGCAACTTACGGGACTCGATTCTGATATACGGATGCTGAGTTATCAGCACGTTTGCCCGATGAACCAATAGTTAGGCAAAAAGCCAAAAAGAGACCAAAACCCGCCTCGGTCGTCCGAACGACACGTAAACACACACATAGCACCACATAGGCATTTGGCACGCGTTGCAACTTACGGGAACCGATGAACCAACAGTTAGGCAAAAAGCTGAAAAAGAGACCAAAACCCGCTTCGGTCGTCCGAACGACACGCAAACACACACATAGCACCACATAGGCATTTGGCACGCGTTGCAACTTACGGGACTCGATTCCGATATACGGATGCCGAGTTATCAGCCCGTTTTATCGATGAACCAATAGTTAGGCAAAAAGACAAAAAAGAGACCAAAACCAGCCTCGGTCGTCCGAACGACACGTAAACACACACATAGCACCACGTTGGAATTTGGCACGCGTTGCAACTTACGGGAATCGATTCCGATATACGGATGCTGAGTTATGAGCCCGTTTGCCCGATGAACCAACAGCTAGGCGAAAAGCCGAAAAAGAGACCAAAACCCGCCTGAGTCGTCCAAACGACACGCAAACACACACATTGCATCACATAGGCATTTGGCACGCGTGGCAACTTCTGGGACTCAATTCCGATATATGAATGCCGAGTTATCGGCCGCTTTTCGAGATAAACCAATAGTTAGGAAAAAAGCCAAAAAAGAGACCAAAACCCGCCTCGATCGTCCGAACGACACGCAAACACACACATAGCACCGCATAGGCATTTGGCACACGTTGCAGCTTACGGGACCCGATGAACTAACAGTTATGCAAAAAGCCGAAAAAGAGACCAAAACCCGTCTCGGTCGCCCGAATGACAGGCAAACACAAACATAGCACCACATAGGCATTTGGGAGGCGTTGCAACTTACGGGACTCGATTCCGATATACGGATGCCGAGTTATCAGCCCGTTTGCCAAATGAACCAACAGTTAGGCAAAAAGCCGAAAAAGAGACCAAAACCAGCCTCGATCGTCCGAATGACACGCAAACACACACATAACACCATATAGGCATTTGGCACGCGTTGCAACTTACGGGACCCGATGAACTAACAGTTAGGAAAAAAGCCGTAAAAGTGATCAAAACCCGCCTCGGTCGTCCGAATGACAGGCAAACACACACATAGCACCACATAGGCATTGGCACACGCCAGAAACTTACCGGACTCGATTTCGATACACGGATGCCGAAAGTTATCGGCCCGTTGCCGATGAAACAACGATTAGGCAAAAAGCCAAAAAATAGACCAAAACCCGTCTCAGTCGTCCGAACGACACGCAAATACACACACAGCACCACATAGGCATTTGGCGCGCGTTGCAACTTACCGGACTAGATTTCGATATACACGGATGCCGAAAGTTATCACCTGCTTTTCTCGATGAACCAACAGTTAGGCAAAAAGCAGAAAAAGAGACTAAAACCCGCCTCGGTCGTCCGAACGACACGCAAACACACACATAACACCAATTAGGCATTAGGAAGGCGTTGCAACGTATGGGACCTGATGAACCAACAATTAGGCGAAAAGCCGAAAAAGAGACCAAAAACGCCTCGGTCCGTCTTCGAGCGACACGCAAACACACTCATAGCAACACATAGGCATTTGGCACGTGTTGCAACTTACGGGGACTCGATTCCGATATACGGATGCTGAGTTATCATCCTGTTTTCCTGATGAACCAATAGTTAGGGAAAAAGCCAAAAAAGAGACGAAAACCCGCCTCGGTTGTCCGAACGACACGCAAACACACACATAGCACCACATAGGCATTTGGCACGCGATGCAACTTACGGACCCGATGAACCAACGATTAGGCAAAAAGCAAAAGAGACCAAAACCCACCTCGGTCGTCCGAACGACACGCAAACACACACATAGCACCATATAGGTATTTGGCAAGGCGTTGCAACTTACGGACTCGATTTCGATATACGGATGCCGAGTTATCATCCCGTTTGCCCGATGAATCAACAGTTAGGCAAAAAGCCAAAAAAGAGACCAAAACCCGCCTCGGTCGTCCGAACGACACGCAAACACACACATAGCACCACATAGACATTTGGCATGCGTTACAACTTACGGGACTCGATTCTGATATACGGATGCCGAGTTATCAGCCCGTTTGCCCGATGAACCAACAGTTAGGCAAAAAGCCAAAAAAGAGACCAAAACCCGTCTCAATCTTCCGAACGACACGCAAAAACACACACACAAAGACCACATAGGCAGGCATTTGGCGCGTTGCAACTTACGTGATTCGATTCCGATATCACGGATGTCGAGTTATCAACCCGCTTTGCCCGATGAACCAACAGATTAGGCAAAAAGCGAAAAAGAGACAAAAACCCGCCTCGGTCATCCGAACAACAACAAACACACACACATAGCGCCATATAGGCATTTGGCACGCGTTGCAACTTACGGGACTCGATTACGATATACGGATGCCGAAAGTTATCAACCCGTTGCCCGATAAACCAACGAGCTAGTAAAAGCGAAAAAAAAACAAAAACCGCCTCGGTCGTCCGAACGACACGCAAACACACACATAGCACCACATAGGCATTTGGCACACGTTGCAACTTACCGGACTCGATTTCGATATACGGATGCCGAGTTATCAGCCCGTTTGCCCGATGAAACAACAGTTAGGCAAAAAGCCAAAAAATAGACCAAAACCCGTCTCAGTCGTCCGAACGACACGCAAATACACACACAGCACCACATAGGCATTTGGCACGCGTTGCAACTTACGGGACTAGATTCTGATATACGGATGCCGAGTTATCAGCCCGTTTTCTCGATGAACCAACAGTTAGGCAAAAAGCAGAAAAAGAGACTAAATCCGCCTACTCCGTCCGAACGACACGCAAACACACACATAACACCAATTAGGCATTAGGAAGGCGTTGCAACGTATGGGACCTGATGAACCAACAATTAGGCGAAAAGCCGAAAAAGAGACCAAAACCTGCCTCAGTCGTCTGAACGACACGCAAACACACTCATAGCAACACATAGGCATTTGGCACGTGTTGCAACTTACGGGGACTCGATTCCGATATACGGATGCTGAGTTATCATCCTGTTTTCCTGATGAACCAATAGTTAGGGAAAAAGCCAAAAAAGAGACGAAAACCGGCCTCGGTTGTCCGAACGACACGCAAACACACACATAGCACCACATAGGCATTTGGCACGCGATGCAACTTACGGGACCCGATGAACCAATAGTTAGGCAAAAAGCCGAAAAAGAGACCAAAACCCACCTCGGTCGTCCGAACGACACGCAAACACGCACATAGCACCATATAGGTATTTGGCAAGCGTTGCAACTTACGGGACTCGATTTCCATATACGGATGCCGAGTTATCATCCCGTTTGCTCGATGAATCAACAGTTAGGCAAAAAGCGAAAAAAGAGACCAAAACCCGCCTCGGTCGTCCGAACGACATGCAAACACACACATAGCACCACATAGATATTTGGCATGCGTTACAACTTACGGGACTCGATTGAGATATACGGATCCGAAGTTATCGCCGCTTGCCGATGAACCAACAGTTAGGCAAAAAGCCAAAAATTAGACCAAAACCCGTCTCAGTCGTCCGAACGACACGCAAACACACACACAGCACCACATAGGCATTTGGCACGCGTTGCAACTTACAGGATTCGATTCCGATATACGGATGTCGAGTTATCAACCCGTTTGCCCGATGAACCAACAGTTAGGCAAAAAGCCGAAAAAGAGACCAAAACCCGCCTCGGTCATCCGAACAACACACAAACACACACATAGCGCCATATAGGCATTTGGCACGCGTTGCAACTTACGGGACTCGATTCTGATATACGGATGCCGAGTTATCAACCCGTTTGCCCGATAAACCAACAGTTAGGTAAAAAGCCGAAAAAAAAACCAAAACCTGCCTCGGTCGTCCGAACGACACGCAAACACACACATAGCACCACATAGGCATTTGGCACGCGTTGCAACTTACGGGACTCGATTTCGATATACGGATGCGGAGTTATCAGCCCGTTTGCCCGGTGAACCAACAGTTAGGCAAAAAGCCAAAAAAGAGACCAAACTCCGCCTCGGTCATCCGAACGACACACAAACACACACATAGCACCACATAGGCATTTGGCACGCGTTGCAACTTATGGGACTCGATTCCGATATACGGATGTCGAGTTATCAGCCCGTTTGCCCGATGAACCAATAGTTAGGTAAAAAGCCGAAAAAGAGACCAAAACCCGCCTCGGTCGTCCGAACGACACGCAAACACACACATAGCACCATATAGGCATTTGGCACGCGTTGCAACTTACGGACCCGATGAACAACAGTTAGGCAAAAAGCCAAAAAGAGACCAAAACCCGCCTCGGTCGTTCGAACGACACGCAAACACACACATAGAACCACATAGGCATTTGCACGCGTTGCAACTTACGGGACTAGATTCCGATTACGGATGCCGCGAGTTATCAGCCCGTTTGCTCGATGAACCAACAGTTAGGCAAAAAGCAGAAAAAGAGACTAAAACCCGCCTCGGTCGTCCGAACGACACGCAAACACACACATAACACCAATTAGGCATTAGGAACGCGTTGCAACGTATGGGACCTGATGAACCAACAATTAGGCGAAAAGTCGAAAAAGAGACCAAAACCCGCCTCAGTCGTCTGAACGAAACGCAAACACACACATAGCACCACATAGGCATTTGGCACGCGTTGCAACTTACGGGACTCGATTCCGATATACGGATGCTGAGTTATTAGCCCATTTGTCCGATGAACCGACAGTTAGGCAAAAAGCCGAAAAAGAGACCAAAACCCGCCTCGGTCGTCCGAACGACACGCAAACACACACATAGCACCACATAGGCATTTGACACGCGTTGCAACGGATGGGACCCGATGATCCAACAGTTAGCCAAAAAGCCAAAAAAGAGACCAAAACCTGCCTCGGTCGTCCGAACGACACGCAAACACACACACAGCACCACATAGGCATTTGGCACGCGTTGCAAATTACGGGACTCGATTCCGATATACGGATGCTGAGTTATCAGCCTGTTTGCCTGATGAACCAATAGTTAGGCAAAAAGCCGAAAAAGAGACCAAAACCCGCCTCGGTCGTCCGAACGACACTCAAACACACATAGCACCACATAGGCATTTGGCACGCGTTGTAACGTATGGGACCCGATGAACGGTTAAGCCAGCAAAAAGCCGAAAAAGAGACCAAAACTCTCCTCGGTTCTTCAAATGACACGCAAACACACACATAGCACCACATAGGCATTCGGTACGCGTTGTAACTTACGGGACTCGATTTTGATATACGGATGCCTAGTTATCAGCCCATTTGCCCGATTAACCAATAGTTAGGTAAAAAACCAAAAAAGAGACCAAAACCCGCCTCGGTCGTCCGAACGAGACACAAACACACACATAGCACCACATAGGCAGTTGGCACGCGTTGCAACTTACGGAACCGATGAACCAACAGTTAGGCAAAAGATAAAAAGAGACTAAAACCCGCCGGCCGTCCGAACGACACGCAAACACACACATAGCACCACATAGGCATTTGGCACGCGTTGCAACTTACGGGACTCGATTCCGATATACGGATGCCGAGTTATCAGCCCGTTTTACCGATGAACCAATAGTTAGGCAAAAAGACAAAAAAGGGACCAAAACCCGCCTCGGTAGTCCGAACGACACGTAAACAGACACATAGCACCTCATAGGAATTTGGCACGCGTTGCAACTTACGGGAATCGATTCCGATATACGGATGCTGAGTTATGAGCCCGTTTGCCTGATGAACCAACAGTTAAGCGAAAAAGCGAAAAAGAGACTAAAAACACTTTGAGTCGTCCGAACGACACGAAAACACACACATTGCACCACATAGGCATTTGGCACGCTGTGGCAACACGGGACTCGATTCTGATATACGAATGCCGAGTTATCAGCCGCTTTGCCCGATAAACCAATAGTTATGAAAAAAGCCAAAAAAGAGACCAAAACCCGCCTCGGTCGTCCGAACGACACGCAAACACACACATAGCACCACATAGGCATTGGCACACGCCAGTAACTTACGGGACTCGATTCCGATATCGCGAATGCCGAAGTTATCAAAACGTTTGCCCGATGAACCAACAGATAGGCAAAAAGCGAAAAAGAGACCAAAACCGACCTCGATCGTCCGAATGACACGCAAAACACACACATAGCACCACATAGGCATTTGCACGCGTTTACGCAACGTATGGGACCCGATGAACCGGCTGAGCCAGCAAAAAGCCAAAAAGAGACCAAAACCCTCGGTCGTCCGAACGACACGCAAACACACACATAGCACCACATAGGCATTTAGCAATCGTTGTAACTTACGGGACTCGATTTGATATCACGGATGTCGAAAGTTATCACCCCATTTGCCCGATGAACCAGCAGTTAGGCAAAAAGCGAAAAAGAGACAAAACCCGCCTACCGTCGAAACGACACGCAAAACACACACATAGCAACACATAGGCATTTTTCACGTGTTGTAACTTACGAGACTCGATTAGATATCACGGGATGCCGAGTTATCGGCCGTTGTCCGATGAACCAACGAGTTAGGCAAAAAGCCAAAAATTAGACCAAAACCCGCCTCGGCCGTCCGAACGACACGCAAACACACACACAAGCACCACATAGGCATTTGGCACGCGTTGCAACTTACAGGATTCGATTAGATATACGGATGCCGAGTTATCAGCCCGTTTGCCCGACGAACCAACAGTTAGGCAAAAAGCCGAAAAAGAGACCAAAACCTGCCTCGGTCATCCGAACAACACACAAACACACACATAGCACCACATAGGCATTTGGCGCAGCGTTGCAACTTACGGACTCGATTCGATATACGGATGCCGAAAGTTATCAACCCGTTTGCCGATAAACCAACGATTAGGTAAAAAGCGAAAAAAGACCAAAAACACCGCTTCGGTCGTCCGAATGACACGCAAACACACACATAGCACCACATAGGCATTTGCGCACGCGTTGTAACTTACGGACTCGATTCGATATACGGATGCGGAGTTATCGGCCCGCTTGCCCGATGAACCAACGATTAGCAAAAAGCCAAAAAGAGACCAAACTACGCCTCGGTCATCCGAACGACACACAAACACACACATAGCACCACATAGGCATTTGCACGCGTTGCAACTTATGGGACTCGATTCCAGATATACGGATGTCGAGTTATCACCGTTGCCCGATGAACCAATAGTTAGGTAAAAAGAAAAAAAGAGACCAAAACCCGCCTCGGTCGTCCGAACGACATGCAAACACACACATAGCACCATATAGGCATTTGGCACGCGTTGCAACTTACGGGACCCGATGAACCAACAGTTAGGCAAAAAGCCGAAAAAGAGACCAAAACCCACCTCGGTTGCTCGAACGACACGCTTAAACACACACATAGAACCACATAGGCATTTGGCACGCGTTGCAACTTACGGGACTAGATTCGATATACGGATGCCGAAGTTATCGTACCCGCTTGCTCGATGAACCAACAGCTTAGGCAAAAAGCGTAAAAAGAGACTAAAACCCGCTTTCGGTCGTCCGAACGACACGCAAAACACACACATAACACCAATTAGGCATTAGGAACGCGTTGCAACGTATGGGACGATGAACCAACAATTAGGCGAAAAGTCGAAAAAGACACCAAAACCGCCTACCGGTCGAAACGTAAACGCAAAACACACACATAGCACCACATAGGCATTTGGCACGCGTTGCAACTTACGGACTCGATTCCGATATCATCGATGTTGAAGTTATTAGCCCATTTGTCCGATGAACCGGCGGCTTAGGCAAAAAGCGAAAAAAGAGACCAAAACTCCGCCTCGGTCGTCCGAACGACATTTAAACACACACATAGCACCACATAGGCATTTGACACGCGCGCTGCAACGGATGGGACCCGATGATCCAACAGTTAGCCAAAAAGCCAAAAAGAGACTAAAAACACGCCTTCGGTCGTCCGAACGACACGCAAACACACACACAGCACCACATAGGCATTTGGCACGCGTTGCAAATTACGGGACTCGATTCCGATATACGGATGCTGAGTTATCAGCCTGTTTGCCTGATGAACCAATAGTTAGGCAAAAAGCCGAAAAAGAGACCAAAACCCGCCTCGGTCGTCCGAACGACACTCAAACACACATAGCACCACATAGGCATTTGGCACGCGTTGTAACGTATGGGACCCGATGAACCGACAGTTAGGCAAAAAGCCGAAAAAGAGACCAAAACCCTCGGTTGTCCGAACGACACGCAAACACACACATAGCACCACATAGGCATTTGGTACGCGTTGTAACTTACGGGACTCGATTTCGATATACGGATGCCGAGTTATCAGCCCATTTGCCCGATGAACCAATAGTTAGGAAAAAAGCAAAAAAAGGGACCAAAACCCGCCTCGGTCGTCCGAACGACACGTAAACACACACATAGCACCACATAGGCATTTGCGCAGCGTTGTTAAACTTACGGAACCGATGAACCAACAGATTAGGCAAAAAGATAAAAAGAGACCAAAACCCACCCGGTCGTCCGAACGACACGCATAAACACACACATAGCACCACATAGGCATTCGCACGCGTTGCAACTTACGGACTCGATTCCGATATACGGATGCCGAAAGTTATTAGCCCGCTTTTTACCGATGAACCAATAGTTAGGCAAAAAGACAAAAAAGGGACCAAAACCCGCTTCGGTCGTCCGAACGACACGTAAAATGCATACATAGCACCACATAGGAATTTGGCACGCGTTGTAACTTACGGAATCGATTCCGATATACGGATGTCGAAGTTATGAGCCCGTTGCCCGATGAACCAACAAGTTAAGCGAAAAGTCAAAAAGAGACCAAAACCCGCCGAGTCGTCCGAACGACACGCAAAACACACACATTGCACCACATAGGCATTTGGCACGCGTGGCAACCACGGGACTCGATTAGATATCGAATGCCGAAAGTTATCGGCCCGTTTGTCCGATAAACCAATAGTTAGGAAAAAAGCCAAAAAAGAGACCAAAACCCGCCTCGATCGTCCGAACGACACGCAAACACACACATAGCACCACATAGGCATTTGGCACACGTTGCAACTTACGGGACTCGATTCCGATATGCGAATGCCGAGTTATCAAAACGTTTGCCCGATGAACCAACAGATAGGCAAAAAGCCGAAAAAGAGACCAAAACCAGCCTCGATCGTCCGAATGACACGCAAACACACACATAGCACCACATAGGCATTTGGCACGCGTTGCAACGTATGGGACCCGATGAACCGACAGTTAGGCAAAAAGCCAAAAAAGAGACCAAAACCCTCGGTCGTCCGAACGACACGCAAACACACACATAGCACCACATAGGCATTTAGCACGCGTTGTAACTTACGGGACTCGATTTCGATATACGGATGCCGAGTTATCAGCCCATTTGCCCGATGAACCAACAGTTAGGCAAAAAGCCGAAAAAGAGACCAAAACCCGCCTCGGTCGTCCGAACGACACGCAAACACACACATAGCAACACATAGGCATTTGGCACGTGTTGCAACTTACGAGACTCGATTGCGATATACGGATGCTAAGTTATCAGCCTGTTTTCTTGATGAACCAATAGTTAGGGAAAAAGCCAAAAAAGAGACCAAAACCCGCCTCGGTCGTCCGAACGACACACAAACACACACATAGCACCACATAGGCATTTGGCACGCGTTGCAACTTACGGGACCCGATGAACCAACAGTTAGGCAAAAAGCCGAAAAAGAGACCAAAACCCACCTCGGTCGTCCGAACGACACGCAAACACACACATAGCACCATATAGGTATTTGGCACGCGTTGCAACTTACGGACTCGATTTCGATATACGGATGCCGAGTTATCATCCCGTTTGCCCGATGAATCAACAGTTAGGCAAAAAGCCAAAAAAGAGACCAAAACCCGCCTCGGTCGTCCGAACGACACGCAAACACACACATAGCACCACATAGACATTTGGCATGCGTTACAACTTACGGGACTCGATTCCGATATACGGATGCCGAGTTATCAGCCCGTTTGCCCGATGAACCAACAGTTAGGCAAAAAGCCAAAAAAGAGACCAAAACCCGTCTCGGTCGTCCGAACGACACGCAAACACACACATAGCACCACATAGGCATTTGGCACGCATTACAACTTACAGGATTCGATTCCGATATACGGATGCCGAGTTATCAACCCGTTTTCCCGATGAACCAAAGTCGATAAAGAGACCAAAACCCGCCTCGGTCATCCGAACGACACACAAAAACACACATAGCGCCATATAGGCATTTGGCACGCGTTGCAACTTACGGGACTCGATTCTGATATACGGATGCCGAGTTATCAACCCATTTTCCCGATAAACCAACAGTTAGGCAAAAAGCCAAAAAAAAGACCAAAACCCGCCTCGGTCGTCCGAACGACACGCAAACACACACATAGCACCACATAGGCATTTGGCATGCGTTGCAACTTACGGGACTCGATTTTAATATACGGATGCCGAGTTATCAGCCCGTTTGCTCGATGAACCAACAGTTAGGCATAAAGTTGAAAAAGAGACCAAAACCCGCCTCGGTCGTTCGAACGACACGCAAATACATACATAGCACCACATAGGAATTTGGCACGCGTTGCAACTTATGGGACTCGATTCCGATATATGGATGCCGAGTTATCAGCCCGTTTTCCCGATGAACTAACTGTTAGGCAAAAAGCCGAAAAAGTGACCAAAACCAACCACGGTCATCCGAACGACACGCAAACACATATATAGCACAATATAGGCATTTGGCACGCGTTGCAACTTATGGGACTCGATTCTGATATACGAATGCCGAGTTATCAGCCCGTTTGCCCGATGAAGAAATAGTTAGGCAAAAAGTCGAAGAAGAAACCAAAACCCGCCTCGATCGTCCTAACAACACGCAAACACACACAAAGCACCACATAGGCATTTGGCACGCGTTGCAACTTACGGACCCGATGAACCAAAAGTTAGGCAAAAATATGAAAAAGAGACCAAAACCCGCCCTCGGTCGTCCGAATGACACGCAAATACACAAATAGCACCACATAGGCATTTGGGCACGCGTTGCAGAACTTACGGGACTCGATTCCGATATCACGGATGCCGAAGTTATCACCTTTTCCCGATGAACCAACAGTTAGGAAAAAGCAGAAAAAGAGACCAATACCCGCCTCGGTCGTCCGAACGACACGCAAACACACACATAGAACCTCATAGGCATTTTCCATGCGTTGCAACTTACGGGACTAGATTCCGATATACGGATCCGAAGTTATTATCGGCTGTTTGCTCGATGAACCAACAGTTAGGAAAAAAGCTGAAAAAGAGACCAAAACCCGCCTCGGTCGTCCGAACGACACGCAAACACACACATAGCACCAATTAGGCATTAGGAATGTGTTGCAACGTATAGGACCTGATGAACCAACAGTTAGGCAAAAAGCCGAAAAAGAGACCAAAAGCCGCCTCGGTCGTGCGAACGACACGCAAACACACACATAGCACCACATAGGCATTTGACACGCGTTGCAACGTATAGGACCCGATGATCCAACAGTTAGCCAAAAAGCCAAAAAAGAGACCAAAACCTGCCTCGGTCGTCCGAACGACACGCAAACAAACACACAGCACCACATAGGCATTTGGCACGCGTTGCAAATTACGGGACTCGATTCCGATATACGGATGCTAAGTTATCAGCCTGTTTGCCTGATGAACCAATAGTTAGGCAAAAAGCCGAAAAAGAGACCAAAACCCGCCTCGGTCGTCCGAACGACACTCAAACACACACATAGCACCACATAGGCATTTGGCACGCGTTGTAACGTATGGGACCCGATGATGAACCGGCTAGGCAGGCAAAAAGCGAAAAAGAGACTAAAACCCTCGGTCGTCCGAACGACACGAAAACACACACATAGCACCACATAGGCATTTGCGCGCGTTGTAACTTACGGGACTCAATTTCGATATACGGATGCGAGTTATCACCCATTTGCCCGATGAACCAACAGTTAGAGGCAAAAAGCGAAAAAGAGACCAAAACCCTCCTCGGCCGAATTCGAATGACACGCAAAACACACATATAGCACCACATAGGCATTTGGCACGCGTTGCAACGTATGGGACCCGATGAACCAGCGATTAGGTAAAAAGCCGAAAAAGAGACCAAAACCCTCGGTCGTCCGAATGACACGCGACACACACACATAACACCACATAGGCGTTTGGCACGCGTTGCAACTTCACGGAACTCGATCCAGATATACGGATGCCGAGTTATCAGCCCGTTTGCTCGATGAACCAACAGTTAGGCAAAAAGCCGAAAAAGAGACCAAAACCCGCCTCGGTCGTCCAAACGACACGTAAACACACACATAGCACGACATAGGCATTTGGCACGCGTTGCAACTTACGGGACTCGATTCCGATATACGGATGCCGAGTTATCAGCCCGTTTGCCCGATGAACCAATAGTTAGGCAAAAAGCCAAAAAAGAGACCAAAACCCTCGGTCGTCCGAATGACTACACACACACACACACATAACACCACATAGGGCGTTTGCACGCGCGTTGCAACTTAAGGAACTCGATTCGAGATATCACGGATGTCGAGTTATGAGCCCGTTTGCTCGATGAACCAACAGTTAGGCAAAAAGCCGAAAAAGAGACCAAAACCTGCCTCGGTCGTCCAAACGACACGTAAACACACACATAGCCCCACATAGGCATTTGGCATGCATTGCAAGTTACGGGACTCGATTCTGATATACGGTTGCTGAGTTAGTAGCCCGTTTGCCCGATGAACCAATAGTTAGGCAAAAAGCCAAAAAAGAGACCAAAACCCGCCTCGGTCGTCCGAATAACACGTAAACACACACATAGCACCACATAGGCATTTGGCACGCGTTGCAACTTACGGGAACCGATGAACCAACAGTTAGGCAAAAAGATAAAAAAGAGACCAAAACCCACTTCGGTCGTCCGAACGACACGCAAACACACACATTGCACCACATAGGCATTTGGCACGCGTGGCAACTTCTGGGACTCGATTCCGATATACGAATGCCGAGTTATCAGCCCGTTTGTCCGATAAACCAATAGTTAGGAAAAAAGCCAAAAAAGAGACCAAAACCCGCCTCGATCGTCCGAACGACACGCAAACACACACATAGCACCACATAGGCATTTGGCACACGTTGCAACTTACGGGACTCGATTCCGATATGCGAATGCCGAGTTATCAAAACGTTTGCCCGATGAACCAACAGATAGGCAAAAAGCCGAAAAAGAGACCAAAACCAGCCTCGATCGTCCGAATGACACGCAAACACACACATAGCACCACATAGGCATTTGGCACGCGTTGCAACGTATGGGACCCGATGAACCGACAGTTAGGCAAAAAGCCAAAAAAGAGACCAAAACCCTCGGTCGTCCGAACGACACGCAAACACACACATAGCACCACATAGGCATTTAGCAATCGTTGTAACTTACGGGACTCGATTTCGATATACGGATGCCGAGTTATCAGCCCATTTGCCCGATGAACCAACAGTTAGGCAAAAAGCCGAAAAAGAGACAAAAACCCGCCTCAGTCGTCCGAACGACACGCAAACACACACATAGCAACACATAGGCATTTTTCACGTGTTGTAACTTACGAGACTCGATTCCGATATACGGATGCCGAGTTATCAGCCCGTTTGCCCGATGAACCAACAGTTAGGCAAAAAGCCAAAAATTAGACCAAAACCCGTCTCAGTCGTCCGAACGACACGCAAACACACACACAGCACCACATAGGCATTTGGCACGCGTTGCAACTTACAGGATTCGATTCCGATATACGGATGCCGAAGTTATCACCCCTTTTCCCGATGAACCAACAGTTAGGCAAAAGGCGAAAAAGAGACCAAAACCCGCCTCGGTCATCCGAACAACACACAAACACACACATAGCGCCATATAGGCATTTGGCACGCGTTGCAACTTACGGGACTCGATTCTGATATACGGATGCCGAGTTATCAACCCGTTTGCCCGATAAACCAACAGTTAGGTAAAAAGCCGAAAAAAGACCAAAACCTGCCTCGGTCGTCCGAATGACACGCAAACACACACATAGCACCACATAGGCATTTGGCACGCGTTGCAACTTACGGGACTCGATTCCGATATACGGATGCGGAGTTATCAGCCCGTTTGCCCGATGAACCAACAGTTAGGCAAAAAGCCAAAAAAGAGACCAAACTCCGCCTCGGTCATCCGAACGACACACAAACACACACATAGCACCACATAGGCATTTGGCACGCGTTGCAACTTATGGGACTCGATTCCGATATACGGATGTCGAGTTATCAGCCCGTTTGCCCGATGAACCAATAGTTAGGTAAAAAGCCGAAAAAGAGACCAAAACCCGCCTCGGTCGTCCGAACGACATGCAAACACACACATAGCACCATATAGGCATTTGGCACGCGTTGCAACTTACGGGACCCGATGAACCAACAGTTAGGCAAAAAGCCAAAAAAGAGACCAAAACCCACCTCGGTCGTTCGAACGACACGCAAACACACACATAGAACCACATAGGCATTTGGCACGCGTTGCAACTTACGGGACTAGATTCCGATATACGGATGCCGAGTTATCAGCCCGTTTGCTCGATGAACCAACAGTTAGGCAAAAAGCAGAAAAAGAGACTAAAACCCGCCTCGGTCGTCCGAACGACACGCAAACACACACATAACACCAATTAGGCATTAGGAACGCGTTGCAACGTATGGGACCTGATGAACCAACAATTAGGCGAAAAGCCGAAAAAGACACCAAAACCCGCCTCAGTCGTCTGAACGAAACGCAAACACACACATAGCACCACATAGGCATTTGGCACGCGTTGCAACTTACGGGACTCGATTCCGATATACTGATGCTGAGTTATTAGCCCATTTGTCCGATGAACCGACAGTTAGGCAAAAAGCCGAAAAAGAGACCAAAACCCGCCTCGGTCGTCCGAACGACACGCAAACACACACATAGCACCACATAGGCATTTGACCGCGCGTTAAACGGATGGGACCCGATGATCCAACAGTTAGCCAAAAAGCCAAAAAAGAGACCAAAACCTGCCTCGGTCGTCCGAACGACACGCAAACACACACACAGCACCACATAGGCATTTGGCACGCGTTGCAAATTACGGGACTCGATTCCGATATACGGATGCTGAGTTATCAGCCTGTTTGCCTGATGAACCAATAGTTAGGCAAAAAGCCGAAAAAGAGACCAAAACCCGCCTCGGTCGTCCGAACGACACTCAAACACACATAGCACCACATAGGCATTTGGCACGCGTTGTAACGTATGGGACCCGATGAACCGACAGTTAGGCAAAAAGCCGAAAAAGAGACCAAAACCCTCGGTTGTCCGAACGACACGCAAACACACACATAGCACCACATAGGCATTTGTACGCGCGTTGTAACTTACGGACTCGATTTCGATATACGGATGCCGAGTTATCAGCCCATTTGCCCGATGAACCAATAGTTAGGAAAAAAGCAAAAAAAGGGACCAAAACCCGCCTCGGTCGTCCGAACGACACGTAAACACACACATAGCACCACATAGGCATTTGGCACGCGTTGCAACTTACGGGAACCGATGAACCAACAGTTAGGCAAAAAGATAAAAAAGAGACCAAAACCCACTTCGGTCGTCCGAACGACACGCAAACACACACATAGCACCACATAGGCATTTGGCACGCGTTGCAACTTACGGGACTCGATTCCGATATACGGATGCCGAGTTATTAGCCCGTTTTACCGATGAACCAATAGTTAGGCAAAAAGACAAAAAAGGGACCAAAACCCGCCTCGGTCGTCCGAACGACACGTAAACAGACACATAGCACCACATAGGAATTTGGCACGCGTTGCAAACTTACGGAATCGATTCCGATATACGGATGTCGAAGTTATGAGCCCGTTGCCGATGAACCAACAGTTAAGCGAAAAAAGTCAAAAAGAGACCAAAACCCACCCGAGTCGTCCGAACGACACGCAAACACACACATTGCACCACATAGGCATTTGGCACGCGTGGCAACTTCTGGGACTCGATTCCGATATCGAATGCCGAGTTATCACCGTTTGTCCGATAAACCAATAGTTAGGAAAAAAGCCAAAAAGAGACCAAAACCCGCCTCGATCGTCCGAACGACACGCAAACACACACATAGCACCACATAGGCATTTGGCACACGTTGCAACTTACGGACTCGATTCCGAGTCATGCGAATGCCGAGTTATCAAAACGCTTTGCCGATGAACCAACAGATAGGCAAAAAGCCGAAAAAGAGACGAAAACCACCTCGATCGTCCGAATGACACGCAAACACACATAGCACCACATAGGCATTTGGCACGCAGCGTTGCAACGTATGGGACCCGATGAACCGGCGGCCAGCAAAAAGCCAAAAAGAGACCAAAACCCTCGGTCGTCCGAACGACACGCAAACACACACATAGCACCACATAGGCATTTAGCAGCGTTGTAACTTACGGACTCGATTTCGATATACGGATGCCGAAAGTTATCACCCATTTGCCCGATGAACCAACAGTTAGGCAAAAGTGAAAAAAGAGACCAAACCCGCCCTCGGTCGTCCGAACGACACGCATGAAACACACACATAGCAACACATAGGCATTTGGCACGTGTTGCAACTTACGAGACTCGATTGCGATATACGGATGCTAAGTTATCAGCCTGTTTTCTTGATGAACCAATAGTTAGGGAAAAAGCCAAAAAAGAGACCAAAACCCGCCTCGGTCGTCCGAACGACACACAAACACACACATAGCACCACATAGGCATTTGGCACGCGTTGCAACTTACGGGACCCGATGAACCAACAGTTAGGCAAAAAGCCGAAAAAGAGACCAAAACCCACCTCGGTCGTACGAACGACACGCAAACACACACATAGCACCATATAGGTATTTGGCAAGCGTTGGAACTTACGGGACTCGATTTCGATATACGGATGCCGAGTTATCATCCCATTTGCCCGATGAATCAACAGTTAGGCAAAAAGCAAAAAAAGAGACCAAAACCCGTCTCGGTCGTCCGAACGACACGCAAACGCACACATAGCACCACATAGATATTTGGCATGCGTTACAACTTACGGGACTCGATTCCGATATACGGATGCCGAGTTATCAGCCCGTTTGCCCGATGAACCAACAATTAGGCAAAAAGCCAAAAAATAGACTAAAATCCGTCTCAGTCGTCCGAACGACACGCAAACACACACACAGCACCACATAGGCATTTGGCACGCATTACAACTTACAGGATTCGATTCCGATATACGGATGCCGAGTTATCAACCCGTTTTCCCGATGAACCAAAGTCGATAAAGAGACCAAAACCCGCCTCGGTCATCCGAACGACACACAAAAACACACATAGCGCCATATAGGCATTTGGCACGCGTTGCAACTTACGGGACTCGATTCTGATATACGGATGCCGAGTTATCAACCCATTTTCCCGATAAACCAACAGTTAGGCAAAAAGCCGAAAAAAAGACCAAAACCCGCCTCGGTCGTCCGAACGACACGCAAACACACACATAGCACCACATAGGCATTTGGCATGCGTTGCAACTTACGGGACTCGATTTTAATATACGGATGCCGAAGTTATCGCCGCTTGCTCGATGAACCAACAAGTTAGGCATAAAGTTGAAAAAGAGACCAAAACCCGCCTATTGTTCGAACGACACGCAAATACACACATAGCACCACATAGGAATTTGGCACGCGTTGCAACTTATGGGACTCGATTCCGATATATGGATGCCGAAAGTTATCGCACCGCTTTTCCCGATGAACTAACCGTTAGGCAAAAAGCCGAAAAAGTGACCAAAACCAACCACGGTCATCCGAACGACACGCAAACACATATATAGCACAATATAGGCATTTGGCACGCGTTGCAACTTATGGGACTCGATTCTGATATACGAATGCCGAGTTATCAGCCCGTTTGCCCGATGAAGAAATAGTTAGGCAAAAAGTCGAAGAAGAAACCAAAACCCGCCTCGATCGTCCTAACAACACGCAAACACACACAAAGCACCACATAGGCATTTGGCACGCGTTGCAACTTACGGGACCCGATGAACCAAAAGTTAGGCAAAAATATGAAAAAGAGACCAAAACCCGCCTCGGTCGTCCGAATGACACGCAAATACACAAATAGCACCACATAGGCATTTGGCACGCGTTGCAACTTACGGGACTCGATTCCGATATACGGATGCCGAGTTATCAGCCCGTTTTCCCGATGAACCAACAGTTAGGGAAAAAGCAGAAAAAGAGACCAATACCCGCCTCGGTCGTCCGAACGACACGCAAACACACACATAGAACCTCATAGGCATTTTCCATGCGTTGCAACTTACGGGACTAGATTCCGATATACGGATGCCGAGTTATCAGCCCGTTTGCTCGATGAACCAACAGTTAGGAAAAAAGCTGAAAAAGAGACCAAAACCCGCCTCGGTCGTCCGAACGACACGCAAACACACACATAGCACCAATTAGGCATTAGGAATGTGTTGCAACGTATAGGACCTGATGAACCAACAGTTAGGCAAAAAGCCGAAAAAGAGACCAAAAGCCGCCTCGGTCGTGCGAACGACACGCAAACACACACATAGCACCACATAGGCATTTGACACGCGTTGCAACGTATAGGACCCGATGATCCAACAGTTAGCCAAAAAGCCAAAAAAGAGACCAAAACCTGCCTCGGTCGTCCAACGACACGCAACAAACACACACAAAGACCACATAGGCATTTGGCACGCGTTGTAAATTACGGACTCGATTCCGATATCACGGATGTTAAGTTATCACTGTTTGCTCGATGAACCAATAGTTAGCAAAAAGCAAAAAGAGACCAAAACTCCGCTTTCGGCCGTCCGAACGACACTCAAACACACACATAGCACCACATAGGCATTTGGCACGCGTTGTAACGTATGGGACCCGATGAACCGACAGTTAGGCAAAAAGCCGAAAAAGAGACCAAAACCCTCGGTCGTCCGAACGACACGAAAACACACACATAGCACCACATAGGCATTTGGCACGCGTTGTAACTTACGGGACTCAATTTCGATATACGGATGCCGAGTTATCAGCCCATTTGCCCGATGAACCAACAGTTAGGCAAAAAGCCGAAAAAGAGACCAAAACCCTCCTCGGTCGTTCGAATGACACGCAAACACACATATAGCACCACATAGGCATTTGGCACGCGTTGCAACGTATGGGACCCGATGAACCAACAGTTAGGTAAAAAGCCGAAAAAGAGACCAAAACCCTCGGTCGTCCGAATGACACGCACACACACACATAACACCACATAGGCGTTTGGCACGCGTTGCAACTTACGGAACTCGATTCCGATATACGGATGCCGAGTTATCAGCCCGTTTGCTCGATGAACCAACAGTTAGGTAAAAAGCCGAAAAAGAGACCAAAACCCGCCTCGGTCATCCAAACGACACGTAAATACACACATAGCACGACATAGGCATTTGGCACGCGTTGCAACTTACGGGACTCGATTCCGATATACGGATGCCGAGTTATCAGCCCGTTTGCCCATTGAACCAATAGTTAGGCAAAAAGCCAAAAAAGAGACCAAAACCCTCGGTCATCCGAATGACACGCACACACACACATAACACCACATAGGCGTTTGGCACGCGTTGCAACTTAAGGAACTCGATTCCGATATACGGATGTCGAGTTATGAGCCCGTTTGCTCGATGAACCAACAGTTAGGCAAAAAGCCGAAAAAGAGACCAAAACCTGCCTCGGTCGTCCAAACGACACGTAAACACACACATAGCCCCACATAGGCATTTGGCATGCATTGCAAGTTACGGGACTCGATTCTGATATACGGTTGCTGAGTTAGTAGCCCGTTTGCCCGATGAACCAATAGTTAGGCAAAAAGCCAAAAAAGAGACCAAAACCCGCCTCGGTCGTCCGAATAACACGTAAACACACACATAGCACCACATAGGCATTTGGCACGCGTTGCAACTTACGGGAACCGATGAACCAACAGTTAGGCAAAAAGATAAAAAAGAGACCAGAACCCGCTTCGGTCGTCCGAACGACACGTAAACACACACATAGCACCACATAGGTATTTGGCACGCGTTGCAACTTACGGGACTCGATTAGATATCACTGGATGCCGAAAGTTATCGGCCGCTTTACCGATGAACCAATAGTTTGGCAAAAAGCCAAAAAAGAGACCAAAACCCGCCTCGGTCGTCCGAACGACACGTAAACGCACACATAGCACCACATAGGAATTTGGTACGCGTTGCAACTTACGGGAATCGATTCCGATTTACGGATGCTGAGTTATGAGCCCGTTTGCCCGATGAACCAACAGTTAGGCGAAAAGCCGAAAAAGAGACCAAAACCCGCCTGAGTCGTCCGAACGACATACAAACACACACATTTCACCACATAGGCATTTGGCACGCGTGGCAACTTCTGGGACTCGATTCTGATATATGAATGCCGAGTTATCAGCCCGTTTGCCCAATAAACCAATAGTTAGGAAAAAAGCCAAAAAAGAGACCAAAACCCGCCTCGATCGTCCGAACGACACGCAAACACACACATAGCACCACATAGGCATTTGGCACACGTTGCAACTTACGGGACTTGATTCCGATATGCGATTGCCGAATTATCAGACTATTTTCCCGATGAACCAACAGATAGGCAAAAAGCCGAAAAGAGACCAAAACCCGCCTCGATCGTCCGAATGACACGCAAACACACACATAGCACCACATAGGCATTTGGCACGCGTTGCAACGTATGGGACCCGATGAACCGACAGTTAGGCAAAAATCCGAAAAAGAGACCAAAACCCTCGGTCGTCCGAACGACACGCTAACACACATATAAGACCACATAGGCATTTAGCACGCGTTGTAACTTACGGGACTCGATTTCGATATACGGATGCCGAGTTATCAGTCCGTTTGCCCGATGAACCAACTGTTAGGCAAAAAGCCGAAAAAGAGACCAAAACCCGCCTCATTCGTCCAAATGACACGCAAACACACACATAGCAACATATAGGCATTTGGTACGTGTTGCAACTTACGGGACTCGATTCCGATATACGGATGCTAAGTTATCAGCCTATTTGCCTGATGAACCAATAGTTAGGGAAAAAGCCAAAAAAGAGACAAAAACCCGCCTCGGTCGTCCGAACGACACGTAAACACACACATAGCACCACATAGGCATTTGGCACGCGTTGCAACTTACGGGAATCGATGAACCAACAGTTAGGCAAAAAGATAAAAAAGAGACCAAAACCCGCTTCGATCGTCCGAACGACACGCAAACACACACATAGCACCACATAGGCATTTGGTACGCGTTGCAACTTACGTGACTCGATTCTGAATTACGGATGTCGAGTTATCAGCCCGTTGTACCGATGAACCAATAGTTAGGCAAAAAGCCAAAAAAGAGACCAAAACCCTCCTCGGTCGTCCGAACGACACGTAAACACACACATAGCACCACATAGGAATTTGGCACGCGTTGCAACTTACGGGAATCGATTCCGATATACGGATGCTGAGTTATGAGCCCGTTTGCCCGATGAACCAACAGTTAGGCGAAAAGCCGAAAAAGAGACCAAAACCCGCCTGAGTCGTCCGAACGACACGCAAACACACACATTGCACCACATAGGCATTTGGCACGCGTGGCAACTTCTGGGACTCGATTCCGATATCGAATGCCGAAAGTTATCGGCTGCGTTTGCCCGATAAACCAATAGTTAGGAAAAAGCCAAAAGGACCAAAACCGCCTCGATCGTCCGAACGACACGCAAACACACACATAGCACCACATAGGCATTTGGCACACGTTGTAACTTACGGACTCGATTCCGATATGCGAATGCCGAAGTTATCGAATAGCCGTTGCCCGATGAACCAACAGATAGGCAAAAAGTCAAAAAGAGACCAAAACCAGCCTCGATCGTCCAAATGACACGCAAACACACACATAGCACCACATAGGCATTTGGCACGCGTTGCAACGTATGGGACTCGATGAACCGACAGTTAGGCAAAAAGCCGAAAAAGAAACCAAAACCCTCGGTCGTCCGAACGACATGCAAACACACACATAGCACCACATAGGCATTTAGCACGCGTTGTAACTTACGGGACTCGATTTCGATATACGGATGCCGAGTTATCAGTCCGTTTGCCCGATGAACCAACTGTTAGGCAAAAAGCCGAAAAAGAGACCAAAACCCGCCTCAGTCGTCCGAACGACACGCAAACACACACATAGCAACCCATAGACATTTGGCACGTGTTGCAACTTACGGGACTCGATTCCGATATACGGATACTGAGTTATTAGCCTGTTTGCCTGATGAACCAATAGTTAGGGGAAAAGCCAAAAAAGAGACAAAAACCCGCCTCGGTCGTCTGAACGACACACAAACACACACATAGCACCACATAGGCATTTGGCACGCGTTGCAACTTACGGGAACCGATGAACCAACAGTTAGGCAAAAAGATAAAAAAGAGACCATAACCCGCTTCGATCGTCCGAACGACACGCAAACACACACATAGCACCACATAGGAATTTGGCATGCGTTGCAACATACGGGACTCGATTCTGATATACGGATGACGAGTTATCAGCCTGTTTTACCAATGAACCAATAGTTAGGCAAAAAGCCAAAAAAGAGACCAAAACCCGCCTCGGTCGTCCGAACGACACGTAAACACACACATAGCACCACATAGGAATTTGGCACGCGTTGCAACTTACGGGAATCGATTCGGATATACGGATGCTGAGTTATGAGCCTGTTTTCCCGATGAACCAACAGTTAGGCGAAAAGCCGAAAAAGAGACCAAAACCCGCCTGAGTCGTCCGAACGACACGCAAACACACACATTGCACCACATAGGCATTTGGCACGCGTGGCAACTTCTGGGACTCGATTCCGATATACGAATGCCGAGTTATCAGCCCGTTTGCCCGATAAACCAATAGTTAGGAAAAAAGCCAAAAAAGAGACCAAAACCCGCCTCGATCGTCCGAACGACACGCAAACACACACATAGCACCACATAAGCATTTTGGCACGTTGCAGAACTTACGGACTCGATTCCGATATGCGAATGCCGAGTTATCGAACCGTTGCCCAATGAACCAACAGATAGGCAAAAAGTCGAAAAAGAGACCAAAACCAGCCTCGATCGTCCGAATGACACGCAAACACACACATAGCAACACATAGGCATTTGGCACGCGTTGCAACGTATGGGACCCGATGAACCGACAGTTAGGCAAAAAGCCGAAAAAGAAACCAAAACCCTCGATCGTCCGAACGACATGCAAACATACACATAGCACCACATAGGCATTTGGCACGTGTTGCAACTTACGGGACTCGATTCCGATATACGGATGCTGAGTTATTAGCCTGTTTTCCTGATGAACCAATAGTTAGGGAAAAAGCCAAAAAAGAGACGAAAACCCGCCTCGGTCGTCCGAACGACACACAAACACACACGTAGCACCACATAGGCATTTGGCACGCGTTGCAACTTACGGGACCCGATGAACCAACAGTTAGGCAAAAAGCCGAAAAAGAGACCAAAACCCACCTCGGTCGTCTGAACGACACGCAAACACACACATAGCACCATATAGGTATTTGGCACGCGTTGCAACTTACGGGACTCGATTTCGATATACGGATGCCGAGTTATCATCCCGTTTGCCCGATGAATCAACAGTTAGGCAAAAAGCCAAAAAAGAGACCAAAACCCGCCTCGGTCGTCCGAACGACACGCAAACACACACATAGCACCACATAGACATTTGGCATGCGTTATAACTTACGGGACTCGATTCCGATATACGGATGCCGAAAGTTATCGCCCGTTGCCCGATGAAACAAACAGTTAGGCAAAAAGCCAAAAAATAGACCAAAACCCGTCTCAGTCGTCCGAACGACACGCAAATACACACACAGCACCACATAGGCATTTGGCACGCGTTACAACTTATAGGATTCGATTCTGATATACAGATGCCGAGTTATCAACCCGTTTGCCCGATGAACCAACAGTTAGGCAAAAAGTCAAAAAAGAGACCAAAACCCGCCTCGGTCATCCGAACGACACACAAACACACACATAGCGCAATATAGGCATTTGGCACGCGTTACAACTTACGGAACTCGATTCTGATATACGGATGCCGAGTTATCAACCCGTTTTCCCGATAGACCAACAGTTAGGCAAAAAGCCGAAAAAAGACAAAAACCCGCCTCGGTCGTCCGAACGACACGCAAACACACACATAGCACCACATAGGCATTTGGCACGCGTTGCAACTTACGGGACTCGATTTTAATATACGGATGCCGAGTTATCAGCCCGTTTGCTCGATGAACCAACAGTTAGGCATAAAGTTGAAAAAGAGACCAAAACCCGCCTCGGTCGTTCGAACGACACGGAAATACATACATAGCACCACATAGGAATTTGGCACGCGTTGCAACTTATGGGACTCGATTCCGATATATGGATGCCGAAGTTATCGGCCTGTTTCCCGATGAACTAACAGTTAGGCAAAAAGCCAAAAAAGAGACCAAAACCCACCACGGTCATCCGAACGACACGCAAACACACATATAGCACAATATAGGCATTTGGCACGTGTTGCAACTTACGGGACTCGATTCTGATATACGAATGCCGAGTTATCAGCCCGTTTGCCCGATGAAGAAATTGTTATACAAAAAGTCAAAGAAGAAACCAAAAACCCGCCTCGATCGTCCTAACAACACGCAAACACACACAAAGCACCACATAGGCATTTGGCACGCGTTGCAACTTACGGGACCCGATGAACCAACAGTTAGGCAAAAATCTGAAAAAGAGGCCAAAACCCGCCTCGGTCGTCCGAATGACATGCAAACACACAAATAGCACCACATAGGCATTTGGCACGCGTTGCAACTTACGGGACTCGATTCCGATATACGGATGCCGAGTTATCAGCCCGTTTTCCCGATGAACCAACAGTTAGGCAAAAAGCCAAAAAAGAGACCAATACCGCCTCGGTCGTCCGAACGACACGCAAACACACACATAGCACCACATAGGCATTTGGCACGCGTTACAACTTACGGGAACCGATGAACCAACAGTTAGGCAAAAAGATAAAAAAGAGACCAAAACCCGCTTCGATTGTCCGAACGACACGCAAACACACACATAGCACCACATAGGCATTTGGCACGCGTTGCAACTTACGGGACTCGATTCCAATATACGGATGCCGAAAGTTATCACTTCTTTTACCGATGAACCAATAGTTAGGCAAAAAGCCAAAAGAGACTAAAACCGCCTCTGCTCGTCCGAACGACACGTAAACACACAAATAGCACCACATAGGAATTTGGCACGCATTGCAACTTACGGGAATCGATTCTGATATACGGATGCTGAGTTATGAGCCCGTTTGCCCGATGAACCAACAGTTAGGCGAAAAGCCAAAAAAGAGACCAAAACCCGCCTGAGTCGTCCGAATGACACGCAAACACACACAATGCACCACATAGGCATTTGCACGCAGCGTGGCAACTTTCGACTCGATTCCGATATATGAATCGCCGAAGTTATCGACCGCTTTGTCCGATAAACCAATAGTTAGGAAAAAAGCCAAAAAAGACCAAAACCGCCTCGACTGGCCCCACGACACGCAAAACACACACATAGCACCACATAGGCATTTGGCACACGTTGCAACTTACGGACTCGATTCCGATATGCGAATGCCGAAGTTATCGAACCGCTTGCCCGATGAACCAACAGTTAGGCAAAAAGCCAAAAAAGAGACAAAAAACCACCTCGATCGTCCGAATGACACGCAAACACACACATAGCACCACATAGGCATTTGGCACGCGTTGCAACGTATGGGACCCGATGAACCGGCAGTTAGGCAAAAGCCAAAAGAAACTAAAACCCTCGGTCGTCCGAACGACACGCAAAACACACACATAGCACCACACAGGCATTTGGCACACGCGTTAAACTTACGGACTCGATTCCGATACGCGAATGCCGAAAGTTATCGTAACCGCTTGCCCGATGAACCAACAGATAGGCAAAAGCCGAAAAAGAGACAAAAACCAACCTCGATCGTCCGAATGACACGCAAACACACACATAGCACCACATAGGCATTTGCACGCGCTGCAACGATGGGACCCGATGAACCGGCTGGTTAGCAAAAAGCCAAAAAGAAACAAAACCCTCGGTCGTCCGAACGACACGCAAAACACACACATAGCACCACATAGGCCTTTTTACGCGTTGTAACTTACGGACTCGATTCGATATACGGATGCCGAAAGTTATCACCTGTTTCCCGATGAACCAACAGTTAGGCAAAAACCCGAAAAATAGACTAAAACCCGCCTGAGTCGTCCGAACGACACGCAAACATACACATAGCACCACATAGGCATTTGGAACGCGTGGCAACTTCTGGGACTCGATTCCGATATACGAATGCCGAGTTATCAGCCCGTTTGCCCGATAAACCAATAGTTAGGAAAAAAGCCAAAAAAAAGACCAAAACCCGCCGACCGGCCCCACGACACGCAAACACACACATAGCACCACATAGGCATTTGGCACACGTTGCGTAACCACGGACTCGATTCGATACGCGAATGCCGAAGTTATCGAACCGCTTGTCCGATGAACCAACAGATAGGCAAAAAGCGAAAAAGAGACCCAAACCAAACCTCGATCGTCCGAATGACACGCAAACACACACATAGCACCACATAGGCATTTGGCACGCGTTGCAACGTATGGGACCCGATGAACCGACAGTTAGGCAAAAAGCCGAAAAAGAAACCAAAACCCTCGGTCGTCCGAATGACACGCAAACACACACATAGCACCACATAGGCATTTAGCACGCGTTGTAACTTATGGGACTCGATTTCGATATACGGATGCCGAGTTATCAGCCCGTTTCCCCGATGAACCAACAGTTAGGCAAAAACCCGAAAAATAGACTAAAACCCGCCTCAGTCCTCCGAACGACACGCAAACACACACATAGCAACACATAGGCATTTGGCACGTGTTGCAACTTACGGGACTCGATTCCGATATACGGATGCTGAGTTATTAGCCTGTTTTCCTGATGAACCAATAGTTAGGGAAAAAGCCAAAAAAGAGACCAAAACCCGCCTCGGTCGTCCGAACGACACACAAACACACATATAGTATAATATAGGCATTTGGCACGCGTTGCATCTTACGGGACTCGATTTCGATATACGGATGCCGAGTTATCATCCCGTTTGCCCGATGAATCAACAGTTAGGCAAAAAGCAAAAAAAGAGACCAAAACCCGCCTCGGTCGTCCGAATGACACGCAAACACACACATAGCACCACATAGATATTTGGCATGCGTTACAACTTACGGGACTCGGTTCCGATATATGGATGCCGAGTTATCAGCTCGTTTGCCCGATGAACCAACAGTTAGGCAAGAAGCCAAAAAATAGACCAAAACCCGTCTCAGTCGTCCGAACCACACGCAAACACACACACAGCACCACATAGGCATTTGGCACGCGTTACAACTTACAGGATTCGATTCCGATATACGGATGCCGAGTTATCAACCCGTTTGCCCGATGAACCAACAGTTAGGCAAAAAGTCAAATAAGAGACCAAAACCCGCCTCGGTCATCCGAACGACACACAAACACACACATAGCGCCATATAGGCATTTGGCACGCGTTGCTACTTACGGGACTCGATTCTGATATACGGATGCCGAGTTATCAACCCGTTTTCCCGATAAATCAACAGTTAGGCAAAAAGCCAAAAAAAGACCAAAACCCGCCTCGGTCGTCCGAACGACACGCAAACACACACATAGCACCACATAGGCATTTGACACTCGTTGCAACTTACGGGACTCGATTTTAATATACGAATGCCGAGTTATCAGCCCGTTTGCTCGATGAACCAACAGTTAGGCATAAAGTTGAAAAATAGACCAAAGCCCGCCTCGGTCGTTCGAACGACACGCAAATACATACATAGCACCACATAGGAATTTGGCACGCGTTGCAACTTATGGGACTCGATTCCGATATATGGATGCCGAAAGTTATCGCCCGCTTTTTCCGATGAACTAACAAGTTAGGCAAAAAGTCAAAAAAGAGACCAAAACCCACCACGGTCATCCGAACGACACGCAAACACACATATAGCACAATATAGGCATTTGGCACGTGTTGCATCTTACGGGACTCGATTTTGATATACGAATGTCGAGTTATCAGCCCGTTTGCCCGATGAAGAAATAGTTATACAAAAAGTCAAAGAAGAAACCAAAACCCGCCTCGATCGTCTTAACAACACGCAAACACACACAAAGCACCACATAGGCATTTGGCACGCGTTGCAACTTACGGGACCCGATGAACCAACAGTTAGGCAAAAAACTGAAAAAGAGACCAAAACCCACCTCGGTCGTCCGAATGACACGCAAACACACAAATAGCACCACATAGGCATTTGGCACGCGTTGTAACTTACGGACTCGATTCGATATATACGGATGCCGAAGTTATCACCCGCTTTTCCCAATGAACCAACAGCTTAGGAAAAAGCGTAAAAGAGACCAATACCGCCTCGGTCCGTCCGAACGACACGCAAAACACACACATAGAACCACATAGGCATTTGGCACGCGTTGCAACTTACGGACTAGATTCCGATATACCGATGCCGAAGTTATCGGTCGCTTGCTCGATGAACCAACAGTTAGCAAAAAGTCGAAAAAGAGACCAAAACCCGCCTTCGGTCGTCCGAACGACACGCAAGCACACACATAGCACCAATTAGGCATTAGGAACGCGTTGCAATGTATGGGACCTGATGAACCAACAGTTAGGCGAAAAACCGAAAAAGAGACCAAAACCCGCCTCGGTCGTTCGAACGACATGCAAACACACACATAGCACCACATAGGCATTTGGCACGCGTTGCAACTTACGGGACCCGATGAACCAACAGTTAGGCAAAAAGCCGAAAAAAGAGACCAAAGCCGCCTCGGTCGTCCGAACGACACGCAAACACACACATAGCACCACATAGGCATTTGACACGCGTTGCAACGTATGGGACCCGATGATCCAACAGTTAGCCAAACAGCCAAAAAAGAGACCAAAACCTGCCTCGGTCGTCCGAATGACACGCAAACATACACACAGACCACATAGGCATTTGGCGCGCACGCGTTGTAAATTACGGACTCGATTCCGATATACGGATGTTGAAGTTATCACTGTTTGCTCGATGAACCAAAAGTTAGGCAAAAAACCAAAAAAAAGACCAAAACCCCGCCTCGGTCGTCCGAACGACACTCAAACACACACATAGCACCACATAGGCATTTGGCACGCGTTGTAACGTATGGGACCCGATGAACCGACAGTTAGGCAAAAAGCCAAAAAAGAGACCAAAACCCTCGGTCGTCCGAACGACACGCAAACACACACATAGCATCACATAGGCATTTGGCACGCGTTGTAACTTACGGGACTCGATTTCGATATACGGATGTCGAGTTATCAGCCCATTTGCCCGATGAACTAACAGTTAGGCAAAAAGCCGAAAAAGAGACCAAAACCCTCCTCGGTCGTCCGAATGACACGCAAACACACATATAGCACCACATAGGCATTTGGCACGCGTTGCAACGTATGGGACCCGATGAACCAACAGTTAGGTAAAAAGCCGAAAAAGAGGCCAAAACCCTCGGTCGTCCGAACGACACGCACACACACACATAACACCACATAGGCATTTGGCACGCGTTGCAACTTACGGAACTCGATTTCGATATACGGATGCCGAGTTATCAGCCCGTTTGCTCGATGAACCAACAGTTAGGCAAGAAGCCGAAAAAGAGACCAAAATCGCTTCGGTCGTCTAAAACGACACGTGAAACACACACATAGCACCACATAGGCATTTGGCATGCATTGAAAGTTACGGACTCGATTTCGATATACGGATCTCGAAAGTTATCGCCCGTTTGCCCGATGAACCAATAGTTAGGCAAAAAGCCAAAAAGAGACCAAAACCCGCCTCGGTCGTCCGAACGACACGTAAACACACATAGCACCACATAAGCATTTGGCACGCGTTGCAACTTACGGGAACCGATGAACCAACAGTTAGGCATAAAGATAAAAAAGAGACCAAAACCCGCTTCGGTCGTCCGAACGACACGCAAACACACACATAGCACCACATAGACATTTGGCACGCGTTGCAACTTACGGGACTCGATTCCGATATACGGATGCTGAGTTATCAGCCTGTTTTCCTGATGAACCAATAGTTAGGCAAAAAGCCGAAAAAGAGACCAAAACCCGCCTCGGTCGTCCGAACGACACTCAAACACACACATAGCACCACATAGGCATTTGGCACGCGTTATAGTAACGTATGGGACCCGATGAACCGGCAAGTTAGCAAAAAGCCGAAAAGAGACCAAAACCCTCGGTCGTCCAATGACACGCAAAAACACACACACATAGCACCACATAGGCATTTGGCACGCGTTGTAACTTACGGACTCGATTTCGATATACGGATGTCGAAGTTATATCCCCATTTGCCCAATGAACTAACATTAGGGCAAAAGCCGAAAAAGAGACCAAAACCTCCTCGGTCGTCCGAACGACACGCAAAACACACACATAGCACCACATAGGCATTTAGTGCGCGTTGTACCTTACGGACTCGATTTCGATATACGGATGCCGAAGTTTTCACCCATTTTCCGATGAACCAATAGTTAGAAAAAAGCCAAAAGGGACCAAAACCCGCCTCGGCCGTCCGAACGACACGTAAATACACACACATAGCACCACATAGGCATTTGGCACGCGTTGCAACTTACGGGAACCGATGAACCAACAGTTAGGCATAAAAATAAAAAAGAGACCAAAACCCGCTTCGGTCGTCCGAACGACACGCAAACACACACATAGCACCACATAGACATTTGGCACGCGTTGCAACTTACGGGACTCGATTCCGATATACGGATGCCGAGTTATCAGCCCATTTTACCGATGAACCAATAGTTAGGCAAAAAGCCAAAAAAGAGACCAAAACCCGCCTCGGTCGTCCGAACGACACGTAAACACACACATAGCACCACATATGAATTTGGCACGCGTTGCAACTTACGGGAATCGATTCCAATTTTACTTGGATGCCGAAAGTTATGAGCCCGCTTGTGCCGATGAACCAACAAGTTAAGCGAAAAAGCCAAAAAAGAGACCAAAACCTCACCGAGTCGTCCGAACGACATGCAAAACACACACATTGCACCACATAGGCATTTGCACGCGTGGCAACTTCGGGACTCGATTCCGATATCTGAATGCCGAAGTTATCGGCCCGCTTTTCCCGATAAACCAATAGTTAGAAAAAAAGCCAAAAAAGAGACCAAAACCCGCCTCGATCGTCCGAACGACACGCAAACACACACATAGCACCACATAGGCATTTGGCACACGTTGCAACTTACGGGACTCGATTTTAATATATGGATGCCGAGTTATCAGCCCGTTTGCTCGATGAACCAACAGTTAGGCATAAAGTTGAAAAAGAGACCACAACCCGCCTCGGTCGTTCGAACGACACGGAAATACATACATAGCACCACATAGGAATTTGGCACGCGTTGCAACTTATGGGACTCGATTCCGATATATATGGATGCCGAGTTATCAGCCCGTTTTCCCGATGAACTAACAGTTAGGCAAAAAGCCAAAAAAGAGACCAAAACCCACCACGGTCATCCGAACGACACGCAAACACACATATAGCACAATATAGGCATTTGGCACGTGTTGCAACTTACGGGACTCGATTCTCGATATCTGAATGCCGAAAGTTATCACCGCTTTGTCTGATGAAGAAATAGTTATACAAAAAGTCAAAGAAGAAACCAAAACCCGCCTCGATCGTCCGAACGACACGCAAACACACACATAGCACCACATAGGCATTTGGCACGCGTTGCAACTTACGGGACCCGATGAACCAACAGTTAGGCAAAAATCTAAAAAAGAGACCAAAACCCGCCTCGGTCGTCCGAACGACATGCAAACACACAAATAGCACCACATAGGCATTTGGCACGCGTTGCAACTTACGGGACTCGATTCCGATATACGGATGCCGAGTTATCAGCCCGTTTTCCGATGAACCAACAGTTAGGTAAAAAGCAAAAAAGAGACCAAAACCCGCCTCGGTCGTCCGAACGACACGCAAACACACACATAGCACCACATAGGCATTTGGCACGTTGCTATAACTTACGGAACCGATGAACCAATGCAGTTAGGCAAAAAGATAAAAAAGAGACCAAAACCCGCTTCGATCGTCCGAACGACACGCAAAAACACACACATAGCACCACATAGGCATTTGCGCGCGTTGTAAACTTACGGACTCGATTCCATATATACGAATGCCGAAGTTATCGCCTGCTTTTACCGATGAACCAATAGTTAGGCAAAAAGCCAAAAAAGAGACCAAAACCCGTCTCGGTCGTCCGAACGACACGTAAACACACACATAGCACCACATAGGAATTTGGCACGCATTGCAACTTACGGGAATCGATTCCGATATACGGATGCTGAGTTATGAGCCCGTTTGCCCGATGAACCAACAGTTAGGCGAAAAGCCGAAAAAGAGACCAAAACCCGCCTGAGTCGTCCGAACGACACGCAAACACACACAATGCACCACATAGGCATTTGGCACGCGTGGCAACTTCTGGGACTCGATTCCGATATACGAATGCCGAGTTATCAGACCGTTTGTCCGATAAACCAATAGTTAGGAAAAAAGCCAAAAAAAAGACCAAAACCCGCCTCGACCGTCCTTACGACACGCAAACACACACATAGCACCACATAGGCATTTGGCACACGTTGCAACTTACGGGACTCGATTCCGATATGCGAATGCCGAGTTATCAGACCGTTTGCCCGATGAACCAACAGATAGGCAAAAAGCCGAAAAAGAGACAAAACCAGCCTCGATCGTCCGAATGACACGCAAACACACACATAGCACCACATAGGCATTTGGCACGCGTTGCAACGTATGGGACCCGATGAACCGACAGTTAGGCAAAAAGCCGAAAAAGAAACCAAAACCCTCGGTCGTCCGAACGACACGCAAACACACACATAGCACCACATAGGCCTTTAGCACGCGTTGTAACTTACGGGACTCGATTTCGATATACGGATGCCGAGTTATCAGCCCGTTTCCCCGATGAACCAACAGTTAGGCAAAAACCCGAAAAATAGACTAAAACCCGCCTCAGTCGTCCGAACGACACGCAAACACACACATAGCAACACATAGGCATTTGGCACGTGTTGCAACTTACGGGACTCGATTCCGATATACGGAAGCAAACTTATTAGCCTGTTTTCCTGATGAACCAATAGTTAGGGAAAAAGCCAAAAAAGAGACCAAAACCCGCCTCGGTCGTCCGAACGACACGCAAACACACATATAGTATAATATAGGCATTTGGCACGCGTTGCATCTTACGGGACTCGATTTCGATATACGGATGCCGAGTTATCATCCCGTTTGCCCGATGAATCAATAGTTAGGCAAAAAGCAAAAAAAGAGACCAAAACCCGCCTCGGTCGTCCGATCGACACGCAAACACACACATAGCACCACATAGATATTTGGCATGCGTTACAACTTACGGGACTCGATTCCGATATACAGATGCCGAGTTATCAGCCCGTTTTCCCGATGAACCAACAGTTAGGAAAAAAGCCAAAAAATAGACCAAAACCCGTCTCAGTCGTCCGAACCACACGCAAACACACACACAGCACCACATAGGCATTTGGCACGCGTTACAACTTACAGGATTCGATTCCGATATACGGATGCCGAGTTATCAACCCGTTTGCCCGATGAACCAACAGTTAGGCAAAAAGTCAAATAAGAGACCAAAACCCGGCTCGGTCATCCGAATGACACACAAACACACACATAGCGCCATATAGGCATTTGGCACGCGTTGCAACTTACGGGACTCGATTCTGATATACGGATGCCGAGTTATCAACCCGTTTTCCTGATAAACCAACAGTTAGGCAAAAAGCCGAAAAAAGATCAAAACCCGCCTCGGTCGTCCGAACGACACGCAAACACACACATAGCACCACATAGGCATTTGGCACGCGTTGCAACTTACGGGACTCGATTTTAATATACGAATGCCGAGTTATCAGCCCGTTTGCTCGATGAACCAACAATTAGGCATAAAGTTGAAAAAATAGACTAAAGCTCCGCCTCGCCGCTCGTTCGAACGACACGCAAATACATACATAGCACCACATAGGAATTTGCACGCGTTGTAAACTTATGGGACTCGATTCCGATATATGGATGCCGAGTTATCAGCCCGTTTTCCCGATGAACTAACAGTTAGGCAAAAAGCCGAAAAAGAGACCAAAACCCACCACGGTCATCCGAACGACACGCAAACACACATATAGCACAATATAGGCATTGAGCACGTGTTGCATCTTACGGGACTCGATTTTGATATACGAATGCCGAGTTATCAGCCCGTTTGCCCGATGAAGAAATAGTTATACAAAAAGTCAAAGAAGAAACCAAAACCCGCCTCGATCGTCCTAACAACACGCAAAAACACACACAAAGCACCACATAGGCATTTGGCACGTTGCAACTTACGGACCCGATGAACCAACAGTTAGGCAAAAAATCGAAAAGAGACCAAAACCCACCTCGGTCGTCCGAATGACACGCATAAACACACAAATAGCACCACATAGGCATTTGGCACGCGCGTTGTAACTTACGGGACTCGATTCCGATATACGGATGCCGAAGTTATCGGCCTGCTTTTCCGATGAACCAACAGTTAGGGAAAAAGCGTAAAAGAGACCAATACCGCCTCGGTCGTCCGAACGACGACGCAAACACACACATAGAACCACATAGGCATTTGGCGCGCGTTGCAACTTACGGACTAGATCCGATATACGGATGCCGAAGTTATCGGTCCGTTTGCTCGATGAACCAACAGTTAGGCAAAAAGTCGAAAAAGAGACCAAAACCCGCCTTCGTCGTCCGAACGACACGCAAAGCACACACATAGCACCAATTAGGCATTAGGGCGCGTTGCAACGTATGGGACCCGATGAACCAACAAGTTAAGCGAAAAACCAAAAAGAGACCAAAACCCGCCTACCGTCTGAACTAAACGCAAACACGCACATAGCACCACATAGGCATTTGGCACACGTTGCAACTCCACGGACTCGATTCCGATATCGCGAATGCCGAAGTTATCGAACCGCTTGCCCGATGAACCAACAGATAGGCAAAAATCCAAAAGAGACCAAAACCGACCTCGATCGTCCGAATGACACGCAAACACACACACATAGCACCACATAGGCATTTGCACGCGCGTTGCAACGTATGGGACCCGATGAACCGACAGTTAGGCAAAAAGCCGAAAAAGAAACCAAAACCCTCGGTCGTCCGAACGACACGCAAACACACACATAGCACCACATAGGCCTTTAGCACGCGTTGTAACTTACGGGACTCGATTTCGATATACGGATGCCGAGTTATCAGCCCGTTTCCCCGATGAACCAACAGTTAGGCAAAAACCCGAAAAATAGACTAAAACCCGCCTCAGTCGTCCGAACGACACGCAAACACACACATAGCAACACATAGGCATTTGGCACGTGTTGCAACTTACGGGACTCGATTCCGATATACGGAAGCAAAGTTATTAGCCTGTTTTCCTGATGAACCAATAGTTAGGGAAAAAGCCAAAAAAGAGACCAAAACCCGCCTCGGTCGTCCGAACGATACGCAAACACACATATAGTATAATATAGGCATTCGGCACGCGTTGCATCTTACGGGACTCGATTTCGATATACGGATGCCGAGTTATCATCCCGTTTGCCCGATGAATCAACAGTTAGGCAAAAAGCAAAAAAAGAGACCAAAACCCGCCTCGGTCGTCCGAACGACACGCAAACACACACATAGCACCACATAGATATTTGGCATACGTTACAACTTACGGGACTCGATTCCAATATACAGATGCCGAGTTATCAGCCCGTTTTCCCGATGAACCAACAGTTAGGCAAAAAGCCAAAAAATAGACTAAAACCCGTCTCAGTCGTCCGAACCACACGCAAACACACACACAAAGACCACATAGGCATTTGGCACGCGTTACATAACTTACGAGGATTCGATTCCGATATACGGATGCCGAGTTATCAACCCGTTTGCCCGATGAACCAACAGTTAGGCAAAAAGTCAAATAAGAGACAAAACCCGCTTCGGTCATCCGAACGACGCGACAAAACACACACATAGCGCCATATAGGCATTTCGCACGCGTTGCAACTTACGGGACTCGATTCTGATATACGGATGCCGAGTTATCAACCCGTTTTCCCGATAAACCAACAGTTAGGCAAAAAGCCGAAAAAAGACCAAAACCCGCCTCGGTCGTCCGAACGACACGCAAACACACACATAGCACCACATAGGCATTTGGCACGCGTTGCAACTTACGGGACTCGATTTTAATATACGAATGCCGAGTTATCAGCCCGTTTGCTCGATGAACCAATAGTTAGGCATAAAGTTGAAAAATAGACCAAAGCCCGCCTCGGTCGTTCGAACGACACGCAAATACATACATAGCACCACATAGGAATTTGGCACGCGTTGCAACTTATGGGACTCGATTCGATATATGGATGCCGAGAGTTATCGCCTGCTTTTCCGATGAACTAACAAAGTTAGGCAAAAAGCCGAAAAAGAGACCAAAACCCACCACGGTCATCCGAACGACACGCAAAACACACATATATAGCACAATATAGGCATTTGCACGTGTTGCATCTTACGGACTCGATTTTGATATACGAATGCCGAAGTTATCACCTGCTTGCTTTCGATGAAGAAATAGTTATACAAAAAGTCAAAGAAGAAACCAAAACCCGCCTCGATCGTCCTAACAACACGCAAACACACACAAAGCACCACATAGGCATTTGGCACGCGTTGCAACTTACGGGACCCGATGAACCAACAGTTAGGCAAAAAACTGAAAAAGAGACCAAAACCCACCTCGGTCGTCCGAATGACACGCAAACACACAAATAGCACCACATAGGCATTTGGCACGCGTTGCAACTTACGGGACTCGATTCCGATATACGGATGCCGAGTTATCAGCCCGTTTTCCCGATGAACCAACAGTTAGGGAAAAAGCAGAAAAAGAGACCAATACCCGCCTCGGTCGTCCGAACGACACGCAAACACACACATAGAACCACATAGGCATTTGGCACGCGTTGCAACTTACGGGACTAGATTCCGATATACGGATGCCGAGTTATCAGTCCGTTTGCTCGATGAACCAACAGTTAGGCAAAAAGCTGAAAAAGAGACCAAAACCCGCCTCGGTCGTCCGAACGACACGCAAGCACACACATAGCACCAATTAGGCATTAGGAACGCGTTGCAACGTATGGGACCTGATGAACCAACAGTTAGGCGAAAAACCGAAAAAGAGACCAAAACCCGCCTCAGTCGTCTGAACGAAACGCAAACACGCACATAGCACCACATAGGCATTTGGCACACGTTGCAACTTACGGGACTCGATTCCGATATGCGAATGCCGAGTTATCAGACCGTTTGCCCGATGAACCAACAGATAGGCAAAAAGCCGAAAAAGAGACCAAAACCAAAACCACCTCGATCGTCGAATGACACGCAAACACACACATAGCACCACATAGGCATTTGCACGCGTTGCAACGTATGGGACCCGATGAAGGCAAGCAGTTAGGCAAAAAGCCAAAAAGAAACTAAAACCCTCGGTCGTCCGAACGACACGCAAACACACACATAGCACCACATAGGCCTTTAGCACGCGTTGTAACTTACGGACTCGATTTCGATATACGGATGCCGAAGTTATCGCCCGCTTCCCGATGAACCAACAGTTAGGCAAAACCCGAAAAATAGACTAAAACCCGCCTACCGTCGTCGAACGACAAGCAAACACACACATAGCAACACATAGGCATTTGGCACGTGTTGCAACTTACGGACTCGATTCCGATATACGGAAGTCGAAAGTTATTAGCCTGCTTTCTCGATGAACCAATAGTTAGGGAAAAAGCCAAAAAGAGACAAAACCCGCCTCGGTCGTCCGAACGACACGCAAAACACACATATAGTATAATATAGGCATTTGCACGCGTTGCATCTTATGGGACTCGATTTCGATATACTGGATGCCGAAGTTATCATCCCGTTGCCCGATGAATCAACGATTAGGCAAAAAGCAAAAAAGAGACTAAAACCCGCTTCGGTCGTCCGAACGACACGCAAACACACACATAGCACCACATAGATATTTGGCATGCGTTATAACTTACGGGACTCGATTCCAATATACTGAATCGAAAGTTATCACCTGCGATTTCCCGATGAAACCAAGATTAGGCAAAAAGCCAAAAATAGACTAAAACCCGCCTCTACCGTCCGAACCACACGCAAACACACACACAAAGACCACATAGGCATTTGGCACGCAGCGTTATAACTTACGGATTCGATTCCGATATACGGATGCCGAAGTTATCAACCCGTTTGTCGATGAACCAACAGTTAGGCAAAAAGTCAAATAAGAGACCAAAACCCGGCTCGGTCATCCGAACGACGCACAAACACACACATAGCGCCATATAGGCATTTGGGCGCGTTGTAACTTACGGACTCGATTTCGATATCACGGATGCCGAAAGTTATCAACCCGTTTTCCCGATAAACCAACAGTTAGGCAAAAAGCCGAAAAAAAGACCAAAACCCGCCTCGGTCGTCCGAACGACACGCAAACACACACATAGCACCACATAGGCATTTGGCACGCGTTGCAACTTACGGGACTCGATTTTAATATACGAATGCCGAGTTATCAGCCCGTTTGCTCGATGAACCAACAGTTAGGCATAAAGTTGAAAAATAGACCAAAGCCCGCCTCGGTCGTTCGAACGACACGCAAATACATACATAGCACCACATAGGAATTTGGCACGTGTTGCAACTTATGGGACTCGATTCCGATATATGGATGCCGAGTTATCAGCCCGTTTTCCCGATGAACTAACAGTTAGGCAAAAAGCCGAAAAAGAGACCAAAACCCACCACGGTCATCCGAACGACACGCAAACACACATATAGCACAATATAGGCATTTGGCACGTGTTGCATCTTACGGGACTTGATTTTGATATACGAATGCCGAGTTATCAGCCCGTTTGCCCGATGAAGAAATAGTTATACAAAAAGTCAAAGAAGAAACCAAAACCCGCCTCGATCGTCCTAACAACACGCAAACACACACAAAGCACCACATAGGCATTTGGCACGCGTTGCAACTTACGGGACCCGATGAACCAACAGTTAGGCAAAAAACTGAAAAAGAGACCAAAACCCACCTCGGTCGTCCGAATGACACGCGAAACACACAAATAGCACCACATAGGCATTTGCACGCGTTGAACTTACGGGACTCGATTCCGATATACGGATGCCGAAGTTATCGGCCTGCTTTTCCCGATGAACCAACAGTTAGGGAAAAAGCGTAAAAGAGACCAATACCCGCCTCGGTCGTCCGAACGACACGCAAACACACACATAGAACCACATAGGCATTTGGCACGCGTTGCAACTTACGGGACTAGATTTCGATATACGGATGCCGAGTTATCAGTCCGTTTGCTCGATGAACCAACAGTTAGGCAAAAAGCTGAAAAAGAGACCAAAACCCGCCTCGGTCGTCCGAACGACACGCAAGCACACACATAGCACCAATTAGGCATTAGGAACGCGTTGCAACGTATGGGACCTGATGAACCAACAGTTAGGCGAAAAACCGAAAAAGAGACCAAAACCCGCCTCAGTCGTCTGAACGAAACGCAAACACGCACATAGCACCACATAGGCATTTGGCACGCGTTGCAACTTACGGGACCCGATGAACCAACAGTTAGGCAAAAAGCCGAAAAAGAGACCAAAACCCGCCTCGGTCGTCCGAACGACACGCAAACACACACATAGCACCACATAGGCATTTGACACGCGTTGCAACGTATGGGACCCGATGATCCAACAGTTAGCCAAATAGCCAAAAAAGAGACCAAAACCTGCCTCGGTCGTCCGAATGACACGCAAACACACACACAGCACCACATAGGCATTTGGCACGCGTTGCAAATTACGGGACTCGATTAGATATACGGATCTTTGAGTTATCGACTTGTTTACTGATGAACCAATAGTTAGGCAAAAAGCCGAAAAAGACCAAAACCCGCGTCGGTCGTCCGAACGACACTCAAACACACACATAGCACCACATAGGCATTTGGCACGCGCGTTAACGATATGGGACCCGATGAACCAAGCGGTTAGGCAAAAAGTTTAAAAAGAGACCAAAACCCTCGGTCGTCCGAACGACACGCAAACACACACATAACACCACATAGGCATTTGGCACGCGTTTTAACTTACGGGACTCGATTTCGATATACGGATGCCGAGTTATCAGCCCATTTGCCCGATGAACTAACAGTTAGGCAAAAAGTCGAAAAAGAGACCAAAACCCTCCTCGGTCGTCCGAATGACACACAAACACACATATAGCACCACATAGGCATTTGGCACGCGTTGCAACGTATGGGACCCGATGAACCAACAGTTAGGTAAAAAGCCGAAAAAGAGGCCAAAACCCTCGGTCGTCCGAACGACACGCACACACACACATAACACCACATAGGCATTTGGCATGCGTTGCAACTTACGAAACTCGATTTCGATATACGGATGCCGAGTTATCAGCCCGTTTGCTCGATGAACCAACAGTTAGGCAAAAAGCTGAAAAAGAGACCAAAACCTGCCTCGGTCGTCCAAACGACACGTAAACACACACATAGCACCACATAGGCATTTGGCATGCATTGCAAGTTACGGGACTCGATTCCGATATACGGATCTTTGAGTTATCGGCCGTTGCCCGATGAACCAATAGTTAGGCAAAAAGCCAAAAAGAGACCAAAACCCGCCTCGGTCGTCCGAACGATACGTAAACACACACATAGCACCACATAAGCATTTGGCACGCGTTGCAACTTACGGGAACCGATGAACCAACAGTTAGGCATAAAGATAAAAAAGAGACCAAAACCCGCTTCGGTCGTCCGAACGACACGCAAACACACACATAGCACCACATAGACATTTGGCACGCGTTGCTGACTTACGGGACTCGATTAGATATACGGATCTTTGAGTTATCACTGTTTGCTGATGAACCAATAGTTAGGCAAAAAGCCGAAAAAGAGACCAAAACCCGCCTCGGTCGTCCGAACGACACTCAAACACACACATAGCACCACATAGGCATTTGGCACGCGTTGTAACGTATGGGACCCGATGAACCGACAGTTAGGCAAAAAGCCGAAAAAGAGACCAAAACCCTCGGTCGTGCGAACGACACGCAAACACACACATAGCACCACATAGGCATTTGGTACGCGTTGTAACTTACGGGACTCGATTTCGATATACGGATCCGAGAGTTATATCGACCCATTTGCCCGATGAACTAATGATTAGGTAAAAAGCCAAAAAAGAGACCAAAAACCTCCTCGGTCCTCCGAATGACAACATGAAACACACATATAGCACCACATAGGCATTTTGGCACGTTTGCAACGTATGGGACCCGATGAACCAACGAGTTAGTAAAAAGTCGAAAAAGAGGCCAAAACCCTCGGTCGTCCGAACGACACGCACACACACACATAACATCACATAGGCATTTGCGCAGCGCTTTAACTTACGGAACTCGATTTCGATATACGGATGCCGAGTTATCAGCCCGTTTGCTCGATGAACCAACAGTTAGGCAAAAAGCCGAAAAAGAGACCAAAACCTGCCTCGGTCGTCCAAACGACACGTAAACACACACATAGCACCACATAGGCATTTGGCATGCATTGCAAGTTACGGGACTCGATTCTGATATACGGATGCTGAGTTATCAGCCCATTTGCCCGATGAACCAATAGTTAGGCAAAAAGCCAAAAAAGAGACCAAAACCCGTCTCGGTCGTCCGAACGACACGCAAACACACACATAGCACCACATAAGCATTTGGCACGCGTTGCAACTTACGGGAACCGATGAACCAACAGTTAGGCATAAAGATAAAAAAGAGACCAAAACCCGCTTCGGTCGTCCGAACGACACGCAAACACACACATAGCACCACATAGACATTTGGCACACGTTGCAACTTACGGGACTCGATTAGATATCACGGATGCCGAAAGTTATATCACCCATTTTACCGATGAACCAATAGTTAGGCAAAAAGCCAAAAAAGAGACCAAAACCCGCCTCGGTCGTCCGAACGACACGTAAACACACACATAACACCACATAGGAATTTGGCACACGTTGCAACTTACGGGAATCGATTCCAATTTACGGATGCTGAGTTATGAGCCCGTTTGCCCGATGAACCAACAGTTAGGCGAAAAGCCAAAAAAGAGACCAAAACCCGCCTGAGTCGTCCGAACGACATGCAAACACACACATTGCACCACATAGGCATTTGGCACGCGTGGCAACTTCTGGGACTCGATTCCGATATACGAATGCCGAGTTATCAGCCCGTTTGCCCGATAAACCAATAGTTAGGAAAAAAGCCAAAAAAGAGACCAAAACCCGCCTCGATCGTCCGAACGACACGCAAACACACACATAGCACCACATAGGCATTTGGCACACGTTGCAACTTACGGGACTCGATTCCGATATACGAATGCCGAGTTATCAGACCGTTTGCCCGATGAACCAACAGATAGGCAAAAAGCCGAAAAGAGACCAAAACCCGCCTCGATCGTCCGAATGACACGCAAACACACACATAGCACCACATAGGCATTTGGCACGCGTTGCAACGTATTGGACCCGATGAATCGACAGTTAGGCAAAAAGCCGAAAAAGAGACCAAAACCCTCGGTCATCCGAACGACACGCAAACACACACATAGCACCACATAGGCATTTAGCACGCGTTGTAACTTACGGGACTCGATTTCGATATACGGATGCCGAGTGATCAGTCCGTTTGCCCGATGAACCAACTGTTAGGTAAAAAGCCGAAAAAGAGAGCAAAACTCGCCTCAGTCGTCCAAACGACACGCAAACACACACATAGCAACACATAGGCATTTGGCACGTGTTGCAACTTACGGGACTCGATTCCGATATACGGATGCTGAGTTATCAGCTTATTTGCCTGATGAACCAATAGTTAGGGAAAAAGCCAAAAAAGAGACAAAAACCCGCCTCGGTCGTCCGAACGACACGCAAACACACACATAGCACCACATAGGCATTTGGCACGCGTTGCAACTTACGGGACCCGATGAACCAACAGTTAGGTAAAAAGCTGAAAAAGAGACCAAAACCCACCTCGGTCATCCGAACGACACGCAAACACACACATAGCACCATATAGGTATTTGGCAAGCGTTGCAACTTACGGGACTCAATTTCGAAATACGGATGCCGAGTTATCATCCCGTTTGCCCGATGAATCAACAGTTAGGCAAAAAGCAAAAAAAGAGACCAAAACCCGCCGTGGTCCTCCGAACGACACGCTAACACACACATAGCACCACATAGATTTTTGGCATGCGTTACAACTTACGGGACTCGATTCCGATATACGGATGCCGAGTTATCAGCCCGTTTGCCCGATGAACCAACAGTTAGGCAAAAAGCCAAAAAATAGACCAAAACCCGTCTTAGTCGTCCGAACGACACACAAACACACACACAGCACCACATAGGCATTTGGCACGCGTTGCAACTTACAGGATTCGATTAGATATACGGATAGAGTTATCAACCCGTTGCCCGATGAACCAACAAGATTCGTAAAAAAGCCGAAAAAGAGACCAAAACCGACCTCGGTCATCCGAACGACACACAAACACACACATAGCGCCATATAGGCATTTGGCGCAGCGTTGCAACTTACGGACTCGATTCGATATCACGGATGCCGAGTTATCAACCCGTTTGCCCGATGAACCAACAGTTAGGCAAAAAGCCGAAAAAGAGACCAAAACCCGCCTCGGTCGTTCGAACGACACGCAAATACATACATAGCACCACATAGGAATTTGGCACGCGTTGCAACTTATGGGACTCGATTAGATATATGGATGCCGAAAGTTATCGGCCGCTTTTCCGATGAACTAACGAGTTAGGCAAAAAGCGAAAAAGAGACCAAAACCCACCACACGGTCATCCGAACGACACACAAAACACACATATAGCACAATATAGGGATTTGCACGCGTTGCAACTTACGGGACTCGATTCCGATATCACGGATCTTGAGTTATCGACTGTTTACTCGATGAACCAATAGTTAGGCAAAAAGCCAAAAAGAGACCAAAACCCGCCTCGGTCGTCCGAAACGACACTCAAGCACACACATAGCACCACATAGGCATTTACGCGCAGCGTTGTAACGTATGGGACCCGATGAACCGGCTGTTAGGCAAAAAAAAGCTGAAAAAGAGACCAAAACCCTCGGTCGTCCAAACGACACGCAAACACACATATAGCACCACATAGGCATTTGGCACGCGTTGTAACTTACGGGACTCGATTTCAATATACGGATGCCGAGTTATCAGCCCATTTGCCCGATGAACCAACAGTTAGGCAAAAAGCCGAAAAAGAGACCAAAACCCTCCTCGGTCGTCCGAATGACACTCAAACACACATATAGCACCACATAGGCATTTGGCACGCGTTGCAACGTATGGGACCCGATGAACCAACAGTTAGGTAAAAAGCCGAAAAAGAGACCAAAACCCTCGGTCGTCCGAACGACACGCACACATACACATAACACCACATAGGCATTTGGCACGCGTTGCAACTTACGGAACTCGATTCAGATATACGGATGCAGAGTTATCGGCCGTTGCTCGATGAACCAACAGTTAGGCAAAAAGCCGAAAAAGAGACCAAAACCCGCCTCGGTCGTCCAAACGACACGTAAACACACACATAGCACCACATAGGCATTTGGCATGCATTGCAAGTTACGGGACTCGATTCTGATATACGGATGCTGAGTTATCAGCCCGTTTGCCCGATGAACCAATAGTTAGGCAAAAAGCCAAAAAGAGACCAAAACCCGCCTCGGTCGTCCGAACGACACGAAAAACACACATAGCACCACATAAGCATTTGGCAGCGTTGCAGTAACTTACGGAACCGATGAACCAGCAGTTAGGCAAAAGATAAAAAGAGACTAAAACCCGCCCCGGTCGTCCGAACGACACGCAAAAAACACACACATAGCACCACATAGACATTTGGCACGCGTTGCAACTTACAGGACTCGATTCCGATATACGGATCCGAAGTTATCACCCATTTTACCGATGAACCAATAGTTAGGCAAAAAGCCAAAAAGAGACAAAAAACCCGCCTCGGTCGTCCGAACGACACGTAAACACACACATAGCACCACATAGGAATTTGGCGCGCGTTAGAACTTACGGAATCGATTCCGATTTACGGATGCTGAGTTATGAGCCCGTTTGCCCGATGAACCAATAGTTAGGCGAAAAGCCAAAAAAGAGACCAAAACCCGCCTGAGTCGTCCGAACGACACGTAAACACACACATAGCACCACATAGGCATTTGGCACGCGTTGCAACTTACGGGACCCGATTAACCAACAGTTAGGCAAATAGCCAAAAAAGGGACCAAAACCCACCTCGGTCGTCCAAACGACACGCAAACACACACATAGCACCACATAGGCATTTGGCACGTGTTGTAACTTACAGGACTCGATTCTGATATACGGATGCCGAGTTATCAGCCTGTTCGCTCGATGAACCAACAGTTAGGCAAAAAGCCAAAAAAGAGACCAAAACCTGCCTCAGTCGTCCGAACGACACGCAAACACACACATAGCATCACATAGGGATTTGGCACATGTTGCAACTTACGGGACTCGATTCCGATATACGGATGCTGAGTTATCAGCCCGTTTGCCCGATGAACCAACAGTTACGTAAAAAGCCGAAAAAGAGACCAAAACCCGCCTCGGTCGTCCGAACGACACGCAAACACACACATAGCACCACATAGGCATTTGGCACGCGTTGCAACTTACGGGACTCGATTCCGATATACGGATGCCGAGTTATCAGCCCGTTTTCCTGATGAACCAATAGTTAGGCAAAAAGCCGAAAAAGAGACTAAAACCCACCTCGGTCGTCCGAACGACACGTAAACACACACATAGCACCACATAGGCATTTAGCTCGCGTTGCAACTTATGGGACTCGATTCCGATATACGGATGCTGAGTTATCAGCCCGTTTGCCCGATGAACCAACAGTTAGGCAAAAAGCCGAAAAAGAGAACAAAACCCGCCTGAGTCGTCCAAACGACACGTAAACATACACATAGCACCACATAGGCATTTGGAACGCGTGGCAACTTCTGGGACTCGATTCCGATATACGAATGCTGAGTTATCAGCCCGTTTTCCCGATGAACCAACAGTTAGGTAAAAAGCCAAAAAAGAGACCAAAACCCGCCTCGATCGTCCGAACGACACGCAAACACACACATAGCACCACATAGGCATTTGGCACACGTTGCAACTTCTGGGACTCGATTCGAGATATCACGGATGCCGAGAGTTATCGGCCGTTGCCGAATGAACAGCAGATTAGGAAAAAAAGCGAAAAAGAGACCAAAACCCGCCTCGGTCGTCCGAACGACACGCAAACACACACATAGCACCACATAGGCATTTGGCACGCGTTGCAACTTACGAGACCCGATGAACCAACAGTTAGGCAAAAAGTCGAAAAAGAGACCAAAACTCGCCTAATTCGTCTGAACGACACGCAAACATGCACATAGCACCACATAGGCATTTGGAACGCGTGGCAACTTCGGGACTCGATTCAGATATCTGAATCTTGAGTTATCGGCCGTTGCCGATGAACCAACAGATTAGGCAAAAAGCCGAAAAAAGAGACCAAAACCCGCCTCGATCATCCAACCGACACGCTAAACACACACATAGCACCACATAGGCATTTGGCACAGGTTGCGACTTCACGGACTCGATTAGATATCACGGATGCCGAAAGTTATCGACCCGTTGCCGATGAACCAATAGTTAGGAAAAAAGTCGAAAAAGAGACCAAAACCGCCTCGGTCGTCCAACGACGACACACAAACACACATATAGCACCACATAGGCATTTGGCAGCGTTGCAACTTACGGGACCCGATGAACAGCAGTTAGGCAAAAAGCCAAAAAGAGACCAAAAACCGCCTCGGTCGTCCGAACGACACACAAACATCTGAGATAGCACCACATAGGCATTTGGTACGCGTTGTAACTTACAGGACTCGATTCTGATATATGGATGCCGAGTTATCAGCCTGTTTGCCCGATGAACCAATAATTAGGCAAAAAGCCGAAAAAGAGACCAAAACCCGCCTCGGTCGTCCGAACGACACGCAAACACACACATAGCACCACATAGGCATTTGGCACGTGTTGCAATATACGGGACTCGATTCCGATATACGGATGCTGAGTTATCAGCCCGTTTGCCCGATGAACCAATAGTTAGGCAAAATGCCAAAAAAGAGACCAAAACCCGCCTCGGTCGTCCGAATGACACGCAAACACACACATAGCACCACATAGGCATTTGGCACGCGTTGCAACTTGCAGGACTCGATTCTGATATACAAATGCCGAGTTATCAGCCCGTTTGCCCGATGAACCAACAGTTAGGCAAAAAGCCAAAAAAGAGACCAAAACCCGCCTAGGTCATCTGAATGACACGCAAACACACACATAGCACCACATAGGCATTTAGTACGCGTTGAAACTTACGGGACTTGATTCCGATATACGGATGCCGAGTTATTAGCTCGTTAGCCCGATGAACCAACAGTTAGGCAAAAAGCCGAAAAAGAGACCAAAACCCGCCTCGGTCGTTCGAACGACACACAAACACACACACAACATCACATAGGCATTTGGCATGCATTGCAACTTACGGGTCTCGATCCCGATATACAGATGCCGAGTTATCAGCCTGTTTGCCCAATGAACCAACAGTTAGGCAAAAATCTGAAAAAGAGACCAAAACCCGCCTCGGTCGTCCGAATGACACGCAAACACACAAATAGCACCACATAGGCATTTGCACGCGCGTTAACTTACGGGACTCGATTCCGATATACGGATGCCGAGTTATCAGCCCGTTTGCCCGATGAACCAACAGTTAGGGAAAAAGCAGAAAAAGAGACCAATACCCGCCTCGGTCGTCCGAACGACACGCAAACACACACATAGAACCACATAGGCATTTGGCACGTGTTGCAACTTACGGGACTAGATTCCAATATACGGATGCCGAGTTATCAGCCCGTTTGCTCGATGAACCAACAGTTAGGCAAAAAGCTGAAAAAAAGACCAAAACCCGCCTCGGTAGTCCGAACGACACGCAAACACACACATAGCACCAATTAGGCATTAGGAACGCGTTGCAACATATGGGACCTGATGAACCAACAGTTAGGCGAAAAGCCGAAAAAGAGACCAAAACCCGCCTCAGTCGTCGGCGAAACGCGAAACACAATAGCACCACATAGGCATTTGGCACGCGTTGCAACTTACGGGACTTGATTCAGATATACGGATGCCGAGTTATCAACCCATTTGTCCGATGAACTAACGAGTTAGGTAAAAAAAGAAAAAGAGACCAAAACCCGCCTCGGTCGTCCGAACGACACACGAAAACACACATATAGCACCACATAGGCATTTGACACGCGTTGCAACATATGGGACCCGATGAACCAACAATTAGCCAAAAAGCCAAAAAGGGACCAAAACGCCTCGGTCTTCCGAACGACACGAACACACACACTGAGCACAAATAGGCATTTGGCACGCGTTGCAAACTTACGGACTCGATTAGATATCACGGATCTTGAGTTATCGACTGTTTGCTGATGAACAAGCGGTTAGGCAAAAAGCGAAAAAGAGACCAAAACCCTCCTCGGTCGTCCGAATGACACGCAAACACACATATAGCACCACATAGGCATTTGGAACGCGTTGCAACGTATGGGACCCGATGAACCAACAGTTTGGTAAAAAGCCAAAAAAGAGACCAAAACCCTCGGTCGTCCGAACGACACGCACACACACACATAACACCACATAGGCGTTTGGCACGCGTTTCATCTTACGGAACTCGATTCCGATATACGGATGCCGAGTTATCAGCCCGTTTGCTCGATGAACCAACAGTTAGGCAAAAAGTCGAAAAAGAGACCAAAACCCGCCTCGGTCGTCCAAACGACACGTAAACACACACATAGCACCACATAGGCATTTGGCATGCATTGCAAGTTACGGGACTCAATTCTGATATACGGATGCTGAGTTATCAGCCCGTTTGTCCGATGAACCAATAGTTAGGCAAAAAGCCAAAAAAGAGTCCAAAACCCGCCTCGGTCGTCCGAACGACACGTAAACACACACATAGCACCACATAGGCATTTGGCACGCGTTGCAACTTACGGGAACCGATGAACCAACAGTTAGGCAAAAAGATAAAAAAGAGACCAAAACCCGCTTCGGTCGTCCGAACGACACGCAAACACACACATAGCACCACATAGACATTTGGCACGCGTTTCAACTTACGGGACTCGATTCCGATATACGGATGCCGAGTTATAAGCCCGTTTTACCGATGAACCAATAGTTAGGCAAAAAGCCAAAAAAGAGACCAAAACCCGCCTCGGTCGTCCGAACGACACGTAAACACACACATAGCACCACATAGGAATTTGGCACGCGTTGCAACTTACGGGAATCGATTCCGATTTACGGATGTTGAGTTATGAGCCCGTTTGCCCGATGAACCAATAGTTAGGCGAAAAGCCAAAAAAGAGACCAAAACCCGCCTGAATCGTCCGAACGACACGTAAACACACACATAGCACCACATAGGCATTTGGCACGCGTTGCAACTTACGGGACCCGATTAACCAACAGTTAGGCAAATAGCCAAAAAAGAGACCAAAACCCACCTCGGTCGTCCAAACGACACACAAACACACACATAGCACCACATAGGCATTTGGCACGTGTTGTAACTTACAGGACTCGATTCTGATATACGGATGCTGAGTTATCAGCCCGTTTGCCCGATGAACCAATAGTTACGTAAAAAGCCGAAAAAGAGACCAAAACCCGCCTCGGTCGTCCGAACGACACGCAAACACACACATAGCACCACATAGGCATTTGGCACGTGTTGCAACTTACGGAACTCAATTCCGATATACGGATGCCGAGTTATCAGCCCATTTTCCTGATGAACGAACAGTTAGACAAAAAGCCGAAAAAGAGACTAAAACCCACCTCGGTCGTCCGAACGACACATAAACACACACATAGCACCACATACGCATTTAGCTCGCGTTGCAACTTACGGGACTCGATTCCGATATACGGATGCTGAGCTATCAGCCCGTTTGCCCGATGAACCAATAGTTAGGCAAAAAGCCAAAAAAGAGACCAAAACCCGCCTGAGTCGTCCGAACGACACGCAAACATACACATAGCACCACATAGGCATTTGGAACGCGTGGCAACTTCTGGGACTCGATTCCGATATACGAATGCTGAGTTATCAGCCCGTTTGCCCGATGAACCAATAGTTAGGTAAAAAGCCAAAAAAGATACGAAAACCCGCCTCGATCGTCCGAACGACACGCAAACACACACATAGCACCACATAGGCATTTGGCACACGTTGCAACTTACCGGACTCGATTCCGATATACGGATGCCGAGTTATCAGCCCGTTTGCCCGATGAACCAACAGTTAGGAAAAAAGTCGAAAAAGAGACCAAAACCCGCCTCGGTCGTCCGAACGACACACAAACACACATATAGCACCACATAGGCATTTGGCACGCGTTACAACTTACGGGACCCGATGAACCAACAGTTAGGCAAAAAGCCGAAAAAGAGACCAAAACCCGCCTCGGTCGTCCGAACGACACACAAACATACAGATAGCACCACATAGGCATTTGGTACGCGTTGTAACTTACAGGACTCGATTCTGATATATGGATGCCGAGTTATCAGCCTGTTTGCCCGATGAACCAATAGTTAGGCAAAAAGCCAAAAAAGAGACCAAAACCCGCCTCGGTCGTCCGAACGACACTCAAGCACACACATAGCACCACATAGGCATTTGGCATGCGTTGTAACGTATGGGACCCGATGAACCGACAGTTAGGCAAAAAGCTGAAAAAGAGACCAAAACCCTCGGTCGTCCAAACGACACGCAAACACACATATAGCACCACATAGGCATTTGGCACGCGTTGTAACTTACGGGACTCGATTCCGATATACGGATGCTGAGTTATCAGCCTGTTTGCCTGATGAACCAATAGTTAGGCAAAAAGCCAAAAAAGAGACCAAAACCCGCCTCGGTCGTCCGAACGACACTCAAGCACACACATAGCACCACATAGGCATTTGGCACGCGTTGTAACGTATGGGACCCGATGAACCGACAGTTAGGCAAAAAGCTGAGAAAGAGACCAAAACCCTCGGTCGTCCAAACGACACGCAAACACACATATAGCACCACATAGGCATTTGGCACGCGTTGTAACTTACGGGACTCGATTTCAATATACGGATGCCGAGTTATCAGCCCATTTGCCCGATGAACCAATAGTTAGGCGAAAAGCCAAAAAAGAGACCAAAACCCGCCTGAGTCGTCCGAACGACACGTAAACACACACATAGCACCACATAGGCATTTGGCACGTGTTGCAACGTATGGGACCCGATGAACCAACAGTTAGGTAAAAAGCCGAAAAAGAGACCAAACCCTCAGTCGTCCGAACGACACGCACACACACACATAACACCACATAGGCATTTGGCACGCGTTGCAACTTACGGAACTCGATTCCGATATACGGATGCCGAGTTATCAGCCCGTTTGCTCGATGAACCAACAGTTAGGCAAAAAGCCGAAAAAGAGACCAAAACCTGCCTTGGTCGTCCAAACGACACGTAAACACACACATAGCACCACATAGGCATTTGGCATGCATTGCAAGTTACGGGACTCGATTCTGATATACGGATGCTGAGTTATCAGCCCGTTTGCCCGATGAACCAATAGTTAGGCAAAAAGCCAAAAAAGAGACCAAAACCCGCCTCGGTCGTCCGAACGACACGTAAACACACACATAGCACCACATAAGCATTTGGCACGCGTTGCAACTTACGGGAACCGATGAACCAACAGTTAGGCAAAAAGATAAAAAAGAGACCAAAACCCGCTTCGGTCGTCCGAACGACACGCAAACACACACATAGCACCACATAGACATTTGGCACGCGTTGCAACTTACGGGACTCGATTCCGATATACGGATGCCGAAAGAGTTATCGGCCCATTTTACCGATGAACCAATAGTTAGGCAAAAAGCCAAAAAAGAGACCAAAACCCGCCTCGGTCGTCCGAACGACACGTAAACACACACATAGCACCACATAGGAATTTGGCACGCGTTGCAACTTACGGGAATCGATTCCGATTTACGGATGCTGAGTTATGAGCCCGTTTGCCCGATGAACCAATAGTTAGGCGAATAGCCAAAAAAGAGACCAAAACCCACCTCGGTCGTCCAAACGACACGCAAACACACACATAGCACCACATAGGCATTTGGCACGTGTTGTAACTTACAGGACTCGATTTTGATATACGGATGCCGAGTTATCAGCCTGTTTGCTCGATGAACCAACAGTTAGGCAAAAAGCCGAAAAAGAGACCAAAACCCGCCTCGGTCGTCCGAACGACACGCAAACACACACACATAGCACCACATAGGGATTTGGCACATGTTGCAACTTACGGGACTCGATTCCGATATACGGATGCTGAGTTATCAGCCCGTTTGCCCGATGAACCAATAGTTACGTAAAAAGCCGAAAAAGAGACCAAAACCAGCCTCGGTCGTCCGAACGACACGCAAACACACACATAGCACCACATAGGCATTTGGCACGTGTTGCAACTTACGGGACTCGATTCCGATATACGGATGCCGAGTTATCAGCCCGTTTTCCGGATGAACCAACAGTTAGGCAAAAAGCCGAAAAAGAGAACAAAACCCGCCTGAGTCGTACAAACGACACGCAAACATACACATAGCACCACATAGGCATTTGGGAACGCTGTGGCAACACGGGACTCGATTAGATATACGAATCTTTGAGTTATCGGCCGTTTGCCCGATGAACCAACAGTTAGGTAAAAAGCCAAAAAAGAGACCAAAACCCGCCTCGATCGTCCGAACGACACGCAAACACACACATAGCACCACATAGGCATTTGGCACACGTTGCAACTTACCGGACTCGATTCCGATATACGGATGCCGAGTTATCAGCCCGTTTGCCCGATGAACCAACAGTTAGGAAAAAAGCCGAAAAAGAGACCAAAACCCGCCTCGGTCGTCCGAACGACACGCAAACACACACATAGCACCACATAGACATTTGGCATGCGTTGCAACTTACGAGACCCGATGAACCAACAGTTAGGCAAAAAGTCGAAAAAGAGACCAAAACTCGGCTAATTCGTCCGAACGACACGCAAACATACACATAGCACCACATAGGCATTTGGAACGCGTGGCAACTTCTGGGACTCGATTCCGATATACGAATGCTGAGTTATCAGCCCGTTTGCCCGATGAACCAACAGTTAGGTAAAAAGCCAAAAAAGAGACCAAAACCCGCCTCGATCATCCGAACGACACGCAAACACACACATAGCACCACATAGGCATTTGGCACGAGTTCTGACTTACCGGACTCGATTCGATATCACGGATGCCGAAAGTATCACTCGGCCGTTGCCGATGAACCAACAGTTAGGAAAAAAGTCGAAAAAGAGACCAAAACCCGCCTCGGTCGTCCGAACGACACACAAACACACATATAGCACCACATAGGCATTTGGCACGCGTTGCAACTTACGGGACCCGATGAACCAACAGTTAGGCAAAAAGCTGAAAAAGAGACCAAAACCCGCCTCGGTCGTCCGAACGACACACAAACATACAGATAGCACCACATAGGCATTTGTTACGCGTTGTAACTTACAGGACTCGATTCTGATATATGGATGCCGAGTTATCAGCATGTTTGCCCGATGAACCAACAGTTAGGCAAAAAGCCGAAAAAGAGACCAAAACCCGCCACAGTCGTCCGAACGACACGCAAACACACACATAGCACCACATAGGCATTTGGCACGTGTTGCAACATACGGGACTCGATTCCGATATACGGATGCTGAGTTATCAGCCCGTTTGCCCGATGTACCAATAGTTAGGCAAAATGCCAAAAAAGAGACCAAAACCCGCCTCGGTCGTCCGAACGACACGCAAACACACACATAGCACCACATAGGCATTTGGCACGCGTTGCAACTTGCAGGACTCGATTTCGATATACAAATGCCGGTTATCACCGTTGCCCGATGAACCAACCTGTTAGGCAAAAAAGCGAAAAAGAGACCAAAACCGCCTAGGTCATCCGAATGACACGCAAACACACACATAGCACCACATAGGCATTTAAGCACGCGTTGAAACTTACGGGACTTGATTAGATATCACGGATCTTCGAAGTTATTAGCTCGTTAGCCGATGAACCAACAGTTAGGCAAAAAGCGAAAAAGAGACCAAAACCCGCCTCGGTCGTTCGAGCGACACACAAATACACACACTGACATCACATAGGCATTTGGCATGCATTGCAACTTACGGGTCTCGATCACGATATCTGAGATGTCGAAGTTATCGGCTGTTGCCCAATGAACCAACAGTTAGGCAAAAATCGAAAAAGAGACCAAAACCCGCCTCGGTCGTCCGAATGACACGCAAACACACAAATAGCACAACATAGGCATTTGGCACGCGTTGCAACTTACGGGACTCGATTAGATATCACGGATCCGAAAGAGTTATCGGCCGTTGCCCGATGAACCAACAGTTAGGGAAAAAGCAGAAAGAGAGACCAATACCCGCCTCGGTCGTCCGAACGACACGCAAACACACACATAGAACCACATAGGCATTTGGCACGTGTTGCAACTTACGGGACTAGATTCCAATATACGGATGCCGAGAGTTATCGGTAGCGTTTGCTCGATGAACCAACGATTAGGCAAAAAAAGTGAAAAAGAGACCAAAATCGCCTCGGTAAATTGAACGACACGCAAACACACACATAGCACCAATTAGGCATTAGGAGCGCGTTGCAACATATGGGACTGATGAACCAACGGTTAAAGCGAAAAGTCGAAAAAAGAGACCAAAACCCGCCTCGATCGATTCGAAGCTATGAACAAAACACACAGCAGCACCACATAGGCATTTGGCACGCGTTGCAACTTACGGGACTTGATTAGATATCTGAGATCTTAGAGTTATCAACCCATTTGTCCGATGAACTAACAGTTAGGTAAAAAGCCGAAAAAGAGACCAAAACCCGCCTCGGTCGTCCGAACGACACGCAAACACACATATAGCACCACATAGGCATTTGACACGCGTTGCAACATATGGGACCCGATGAACCAACAGTTAGCCAAAAAGCCAAAAAAGAGACCAAAACCTGCCTCGGTCTTCCGAACGACACGCAAACACACACACAGCACCAAATAGGCATTTGGCACGCGTTGCAACTTACGGGACTCGATTCCGATATACGGATCTTTGAGTTATCGACTGTTTACTGATGAACCAATAGTTAGGCAAAAAGCCGAAAAAGAGACCAAAACCCGCCTCGGTCGTCCGAGCGACACTTAAACACACACATAGCACCACATAGGCATTTGGCACGCGTTGTAACGTATGGGACCCGATGAACCGACAGTTAGGCAAAAAGCCGAAAAAGAGACCAAAACCCTCCTCGGTCGTCCGAATGACACGCAAACACACATATAGCACCACATAGGCATTTGGCACGCGTTGCAACGTATGGGACCCGATGAACCAACAGTTAGGTAAAAAGCCAAAAAAGAGACCAAAACCCTCGGTCGTCCGAACGACACGCACACACACACATAACACCACATAGGCGTTTGGCAAGCGTTGCAACTTACGGGACTCGATTCCGATATACGGATGCCTAGTTATCAGCCCGTTTTCCCGATGAACCAACTGTTAGGGAAAAAGCAGAAAAAGAGACCAATACCCGCCTCGGTCGTCCGAACGACACGCAAACACACACATAGAACCACATAGGCATTTGGCACGTGTTGCAACTTACGGGACTAGATTCCAATATACGGATGCCGAGTTATCAGCCCGTTTGCTCGATGAACCAACAATTAGGCAAAAAGCTGAAAAAGAGACCAAAACCCGCCTCGGTCGTCCGAACGACACGCAAACACACACATAACACCAATTAGGCATTAGGAACGCGTTGCAACATATGGGACCTGATGAACCAACAGTTAGGCGAAAAGCCGAAAAAGAGACCAAAACCCGCCTCAGTCGTCTGAACGAACCGCAAACACACAATAGCACCACATAGGCATTTGGCAAGCGTTGCAACTTACGGGACTTGATTCCGATATACGGATGCCGAGTTATCAACCCATTTGTCCGATGAACTAACAGTTAGGTAAAAAGCCGAAAAAGAGACCAAAACCCGCCTCGGTCGTCCGAACGACACGCAAACACACATATAGCACCACATAGGCATTTGACACGCGTTGCAACATATGGGACCCGATGAACCAACAGTTAGCCAAAAAGCCAAAAAAGGGACCAAAACCTGCCTCGGTCTTCCGAACGACACGCAAACACACACACAGCACCAAATAGGCATTTGGCATGCGTTGCAACTTACGGGACTCGATTCCGATATACGGATGCTGAGTTATCAGCCTGTTTGCCTGATGAACCAATAGTTAGGCAAAAAGCGAAAAAGAGACCAAAACCCCGCCTCGGTCGTCCGAGCGACACTTAAACACACACATAGCACCACATAGGCATTTGGCGCGTTGTAGCGTATGGGACCCGATGAGCAAGCGGTTAGGCAAAAAGCAGAAAAAAGAGATCAAAACCTCCTCGGTCGTCCGAATGACACGCAAACACACATATAGCACCACATAGGCATTTGGCACGCGTTGCAACGTATGGGACCCGATGAACTAACAGTTTGGTAAAAAGCCAAAAAAGAGACCAAAACCCTCGGTCGTCCGAACGACACGCACACACACACATAACACCACATAGGCGTTTGTACGCGTTTGCGACTTACGAAAACTCGATTAGATATACGGATCTTGCGAGTTATCACCCGTTGCTCGATGAACCAACAGTTAGGCAAAAAGCCAAAAAAAGAGACAAAAACCTGCCTCGATCGTCCAAACGACACGTAAACACACACATAGCACCACATAGGCATTTGGCATGCATTGCAAGTTACGGGACTCGATTCTGATATACGGATGCTGAGTTATCAGCCCGTTTGTCCGATGAACCAATAGTTAGGCAAAAAGCCAAAAAAGAGTCCAAAACTCGCCTCGGTCGTCCGAACGACACGTAAACACACACATAGCACCACATAGGCATTTGGCACGCGTTGCAACTTACGGGAACCGATGAACCAACAGTTAGGCAAAAGATAAAAGAGACTAAAACCCGCGGTCGTCCGAATGACACGCAAACACACACATAGCACCACATAGGCATTCGGTACGCATTGCAACTTATGGGACTCGATTCTGATATACGGATGCCGAGTTATCAGCCCGTTTACCCGATGAACCAACAGTTAGGCAAAAAGCCAAAAAAGAGACCAAAACCCGCCTCGGTCGTCCGAACGACACGTAAACACACACATAGCACCACATAGGAATTTGGCACGCGTTGCAACTTACGGGAATCGATTCCGATTTACGGATGTTGAGTTATGAGCCCGTTTGCCCGATGAACCAATAGTTAGGCGAAAAGCCAAAAAAGAGACCAAAACCCGCCTGAATCGTCCGAACGACACGTAAACACACACATAGCACCACATAGGCATTTGGCACGCGTTGCAACTTACGGGACCCGATGAACCAACAGTTAGGCAAAAAGATAAAAAGAGACCAAAACCCGCCGGTCGTCCGAACGACACTTAAACACACACACATAGCACCACATAGACATTTGGCGCGTTGTAACTTACGGGACTCGATTCCGATATCACGGATCTTAGAGTTATTAGCCCGTTTTTTACCGATGAACCAATAGTTAGGCAAAAAGCCAAAAAGAGACCAAAACCCGCCTCGGTCGTCCGAACGACACGTAAAACACACATATAGCACATAGGAATTTGGCACGCGTTGCAACTTACGGGAATCGATTCCGATTTACGGATGTTGAGTTATGAGCCCGTTTACCCGATGAACCAATAGTTAGGCGAAAAGCCAAAAAAGAGACCAAAACCCGCCTGAATCGTCCGAACGACACGTAAACACACACATAGCACCACATAGGCATTTGGCACGTGTTGCAACTTACGGGACTCGATTCCGATATACGGATGCCGAGTTATCAGCCCGTTTTCCTGATGAACGAACAGTTAGGCAAAAAGCCGAAAAAGAGACTAAAACCCACCTCGGTCGTCCGAACGACACATAAACACACACATAGCACCACATAGGCATTTAGCTCGCGTTGCAACTTACGGGACTCGATTTAGATATCACGGATCTTGAAAGCTATCGGCCGTTGCCCGATGAACCAACAGTTAGGCAAAAAGCCAAAAAAGAGACCAAAACCCACTGAGTCGTCCGAGCGACACGCAAACATACACATAGCACCACATAGGCATTTGGAACGCAGCGTGGCAACCACGGGACTCGATTTAGATATCACGAATCTTTGAGTTATCGGCCCGTTTGCCGATGAACCAATAGTTAGGTAAAAGCCAAAAAGAGACCAAAACCCGCCTCGATCGTCCGAGAACGACACGCAAAAACACACACATAGCACCACATAGGCATTTGGCACACGTTGTAACTTCTGGGACTCGATTAGATATCACGGATGCCGAGTTATCGGCCGTTGTGGCCGATGAACCAACGATTAGGAAAAAAGTCAAAAAGAGACAAAACCCGCCTCGGTCGTCCGAACGACACACAAACACACATATAGAACCACATAGGCATTTGGCAGCGTTCTGCAACTTACGGACCCGATGAACCAACAAGTTAGGCAAAAAAAGTGAAAAAGAGACCAAAACCCGCCTCGGTCGTCCGAACGACACGCAAAACACGAGATAGCACCACATAGGCATTTGTGCAGCGTTGTAACTTACAGGACTCGATTCTGATATATGGATGCCGAGTTATCAACCTGTTTGCCCGATGAACCAACAGTTAGGCAAAAAGCCGAAAAAGAGACCAAAACCCGCCTCAGTCATCCGAACGACACGCAAACACACACATAGCACCACATAGGCATTTGGCGCGTGTTGCAACATACGGGACTCGATTCCGATATACGGATGCTGAGTTATCAGCCCGTTTGCCCGATGAACCAATAGTTAGGCAAAATGCCAAAAAAGAGACCAAAACCCGCCTCGGTCGTCCGAACGACACGCAAACACACACATAGCACCACATAGGCATTTGGCACGCGTTGCAACTTACGGGACTCGATTACGATATACGAATGCCGAGTTATCACCCGTTGCCCGATGAACCAACGGTTAGGCAAAAATAAAAAAAGACCAAAACCCGCTAGGTCATCATCTGAATGACACGCAAAACACACATAGCACCACATAGGCGGTTAATGCAGCGTTGAAACTTACGGGACTTGATTAGATATCACGGATGCCGAAAGTTATTAGCTCGTTAGCCCGATGAACCAACGATTAGGCAAAAAGCGAAAAAAGAGAAAAACACGCCCGATTGCTCGAGCGACACACAAACACACACACAGCATCACATAGGAATTTGGCATGCATTGCAACTTACGGGTCTCGATCCCGATATACAGATGCCGAGTTATCAGCCTGTTTGCCCAATGAACCAACAGTTAGGCAAAAATCTGAAAAAGAGACCAAAACCCGCCTCGGTCGTCCGAATGACACGCAAACACACAAATAGCACAACATAGGCATTTGGCACGCGTTGCAACTTACGGGACTCGATTCCGATATACGGATGCCGAGTTATCAGCCCGTTTGCCCGATGAACCAACAGTTAGGGAAAAAGCAGAAAAAGAGACCAATACCCGCCTCGGTCGTCCGAACGACACGCAAACACACACATAGAACCATATAGGCATTTGGCACGTGTCGCAACTTACGGGACTAGATTCCAATATACGGATGCCGAGTTATCAGCGCGTTTGCTCGATGAACCAACAGTTAGGCAAAAAGCTGAAAAAGAGACCAAAATCCGCCTCGATCGCGTCCCGAACGACAAAAACACACACATAGCACCAATTAGGCATTAGGAGCAGCGTTGCAACATATGGGGACTGATGAACCAGCGGTTAAGCGAAAAAAAGAAAAGAGACCAAAACCGCCTCCGTAAAATGCGAGGCTAAACGCAAACACACACAATAGCACCACATAGGCATTTGGCACGCGTTGCAACTTACGGGACTTGATTCCGATATACGGATGCCGAGTTATCAACCCATTTGTCCGATGAACTAACAGTTAGGTAAAAAGCCGAAAAAGAGACCAAAACCCGCCTCGGTCGTCCGAACGACACGCAAACACACATATAGCACCACATAGGCATTTGACACGCGTTGCAACATATGGGACCCGATGAACCAACAGTTAGCCAAAAAGCCAAAAAAGAGACCAAAACCTGCCTCGGTCTTCCGAACGACACGCAAACACACACACAGCACCAAATAGGCATTTGGCATGCGTTGCAACTTACGGGACTCGATTCCGATATACGGATGCTGAGTTATCAGCCTGTTTGCCTGATGAACCAATAGTTAGGCAAAAAGCCGAAAAAGAGACCAAAACCCGCCTCGGTCATCCGAGCGACACTTAAACACACACATAGCACCACATAGGCATTTGGCACGCGTTGTAACGTATGGGACCCGATGAGCAAGCGGTTAGGCAAAAAAGCCGAAAAAGAGACCAAAACCCTCCTCGGTCGTCCGAATGACACGCAAACACACATATAGCACCACATAGGCATTTGGCACGCGTTGCAACGTATGGGACCCGATGAACCAACAGTTAGGTAAAAAGCCAAAAAAGAGACCAAAACCCTCGGTCGTCCTAACGACACGTACACACACACATAACACCACATAGGCGTTTGGCTAGCGTTGCAACTTACGGGACTCGATTCCGATATACGGATGCCTAGTTATCAGCCCGTTTGCCCGATGAACCAACAGTTAGGGAAAAAGCAGAAAAAGAGACCAATACCCGCCTCGGTCGTCCGAACGACACGCAAACACACACATAGAACCACATAGGCATTTGGCACGTGTTGCAACTTACGGGACTAGATTCCAATATACGGATGCCGAGTTATCAGCCCGTTTGCTCGATGAACCAACAGTTAGGCAAAAAGCTGAAAAAGAGACCAAAACCCGCCTCGGTCGTCCGAACGACACGTAAACACACACATAACACCAATTAGGCATTAGAAACGCGTTGCAACATATGGGACCTGATGAACCAACAGTTAGGCGAAAAGCCGAAAAAGAGACCAAAACCCGCCTCAGTCGTCTGAACGAAACGCAAACACACACATAGCACCACATAGGCATTTGGCACGCGTTGCAACTTACGGGACTCGATTCCGATATACGGATGCCGAGTTATCAGCCCGTTTTATCGATGAACCAATAGTTAGGCAAAAAGCCAAAAAAGAGACCAAAACCCTCCTCGACGACACGTAAACACACACATAACACCACATAGGAATTTGGCACGCGTTGCAACTTACGGGAATCGATTCCGATATACGGATGCTGAGTTATGAGCCCGTTTGCCGATGAACCAACAGGTTAAGCGAAAAGCCAAAAAGAGACCAAAACCACTTTGAGTCGTCCGAGCGACACGCAAACACCAGATTGCACCACATAGGCATTTGGCGCGCGTGGAAACTTACGGGACTCGATTCCGAGATATACGAATGCCGAAGTTATCACCCGGTTGCGATAAACCAATAGTTAGGAAAAAAGCCAAAAATGAGACCAAAACCCGTCTCGATCGTCCGAACGACACGCAAACACACACATAGCACCACATAGGCATTTGGCACGCGTTGCAACTTACGGGACTCGATTAGATATCACGGATCTTGAGAGTTATCGGCCAGGTGCCGATGAACCAACGAAGTTAGGCAAAAAAGTGAAAAAGAGACCAAAACCGACCTCGATCGTCTTCGAGCGACATGTAAACACACACATAGCACCACATAGGCATTTGGCACGCGTTGCAACTTACGGGACCCGATTAACCAACAGTTAGGCAAATAGCCAAAAAGGAGACCAAAACCCACCTCGGTCGTCCGAACGACACGTAAATACACACATAGCACCACATAAGCATTTGGCACGTGTTGCAACTTACGGGACTCGATTCCGATATACTGATGCCGAGTTATCAGCCCGTTTTTCTGATGAACCAACAGTTAGGCAAAAAGCCGAAAAAGAGACTAAAACCCACCTCGGTCGTCCGAACGACACGTAAACACACACATAGCACCACATAGGCATTTGGCACGCGTTGCAACTTACGGGACTCATTTCCGATATACGGATGCTAAGTTATCAGCCCGTTTGCCCGATGAACCAAAAGTTAGGCAAAAAGCCGAAAAAGAGACCAAAACCCGCCTGAGTCGTCCGAGCGACACGCAACCATACACATAGCACCACATAGGCATTTGGAACGCGTGGCAACTTCTGGGACTCAATTCCGATATACGAATGCTGAGTTATCAGCCCGTTTGCCTGATGAACCAACAGTTAGGTAAAAAGCCAAAAAAGAGACCAAAACCCGCCTCGATCGTCCGAACGACACGCAAACACACACATAGCACCACATAGGCATTTGGCACTGCGTTGCGACTTCTGGGACTCGATTACGATATCACGGATGCCGAGTTATCAACCGATTTGCCGATAAACCAACGATTAGGAAAAAAAGCGAAAAAGAGACCAAAATCCGCCTCGGTCGTCCGAACGACACGCAAAACACACATAGCACCACATAGGCATTTGGCGCGCGTTGCAACTTACGAGACCCGATGAACCAGCAGTTAGGCAAAAAGTCGAAAAAAGAGACCAAAACACCGAAGTCGTCCGAACGACACGCAAAACATACATAGCACCACATAGGCATTTGGAGCAGCGTGGCAACTTCGGGACTCGATTAGATATACGAATCTTTGAGTTATCGCCCGTTTTCCGATTAACCAACGATTAGGTAAAAAGCCAAAAAGAGACCAAAACCCTCGATCGTCGTCGAACGATAAACAAACACACATATAGCACCACATAGGCATTTGGCACACGTTGTAACTTACTAGGGGACTCGATTCCGATATCACGGATGCCGAAAGTTATCGGCCGTTGCCGATGAACCAACAATTAGGAAAAAAGCCGAAAAAGAGACCAAAACCCGCCTCGGTCATCCGAACGACACGCAAACACACACATAGCACCACATAGGCATTTGGCACGCGTTACAACTTACGGGACCCGATGAACCAACAGTTAGGCAAAAAGCCGAAAAAAGAGACCAAAACCCGCCTCGGTCGTCCGAACAACACGCAAACACACAGATAGCACCACATAGGCATTTGGTACGCGTTGTAACTTACAGGACTCGATTCTGATATATGGATGCCGAGTTATCAGCCTGTTTGCCCGATGAACCAACAGTTAGGTAAAAAGCCAAAAAAGAGACCAAAACCCGCCTCATTCGTCCGAACGACACGCAAACACACACATAGCACCACATAGGCATTTGGCACGTGTTGCAACTTACGGGATTCGATTCCGATATATGGATGCTGAGTTATCAGCTCGTTTGCCCGATGAACCAATAGTTAGGCAAAATGCTAAAAAAGAGACTAAAACCCGCCTCGGTCGTCCGAACGACACGCAAACACACACATAGCACCACATAGGCATTTGGCACGTGTTGCAACTTACGGGACTCGATTTCGATATACGGATGCCGAGTTATCAGCCCGTTTGCCCGATGAACCAACAGTTAGGCAAAAAGCCGAAAAAGAGACCAAAACCCGCCTTGGTCATCTGAATGACACGCAAACACACACATAGCACCACACAGGCATTTAGTACGCGTTGAAACTTACGGGACTTCATTCCGATATACGGATGCCGAGTTATTAGCTCGTTAGCGATGAACCAGCGATTAGGCAAAAAAGCGAAAAAGAGACCAAAACCCGCCTCGGTCGTTCGAACGACACACAAACACACACACAACATCACATAGGCATTTGGCATGCATTGCAACTTATGGGTCTCGATCCTGATATACAGATGCCGAGTTATCAGCCTGTATGCCCAATGAACCAACAGTTAGGCAAAAATCTGAAAAAGAGACCAAAACCCGCCTCGGTCGTTCGAATGACACGCAAACACAGAAATAGCACCACATAGGCATTTGGCACGCGTTGCAACTTACGGGACTCGATTCCAATATACGGCTGCCGAGTTATCAGCCTGTTTGCCACACATGTAGAAGACATACTAAAATAATTTAAATATGCTTAGTTTTCGACTTCGTTTTTAATATTTTACTTTTTTAGGGTCTTGTTGAGGAGACTCATGGGGGTGGAGGCTGCGGCACAGGCTATGCCCGTGGTGGAGATGGTGATGACCACCGAGCTGATCTTGCTGATGAGACTATGGAGGGTGGGACAGGCGATGGGACCGGCGATCGTACGATAGATGGCGGTGATGGTGACACTGACATTCCTGATCTTGGGTTGTAGTTAGTTTTTGTTTATATTTTGACTTTCATGTATGTATTTATATAGCTTTTGAGTTATACAGATTAGACTTTTGTATCTAAATATATTGATTGTTGATGGTAAAAGATATGAATGTTATTGATATGCGTGCATTGTCATTATTTGTTTTTCTTTAATTTTTAACAGGTACAATTATGTATATGTAAATGAACAGGGGAATTTTGCAATTTTTAAATATTTTTTTTAAGCAGGTCATTGGTGACGAGATCATTGGACCAAGGAAGCGTTAGCAATGACTGCGCAGTCATTGGCAGCGAGGATATTGATTTCATTAAGCGATGACGGCACGTCGTCAACGATAATGATAGAAATTAAAATTAAACAATACTTATTAGCGATAATATATCCGTCGCCACTACCGTCGGCAATGACACATGTTCGACAACGTGCCGTCGGTAATGCCCCCGTCGTTAATGACTATCTTCCCGACGTCGAGCGACGGGAGTCAAGGGCGACGACCTCTGGGGCGATGGTCCAGGCGACGGACTCTGCCATCGCCAATGACGTCATTACCGACGGCAAGAAGATCATTGGCAACGGCAGAGGCCGTCGGCAATGACCCTTTTTTTGTAGTGGAAAAGCTTAAAATTTGACAAGAATTTTTAGAAAAATATCATTGTGAAACGATACTAGATGAAGTGCAAATTTTAAGGACATTCTACTAATTTCACGGAGTATAGAAGCAATACTTTAACAAAATGAGTGTAGAATTAGGAATACGAAACGAAATAATATTACTTACATACTACAGAGTATGGAAGAAAATATTATTGCATACGAATAATGAACAAAAATAATATCTCTTACCTTAGTAGAAGACTGGAAATTGTAATAGTGAAATAGCAGAATACTATTCTTCTTCCTCTCTATAGTTTCTCTCTCTATAGTTGCTCTTGTGAGTCTTAGTGAATTGGTGAGAATGAAAGAAGAAAAAAAGCTTCTATTTATAGGAAAATATAGTTTCGATAATTGCACGTTTAGGGGCTCGAATTATTACAGTATAATACCTTCATCTTTACCTGCATTTTTAATTTAGTCCTTCAAGTATTATCAATCTTGCACAACCTCCCCTAATAGTACATGCATGTGAACCAACAGTAATTTGCATGTAAACCAATAACAATTAATTGTTCATTTATCTGATTAATTGCATGTTTGGTCAATAATAACAAAACCAGTAAATCATAGAATTACCTCATTAGAGAGTAATTGGATCACAGAAGAATTAAAGAAAACTAAATGAACAAACATCTTTAATCAACACGAACTTATTCATCATTAATATTATAACTCACAATATTAATAACCAGATCATTCCAAGGAAAGAGGGGGATTTCCGATAAGGATTTCTCCCTATTGGCGCACAATTAGGTGACCAAACCCTTTTCCTCGACAAAACTTTCTAGACATCGTCAATAATACAAATAATAATATGAATAACTTTGTTGTCTCAATTATTAATTTAATAATATAAAATATTATGCAAATGATATTGTGATAATAATTGAATCAATAATATGAGAGATACTATGCAACAATTATTTTGGCAATAATTGAATAAAACTGAGTGACTTCTCATATATGCATCAATAATCAAAGATATTGTATAATACCGTGTGCTACTATGCAACCACGCGTATTACTGTACTTTTACCACCATGTATTTTAATAGTTTAATGGTAAAATTTTCGCCGTTATTTTTATAAAAAGATATTTCTATCGTTTTCTAACTTTGATAAAACTTTCATTGTGGGGTCCACCAATAATTGTGCCATCGTACAAATATTCCCTATTAAAATGAATATTCTCTAACCAATCGAATATTTTATAACAACTTGCTTACTTTGCAAAATTTATAAATATTAAACACAACTATAACATTATATCAAATCCACATCATAATATTCAAAAATATATTTTGAGAAAAATTAATCTTTATTCATAAAAGTTGGGGTTTTACAACCCCTTCTTATGAAATTTTACCCTCGAAATTGGGGTACGTACCTGGTATGTCGAAGAGGTGAGGATACCTTGATTTCATTTCAGATTTTAACTCCCAGGTCATTTCCTCAACATCATGGTTTCTCCATAAAACTTTGACTTGAGGTATAACCTTGGAGCGTAGAATATGTTCCTTCTTATCCAAGATTTTAACAGGTACCTCTTCATACGTTAAATCTCCCGCTATCTCGTCCGGTTTTAAATCAATAATGTGGTTCGGGTCTTCCACATATTTATGTAACATGGATATGTGAAAAACGTTATGAACACGAGACATACTTGGCGGTAAGGCGAGTCTATAAGCCACAGTTCCTACTCAATCGAGGATTTCAAATGGCCCAATGAATCGAGGATCGAGCTTTACTCTATTTCTAAATCTTGTAACTCCTTTCTATGGAGCAACACGTAACAACACATGATCTCCAACATTGAATTCCACGACCCTTCGATGAAGATCAGCATAACTCTTTTGTCGATTTTGTGAGGTTTTTATACGTTCGTATCATTTAAATCTTTTCCGTAGTCATGCGTACTAATTCTAGTCCCAACAACGTTGCTTCACCCTCCTCATCCCAGCATACTGGAGAGTGACACTTGCTTCCATACAACGCCTCGAATGGAGCCATGCCAATACTTGCTTGATAACTGTTATTGTAGGAGAATTCCACTACTGGCAAGAACTTGTCCCAACTTTCTTTGAAGTCTAAGACACAGAGTCTTAATAGATCTTCAAGAGTTTGAATAGTCCTCTCCGACTACCCATCCGTTTAAGGATGGTATGCCAAACTGAATCGTAAATCCGTGCCCATAGCTTTTTGCAAACTACCCAAAATCGTGAAGTGAATCTTAGGTCTCGATCAGAAACTATGAATATTGGCATACCATGCAGTCTTACAATCTCATTTATATATATACGAGCAAGTCTTTCAAGTGAATAAGTTAATCGTATAGGTAAGAAATGAGCACATTTGGTCAATCTATCGACAATGACCCAAATTTCATATGTGCCTTGAGAAACCTTGGGAAGACCAGTAACGAAATCCATGGTAATGTGCTCCCACTTCCATTCTGGAATTTCAAGTGGTTGCAATGGACCTTTCGGCACTTGATGTTCCACCTAGACATGTTGACAAGTTAAACATCTTGAGATAAACTCCGCTATCTCTCTCTTAATATTTGTAAGTCCTCGAATTTTATGAAATAAAAATATTCAATTTTTCTTATAATTATTATTCAGTAAATGGTTAAATTGATAAAAGTTTAAAGTTAAGGGTGATATATATAAAATTTTCAAAATACGCAAGTGGCTATAAAATACTCATTGTTGTCGGGGAATATTCGTTTGGTCGTAGAATATTCTTACTGTCGAGGAATATTCATCATACTGCCATAAATGACCATTTATGGGCCCCATAATGAGAATAATTGTCGGATGAAAAAAATGACAAGTTTGAGTTTTTATAAATAACTGGCGTAGTTATTCTAATTAACACTATTGGAATACACGGTGGTTAAAATACGATGAATGGCGTGGTGGTTGCGATGACTTAATATTACGGTGATTGCACAATATTTTGAATTATTGATTTTTACGTAAGAAGGCATTACTCAATAATTCTTACGATGATTTTATTCAATACTTTATTTTATTGATTCAATAATTCTTTGCGTTGATATTTTATATTATTGTTGTTTCAATAATTATCACGGCACAATATTTCCCATTATCGGATCAATAATTCATATTATTTGGATAATATTATTAGATAGCATTATTGGAAATGTCTAGAAAGTTCTGTTAAGGAGAGGTTTGGTCACCTAATTGCGCGCCAGTAAGGAGAAATCCTTATCGGAAAGCCTCCTCTTTCTTGGGAACGGCCTGGTTGTCATAATTGTGATTCTGTAATATTATTTGTGAATGATTAATTATTGATTTATATGATAAAGGAAATATTTATTTGATGCGGATATAAATGATGAATTTATTTATGTGGTTATAAATGAAGGAATTAATGTTGAGGTGTTTTATCAGTATTTTGTCGGATTGGAGGTATTAAATAATCAAATCGGTGTTCTTAAAGGTCTATTGCGTGAGTTATAATTTTAATCCGACCGTTGGATCATTGGGATTTTTGGATATGTTATACATATATAAGTTGAGTATATATCCACAAATTTTTAACCGTTAAAAATTAACGCAAGATTTGTTATGAATTTTAAAAGGTGTTGAAAATCGTCCGTTTATGGATTTTTGATATTTTCTGTCTGAAATTTTAAAAAACTTAAAGCTACAAAGTTGTAGAGAATTCGATTTCATGTGGAATGGACATAAAATTCGTATTTTTCTGATAAACGGACTATTTTTTATAAATTATTGAAGTTTCAAAAAATAAATAATTTTTATTAAAATTAGGGGTGGGACCCACTATTGTTTTAAACATGTGAAATTTGCCAAATGAGATAAATTTGGTCTTTGGTGGAGGGTCTTTGAATTTTCCAAGTAGCATGCGTTGATTAATTAATATATTATTTTATTAATTTAGTCTCCTTTGGCGTTCTAGCATTTTCCTATAAATAGGTGCTTATGTTAGAATTGAAAATCACACCAGAAACATAAGCTTTCTCTCTTTCTCTCTCTATATTATCAAGCATATTTTGTGCATATTTAGATACTTTGAGAGTTGTTATTCAGTGCAAAGTTCATTCGGCTTTACATTTCGGTCAGAAGTATTGCTCTTTTGAGGTAAGGGATTTTAAGGGTTATTATGTTTTTCTTCAGTTTCGTAATTTTTCTGATCTTTAAAAATTCTGAAAAAATTTGAAATGCTATTTTGATGAGTTTTCTCGATTGTGTCCAAAAATAGCGATTTTTGGATGGATAGATTAGGAGTTATGGATTTTATGAGAAAAGACTATTTTAAAAGTAAACCCTTATAACTCCTTGTGGATAACTCCAAAATTGGTGAAATTTTTACTGGGAGTACATATAGATAACATAAGTATACTCTGTAAATTTTGGAATTTTTGGACAAACGTACAATTTATGATAAATGTCTAAATATTCGGCAGTTTTGGCCATGTGAAAAATAGTAAATGAATTTTAAAAATTATGAGAAAAATATATATTCAATATGGGACTATATTCAGCTAAATCCCAGAAAAGAAATATTTTTGGAACTGATTTGATATTTTTCATGAAAATGGACTATTTATGAGTAAATGAATTAAATATGTTATGCGAAGTAACAAAATTAGAAAATAGGATTTTATGGCTTGGGAATCCTAATATGGTATATGCAAATTTTTGATGAGGTTGATGGTTATTGGTGATGAAATCTTATGAGTTTGGCATTTTAGGATGATTAAATGCATTAATTAGTAAAGTGTAAACAATTAAAATAAATTATTTATAAGTTTAAGAAATGATTAAGATATTGTGGTAATATTAATGATATTAGATTATGAGATTATTAAGTGATTTATAACATTTGAATTAAGGTGTTATAAATATTGATATGGATCTTATTGTGAAAGTTTATCTTTTTGTGTTAGGTTTACTATTTACGAGTTACTATTCACGGGGTACTATTCATGATAAAATTGGTTTCTTTTTCTAACCAAATTATCGTTAATTTATGAATCTTACTCTTGAAATTAAATCCATGTTTTGATCATATTGTTTTTATTATCATATATAACATTTTTATAACCCTGGTGAAGAAATTTCTCTTTGACTTGAGTGTAAAGATGGGTAAATTATTGGTATGATCATGACTATGGGTTCTCTTTGGCCAGTAGTGCAAAGATGAATTGTTGACTGGTATGATCATGACCATTGAATTTACAATTGAATATTTTTAGCTTAAGTGCAAAGGTGAATTGATCAACATGATTATAATTATGGTTTATATAAATTCTGAAATGATTGTATGTTTCTTTGAGATATGAATATCTTTGGCCTGTAGTGCAAAGATCAATTATTGATGAATATCTTTGGCCTGTAGTGCAAAGATGACATGTTGTTGAATATCTTTGGCATGTAGTGCAAAGATGAACTGTTGATGAATATCTTTGGTCTGTGGTGCAAAGATGAATTTATTAGTATGATTATGAACAAGAACTGTAATTTGGTATAACCATGATCTTTGATGTTTCAGGTAAAGACATGTGATGAAAATTATCTTCGTCCTGGATGAGAAGAGGAATTTAGAATTACAAATATGATTATGAGTTATTCACACGATTGTGGACAGAAACTGTTGACTGATGTTACAGGGTTAAAACATCGTTGGTGGACTTTTAACATGGAGGAGATAATAGACTTTATGGTCTATTTGACTCTTCTAATGGATTGCTCATTCCGCTGCAACTATGGTTGAAAAGTTTTATCATCTACCATATGTTCTAAATCTCTGATTTATTACTGATGAATGCTATTGATAATTTAATTATCTTTAGTCATGATATTCTTTACTGAGCTAGTTGTGCTCACCTTTTTGCTTCACAATTCCTTTCAGGTAATAAGAGTGTAGCTGGGTCGAGCGGGGATAACAGGGGAATAGAACGGTGGTCTATAGCTGTTGAGGTTCTCCCTAAATAGTATGGAAATAATTTTATTGAGAAATTTAGATGATAAGTGTGTCGTAATGTATACGTCATTTGATATTTAATTTTGGTGAACCGAATAGGGTGAGGTGAACCCAACTTTGGAAGGGTGTTTTGCTACTATCATACGAGATGTCTAACGACATACAACCTCGTGTTATCATAAGACAGGGTTGTGCACATCCACTTGCTGAGTATATCTACGAGCACTACCTATATGATCTTGGAGTTTGGTTGAAACATAATGTTCAATCGCAGACGGTGGAGATAGTTATATGTCAAGAGAAGACTCACCATTGGAAGGATAATGATAGTAATCTTCTCATTTTTCTTTGGGGTCTATTGGATCAACCAAGGATAATTCTCTGGACATATGATATTTATCATAACTTAGATTCATGGCCTCCTATGTACGAAGGTTTACTTGAGCACTTCCCAAAGATTTTAATTTCTAAAATAGTTTTTGACTGTATCTTTATGTAAGGTATCATTGTGACGTACTACCTAAGTTGGTGTCAAGAGTCACAGTTGGTATATATATTTGTATCAAAACTCACAACATATGTGTTGTTGTATTTTGCACGACAATTATTGTAATAAAGTTGTAGTTGTTTTCTGTACCATGTATTTGGCGACTCAGAATTGGTTGGCTGGAATGAACCTATTTTGGGGGCATTACAATATTGCTCCACCAAAATGTATGTCGAAGATTACGATACATTTTGGTACTCCCAAGATGGATTGCAAACGGTGTGTTGTGCGCCTCCATCATGATTTTATACTTCAAGTCAGAGTCGTTGGGAACACAAAGTCTGGAGTTGACTTGAAGTATTCCTTCTTCATCAATTATTGCTTCTGGAATAACACCTTCTTGTACTTTCTTCCTCATACGCATCAGCTCCAAGTCTGTAGCTTGAGAAACTTTAACTTAACGATTAAAGTCGGTTCTACTCGTATATTTGCCATCATCACTTGGGTCCCTGAAGTCATTATCTCTATCTCCATCTTTTATAAGTCATACAAAATGGGCCTTTGCGTTGACAATATCGCACTCGTACCCGCATATGATCTTCTACTCAACGTTTCAGCTACCACATTCGCTTTTCCAGGATGGTATTGAATGGTGTGATCGTAATCTTTTAACAGCTCGAGCCAACGTCGTTGTCGCATGTTAAGTTCCTTTTGGGTGAAGAAATATTTAAGGCAACGTCGTTGTCGCAGGTAATGCCTCCAGATTTTAAGCGTAAAAACAACCGTTGCCAACTCTAGATCATGAGTAGGATAATTCCTCTCATATTCTTTGAGTTGTCGTGAGGCATAGGCTATGACTTTCCCATGTTGCATGAGAACACATCCTAACCCTCTACTTGAAGCATCGCTGTAGATGACAAATGTGACGCCCCCAAAATAGGTATACATCATCCATCTTGAGTTACCAAATACATGGTACAGAATTCAAATACAAACTTAATTATACAACTGTCATGTAAACTATGACAAAACATAAGCTGAGAGTTTTAATACGAATATTGCCTTTTAGACAATATCCAAACTCAAATTCAATCCTCATTATATTTATTATCACACTAAATGGTGAGGACTACTAAAACAACCATCTCGGACCGTCACTCCATTCCCCGACTAGTCCCGGCTATGTTCTCATTTCCTGAAGAGAACAATGAAAGCAAAAGGGTGAGCTCAACTAGCCTAGTAAGAAATATTATGACTAAGATAATGCCGAATAAATTATCCTTAGCCTTCAACAGTATAACAACTGATAGAATACAATAGACAATAAGTTTTAGATCAACAACTGCAACGGAATAAGCAATCCATTAGAAGAGTTAAGTAGAGCATGATATCTACTATCTTCTATGATTTAAAAGTTTATCAACAATTTTATCGCTGAGACTCAGCTTTAATAAATAATCCACATCACCGAATTATCCATGCACTATGGGGCAAGGATATTCATTAGTATCACGACCACGAATTATCCATGCACTACGAGCCAAGGATATTCGTGTTTTCACCAATGGTCATGAACATGCCAAACAACAATTCATCTTTGCACCCTTGGCCGAAGAGAACGCATGGTCATAATCATACCAACAACTGTCGCTGAGACTCAGCTTAATAATCTACATCACTTATAACATTACAGGTCATGATTACACCGAATAATCCCTGGTCATAATCATATCAATCCACAGTTCATCTTTGCACCATTGGCCGAAGATGACTTTCATCACAATATAAGCACGAGGATGATGACAATGATATAAAAATTCAATCAAACAAGATCAAGGATAAATATTAAAGATTTTATAATTTAATTTATCCAAAAATCAAGAATATCTAAATTGTCAACATGATACTGCTTTGTGGAGTAAAATTCAAGAATAATAATGTATTAAAAATGATTTGGACCGAAAAGAAATCGATTTTTGTCATGAATAGTGCCTCGAGTGAATAGTACCCTGTGAATAGTACTTCAGGAATAGTACCTCGTGAATAGTACTCCGGTATGAAAAAGTTAAAACTTACCCGGGATTTCGAATGATCCGAATTTTACGAATAACTTTTTTTATTTAATATTAATATTGATTGTTAATATTGTGTTGTGTATCTATGATACGAGTCTCGAGAAGTGGTCAATTTGTGTATTGATTGATAAATAAGAGTAGAGTTGTGCATAACAGCTTTAGAAACCCTAACCCTAATTCTGGAAAGAAATTCGATAGAAAATATAATTAAAATAATTATATTGATGGGTACGTGTTTGTACTGTATTGAGTTATTGATCAATGATTGATCGGATAGGGTTTAAAATTTGTAAACCCTAATAAGGGATTAGAAACCCTAATCTCATATTTAGAAAACCTAATGTACAGTTAGAAACCCTAAACGAATGTCGGGAAACCCTAATTTTATATTTAGGAATCCTAAACCCTAATTAGGAAACTCTAATCCTAATTAGCTAGCCTAACGTGATTATTAAACTTTAATATGATTAGGAAACCCTAATATAATTAGTAAACCTTAATTATAATTTAGAAATTTTAAATTTCCTAATTGGAAATTTTAGAAACTAAAGTTGTAAAACCTAAGGGTTAGGATTTTAGGGTTAAACCCTAAGGGTTTGACAAATGTCTAGATTTCCATTAAAATTATTATGCAATTGACCAAAATGCCCTTTTAACTTTCTTTAATTGGTAACTTATAAATTTTTCTAAAACCTTTAGTTGGTGACCAACTAAATTGACTTGGTGACTTAAAATATCAGCAATTCAGCCTCTTAATTGACAGCTATATCAGATCTTCAATGCATCTAAGTATTATAAAAGATTGAGAGAGAGAAAGTGTACTCATTTGCTCATTTTGCTCTCTAAAGCTCTCAACAACTCTTCCTCTCTCTAACCCTCCGAAATTATCAAGTATCTCAGTCCCAAATACAGCCCCTAGATCACCCAAGATCAGTTAGGAAGATCAAGATCAAAGATTTGACTAGAAGGTATAAACTCAAAAATCTATTTTGATCTTGTATGCTTAGAAAAAATTGGTGTTTATGTGTTAAGAATTGTGTTATGGGATGTTTTATTATGATCTATGATGATCTATCACAAATCTATATCATCTAAGTGCCTTAAAAGTAAAAATCTTTAAAACTGCTCAAGAACATGGTTCATGATTTCATTTGTTGCTTGTTATTTTTTATCCACAAACTTTCCTTTACAAAGAAACTTAAGTGTTAGAGAGAATAAACACTTATAAGTCAAACTTTCCTCGTTAGATTTTCAAGAAGAAGAAAGCTAGTCATCAAAGGTAAATGATCTTATGATCTTATATCTTCCATCTCTACCATTGTAAGGTGATAAGAGAAGTGTAGCTTAATGAACATCTATGCTAAGAACACATAAGGATTGGATAATCAATGGACTTAAGCCGTATAAGTCATGAATAAGTAATTTGAACCTAAATAAGTTATGAACTTATGATGGTCATATTTGAACTTGTATCATATTTACATAAATAAAGTTGATATGTTAATAAGATGTAAGAATATTGATTAAGGGACTTGAATCAATAATAAGTCATAAGAAATGGAATGTAGTAGTTTATAATTTGTTACGTATAAACTTATGAAGAATAAGCCATAACCTAACTTAAATATAAGTTGTTGTAATGTGTAAGTTGAAATGTCTAAAGGATGAATTGAATTCATTTAGAACGATGAACAAATCCTAAGTAACGAAGTTTTTTCGGAATTCACATGATTGGACGATAATCGTCGAATTTATGAAATTCTCAGAATGGAAGTCGGATTTTGTGTTTGAACTCGGAAACATTGGTTTTCGATGGAGACAAGTCTTATTTGGCATTATAGAGTCGCGGACTTGAAAATGGCCGAATTCTGACTTAGAACGAAGAAACGAGTGATGAGTGCATATTATTCATTTATTTTGATTCCTTTATGTTTAGTTTTATTGCATGTTTCAAGTGTATATGAACTTATTAAGGTGTTTAATGATTTCAGGAAGAATTGGAGCTGAAATGAGGAAAAATAGAAAATTGCAGGGTTTTTAGCATTAAGTTGGATGCATGGTCTTGGCTTTTGACTTGGATTTTATTGTAGAGCTTTTTTTTAATTTTTCGGAACATCTTGAATCGTCCCGATCGGAGTTCATATGAAAAATATATGATCTTTTTACTAAACGGACGTTGAACCTCAAAGTTTGGAAGTTTCAATTTTCACAACAATCACTTGGAGCCCAATTTTAACCTTGATCCAGCTCGAATCTGTCTAATCTCAAAGAATGAAAGTTGTAGATCTCGTCGATATCTTCGTTTTTATAGGTAGCAGGCCCCGTAACTCCTCTCGGACCAAAAGTTATTCTCGTTTTACCAAAGGACGTCGCAGCATAAGGGCGAATTTGTGCGGGAAATATGGAAAATCTTGGAAATCTTAGATTTTTGGAAAGTTTCTAAAAGCAGATTTTGGAAGATTTCTACATGGAATTAGATTGATATTTCTATTAGCTTTTGGATTTCCTTAGACTAAGATTTATTTCTAAATTGAATTCTATTTCTTTATGGAAACTAGTTATAATTTGTAATTCCTTTTAGGATTTGGATTTCTACTTCCTATAGGATTTAGGACTTTGTCTAGCACTATAAATAGAGGATGAGAGTCAGGGTTTTATGCATTCAACTATCAACTATCACCTATTAGAGTGTAGACTTAAGAGCATGTCAGGCTAGTTCTTTTCATTCAGTTCTAAAGGGAGGTGAATCCTTGTTATAAGTAATTTATTAATTGAGTATTATTATTTATTCCTTCTTGTGTGAAATTTCTTCTGATAATCTGTTTTCATTGATTGCATGCTAATTGATCTAATTAATTTAATAAGGCCAATTGAGTTAATTTGATCATTATCATATGCTAGATTAAGATTGGTATTACGTGTAATTGATATCTTTTTTTCATCACAAGTAGCAACTTGGTAATACTAATTGTGGACAAGCTTTTGTGTATTGCTAAGATTTTCATACAGTGATAATCTAAGGAGAATTTCGGATAGCAGAGCTTATTGTTATCTAGGGCTAATAGTTTTATTGAAGGGAAAATAATAATAACTTGATTAATTGATTGATGTACTTGGTGAAACGGAACTGCAGAACTGAAGTTTTTATATATTTGGTTCACTTCATCATTAATTCTTGTTCTCTTAGTTTAAAAACAATTTTCAAAAACCCCCCATCTTTATTTTCTGTTAAAATAGTAGAATAATTCTAAAACAACTTTACTCTATGTGGGATCGATCCTTACTTTCTACTGTGATAATTATTATAAATTATGAAGTGAAAGTGGGGTTAATTTAGGAGTATCAACGACAGCTCCCAACGAGCGTGGAACGATCACGGACGTTTATCATTTACTTTAAAAATGAACCAATAGGTGAATTTGAGTAAACGAAGTCAAAAATATAAAATTCTTGCATGATCACGCAGAGTATGTGATTTCTGAGCTAATGGCTTTTAACGAGCCAATCCAGACTTAAAATGATCAAATTCGGAGTCTGGGAAGTTCGCAAAGTAGAAAAACTGTTAACACTATCTGGTGCACAGAGCTGGAGCCGCGGCGCTAGCCCAAGGTATAATGGTGGGGCTGCAGCGCCATGTACAGTGATATCACCTACTGCAGAGTCACGCCGCGGCGCGGCCTAGTGTGTTATGTCTGGCATTGCAGCGCGAGTTGAAGTGCAATGATCGGTGCCGCATCGCCAGTCCAAGGGTTTGGTCAGTGAAGAAGGTTTGTATGTATGGAATAACAGATTAACAAAGAAGTAAAGATTAATTCTAACATTACAAGGCATTGTTTAAACCATAAGTATGATACTTAAGTGTTAAAGATAATCAATCGAACATTAATGTAAGAACAATGTGAACTATATCGGCAAGCTGAAACCAATAGTAACAAATCCAAGTCATGATTAGATTGAGAAGAAGGGTAAGATATAGTTGTACACATACTTAATTATATATGACCTAATTTGGTATGTTATGTGATCATGTATTGTAGAGACTTAAAGACTTAATGTGGAAAGTAATTAAAACAGTAGTAGAAGCCGAAGGCAAGTATTCTAACCCTTGTTTCAATTCAATCTGGACAAGCTTTGTGGTTCATGTATTCTTACGCATGAATTATTTTATAATGAAGTCAAAGCCAATTCTTTCGGCTAGAATTATGATATGTTGGATTTCTTACAATCTATCAATGTATGGTCAATGTATTACCAAGTTATATTAGTGTGGTTTTCAAATGAAGACTGAGTATGCTAAACTATTTTGTCGTTGTATGACAGGCACGTGAGGTTGCCACAACTTAAACGTACATACGTTTAATGAATGTAGTGTTAATCAACATAGAGTACTATAGACTGACCACCTAGACGTGCTCGTAAGAAATGTCGGACTTACGGACTTAGTACCGGGATGTCCTTTTCAAATAAAGTATGATCGCTCAAGGTCTTGGACCAGAATTGATGTTTTACTGAATATTGTTATTATAAAACGTAAAGAGAAGTGCTATTTTGAATTATCGATAGTACTTCATAACTATTGTTCAGTTATTGAAGATATATGATTTGTATGATTCAAGCATATTGTTAATTAGAATTGTTGTACTTGCTGAGCTAGTCATGCTCACTTTTTCTTGAACCATATAAACGCAGCTAAGATCGAACGGACCGAAGGTTCTGGCAAGGATAAGGGCAAGGCGAAGATGAACCTGTAGAATACTTATGTAATAGTATAGGTTTAATATTGTAATATATTTGATATTATAACAAGAACAAATGTAATGGTTATAAAGAACCTAGGGAATGTCAATATTATTTTGAATATATAGAAGACATATTCGTTCCTTTGAGGCTTTTCAATTGAATGTGTGTGTGAATGGTAGTACCGTGTAGCACCATCTGTTGGGTTGAAAGATACCCGGATTTGGGGGCATCACAGGTTGGAATCAAAGCATTAGGTTATAAAACTTAAGGGGGGAAATTAAAACCTGAAGTCATAACCTTAAGAGAAGTTAAAGAAGGAAAAGAAAAAAATAACCTAATAAAAATGCATTATGAATATGTTATGTGTTTTTATTATTCTACTAACGTGTACTAATCAACTTAATTGTTTTGTGTAGATGTCAGGTGTAAATGGAATGCATTTAGATGTATAGGCAGTTAGTGAAGAATCGGTTGACCAAATAGAGATTATACCGAACCCAATAGCAGAAGAGCCAGAGATAGTAGTGATTGAGTCTGAAGACTCAGAGGACCCCGATCTCATGTCAGTATTTGATGGCATGATGGAAGAGGAGGTGGAGGTAGTGTCCTTCAATCCAGTAGCAATAGCAGCAAATATGGCTCCGGGGGAGTCAATGATGTCATTATTTATGTCAGTATTGGATAGAAACATCCATTACTGTCAGGAGGTGAAGGAGCTAAAAGCAAAGCTCCAGGCTGTCTTAGAGGATAAGACAGATGTAGAGTCGATGTGGGAACAAGAACACGATGAGAGAATTTTAGCCAAGGACAAGGTCCATGAGCTGAAACAGGAGGTCGTTGAGCTCAGGGGGGAGCTAAAGACCAAGATGCAAAAGATAGGGAGAATGTCCTATATCCATAGGAGTTCTCATCAGGATTTCCAGCAGCAGGTAGCTGGCTATCCCATAGAGGCAGGGCAGACGTGACACATTATCAGTTGGGATGTTATCGCCGGTCTGGCCACAACAGATTTTAATAATGCCTTAAGGCATATGTAATCTAGTAATAGCTAGAGTAGTTTTAGATATGTAAATATTGTGTATCTAGTAGTGACGTAAAACCCTCTTTTGTATATCAAAGGGTAGTCTTTTGTAAATCCCAATTTTTGGAAAGCAATTACGGGATGGTAATGTAATTAGCTTAGGCTGTGTAATGAAACGATGTAGTATTATACTACAATGAATGATTCAATATAAGCCTTTTTACGGAACATATTGAGTAATGGATGTTGAAGTTATTGTTTAATCATGAATAATAACTAACTAACTAATAAGAAAGGAATAATGACGCAATGTGTTGTTTATTGTATCAGCAAAATGCAGCCAAGAAGAGGGCAATGAAACCAAGGCGCTAACATAAATCAACTAGAAGGTGGTTTGGTTAACCCAATGCAGGAATTTGTTAATCTATTAACAGCCGTGTTTAATAAAAATGGGGCAAATATCCCTGTAAATCTGGGAGTAGCACGAGCTACTACCTTTAAGCATCCGCCGGAGTTCAAAGGAACTACGGACCCTATCAAAGCCCAAACGTGGGTGAAGGAAATCGAGAAGGCATTTGTTATAGCAAATGTTGACGAGGGCCAGAAGGTTTTCTTTGCAACCTACATGGTGAAGGGAGAGGCCAACTTTTGGTGGGAGGCCAACCAGGCCATAACTGATATTGAGAATGTTACGTGGGTGATGTGACGCCCCCAAAACAGGTATACATCACCCATCTTGAGTCGCCAGATACATGGTACAGAACTCAACTACAAACTTAATTATACAACTGTCGTGCAAAATATGACAAAATATAGCTGAGAGTTTAAACATGAATATTGCCTTCTAGACAATATCCACACTCAATGGAGTCCTCATTACAATTATTATCACACTATTTTATAAAAATAGTAAGGACTACTATAGCCACCATCTCGGACCATCACTCCATTCCCCGACTCGTCCCAGCTATATTCTCATTTCCTGGAGAGAACAGTGAAAGAAAAGGGTGAGCTCAACTAGCCTAGTAAGAAATATTATGACTAAGATAATGCAGAATAAATTATCCTTAGCCTTCAATAGTATAACAACTGATAGAATAAAATAGACAACAAGTTTTAGATCAACAACTGCAGTGGAATAAGCAATCCATTAGAAGAGTCAAGTAGAACATAATGTCTACTATCTCCTCTAGATTAAAAGTCCATCGTTAATATTTCATTCCTGTAATACTCATCAACAGTTCTTTGTTATACCCAAGACAAAAAGAACTCTCATCACTTGTCTTCACCTGAACCACCAAAGATTATAGTTAAATCCACAATTCATATTTATAATTATGTAAATCAACAGTTTCTCCTTGCCACAAAGGCTTAATAAAATGTTTACTCAATATCCTTAACCCAAAGTCTAAAGATATTCAAATGTAATAATAATGATCATACCAATCAGTTGTCTACCTTTGCACTATGGGCCAAAGATATTCAACTATAAAACCAATGGTCATGATCATACCAATCAATTACCTGTCAGTGCACTACGACCAAAGACATACAACTGTTAACTAATGGTCATGATCCTGCCAATCACATCATCGAATTATCCCTGCACTACGGCCAAGGATATTCGTTAGTATCACCAGTGGTCATGATCATGTCATACACCTGTCCATCTTTGCACTACGGGCCAAAGCTATCAATCAACAGTTCATCTTTGCACTACAACCAAAGATATTAATCAACAGTTCTTTTTTGCACTACAGGCGAAAGACATATAACTATAAAACTAATAACCAACAGTCCATCTATGCACTACGGGCCAAAGAAGACTTTTAATGCAATATAAGCATGAGGATCATGACAATGATATAAAGAATCAATCAAATGAGATAAAGGATAAATATTAAACATTTATAATACAATTTATCCAGAGTTCAAGAATATCTAAATTGTCAACATGATCACCAATTGTGGAGTAAAATTCAAGAATAATATTCATGTATCAAAAATTAATTTAGACAGAAAAGAATCAATTTTTTGTCATGAATAGTACCCCGTGAATAGTACTTCATGAATAGTATCCCGTGAATAGTAATTTGTAAATAATATCCCGTGAATAGTACTTCATAAATAGTACTTCGTGAATAGTATTTCATGAATAGTACTTCGTGAATAGTACCCCCGAGCAAATAATACCCGAGTAAATAGTACCCCGTAAATAATACCCAGAGTGAATAGTAAGAAATAATACCCCTTACGAATAAGAAATAAATAACATCCCTTACGGATATTGAATGAAAATAATATTCCTTACGAATATTAAACAAAAATAATATTCATACGAATACAAAAAATAATATCTCTTCAGAATATGAAATAAATAATACCCCTTACCTCAGAAGAAGACTGGATACTGGAATAGTGAAGTAGAAGACTTCTCTTCTTCTTTCTCTCTATAGCTTCTCTCTCTATAATTGCTCTTGTGAGTCTTAGTGAATTGGTGAGAATGAAGGAAGAATGAGCTTCTATTTATAGGAAAACATAGTTTTGATAATTGCACGTTTTGGGGCTCAAAATATTACACTATAATACCTTCAACTTTTCCTTCATTTTTAATTTAGTCCTGCAAGTATTATCAAACTTGTACCACCTCCCCTAATAGTACATCATGTGAATCAATAGTACAATCATGTGACTCAATAGTTCTATACATATGAAAAAAATAATTACAATATAGTACCTTCATCTATACCTCCATTTTTAATTTAGTCATGCAAATATTATCAATCTTGCACCACCTCCCCTAATAGTACATGCATGTGAATCAATAGTACACACATGTGAACAAATAGTTATAAGCATGTGAATTAATAGCAATTAATTGCTCATTTATCCGATTAATTACCCGATTGGTCAATATAACCTCCAGACATCAATTATTATCGGAATAGATGTCGATTTCCACTAACACTAATAGTCCTAACACAATGAAAATATCAATTTCAACTTTAATCAACACAAACTTATTCATCATTAATATTATAACTCACAATATTTAACAACCAGATCATTCCCAGGAAATAGGGGGCTTTCCGATAAGGATTTCTCCCTATTGGCGCGCGATTAGGTGACCAAACCTCTCCTCGATAGAACTTTCTAGATATCGTCAATATTGCAAGTAATAATATGAATAACTTTGTTGTCTCAATTATTGATTTAGTAATAATAAATATTATGCTGATGACACTGTGACAATAATTGAATCAATAATATGAGAGATATTATACAGCAATTACTGTAGCAATAATTGAGTATAACTGAGTGACTTCTCACGTAAGCATCAATAATTAATACCGTGTGCTACTATGCAACCACGTATATTCTGTACTTTTTATTAGGGTAGTTCAAGCGGTTTAACAAGTAAAACTTTCGTAGATTATTTTTATAAAAAGATATTTTTGTCATTTTCTAACTACGACAATACTTCCGTTGTGGGGTCCACCAATGATTATGTCATCGTACAAATATTCCATGTTAAAACGAATATTCCCCGACCAATCGAATATTCCCTGACATAATGAATATTTATATCAACTTGCTTACTTTGCAAAATTTTCACATATCACCCTTAACGTTAACCCTTTCTCAATTTAACAATTTACTAAATAAAATAATAATTATAAGAAAATTGAATACTTTCATTTCATAAAATTCAGGATCTTACAGGTGAGGTTCAAGGAGATATTATCCGAGAACTACTTTCCCACAAGTATGCAAGGAAGGATGGAGATGCGATTTTTGGACTTGAAACAAGGGGACATGACAGTTCCCCAATACGCTGCCAAGTTTAATGAACTGGCGAGGTTCGTTCCACACCAAGTGGACACCGAGGTTAGGAAAGCTTGATGGTTCGAGCAGGGATTGAAACCCTGGCTCTATAACCATATATCTGTGTTCCAAAGTACTACATTTGGGACTATTTTAGAGAAGGCGATAATTACCGAAGGTGGTAGCGAGGCTTTAAGCCAGTACCACAAAGATAAGAAGAATAAGGGGAAGGTTGATGGGGGAGTAAAGATAGAAGGAGCCAGTGGGAGTGGCGAGGGACAGAAGAGGAAAGTGTTCAACTCTGGGAATACCAGAGTGAAGCAAGGAGATCCAAACAGAAGAATGGAGGCCTGCAAAACCTGTGGGAAGACTCATCTGGGAGTCTATCTCAAGGGGAAGGCCGTATGCTATAATTGTGGACAAGAGGGGCACATTTCGCCTAACTGTCCAAGTTCGAAGAAGAATCATGGATGCTTTGTGTGTGGGTCAGCTGACCACAAGGCAAAGAACTGCCCGAAGAAGGGGATGGACGAGAATCAGGGCACTAATAGTTGTAAGTTAGCTCTTAGTGGTCGGTATAAGCAATGGGTAGGTGATGGGTCAAATACCTTTAACATGATGATCAAGATGCAGTTACATCAAGGGACATAGTCGCATGTATTATTCTGATCAACGACATAAATGCTTACGTGCTGTTTGATTCGGGTGCTACTTGTTCATTTATAGCATGTGATTTTGCTAGACGATTAGGATTACTTCTCGAAAAGTTGCCTATACCTTTAAATATTAAGGTAGCAAACGAAGAGATAATTCCTGTTGAAGATATTCATAGGAGTTGTTGTGTAGATATATGGGGTTTTAAATTATCGGTAGATTTGATACCGATAAAGTTAGGAGAATTCGATGTAATTCTCGGAATGGATTGGTTGGTTAACCATGGGGCAATTATAGATTGTCAGAAGAAATGTGTGAATATTAGAACGTTAAAACAACCTCAGGTAGTATTTTATGGGAATAGATCGTCGGGACGTTCGTGTTGTCTTACGATGAAACAAACTAGGAAATTATTGAAGAAGGGATGATTAGGTTCTCTGTGTCATGTTGTTGATACCCAAAGAGTGGTAGCAACCATGGAACAAATACCTATAGTTAGAGAATTTGCGGATGTATTTCCAAGTGAACTTCCGGATCTTCCACCGGATAGGGAGACTGAGTTTGTAATAGACATTGTGCCAGGAGTGGCACCAGTTTCTGTCGGCACCGTATCATATGGCGCCGATGGAGATGAAGGAGTTAATAAATACAATTGCAAGAACTGTTGGACAAGAAGTACATCTGTTGAGTGTTTCACCGTAGGGGAGCACAGATCGCTTTTTGTCAAGAAGAAGGACGGATCGTTAAGACTTTATATCGACTACAGAGAGTTGAACAAGTTAACGATAAAGAATAAATACCCATTGCCCAGGATCGATGATCTTTTTGATCAGTTAAAAGGGGCTAAGTATTTTTCTAAAATAGATTTAAGGACGTGGTATCACTAGTTGAAGGTTAGGAAGGAGGATGTACCAAAGACAGCATTCCGGACTCGTTATGGTCATTACGAGTTTCTGGTGATGTCCTTTGGGTTAACTAATGCACCAGCTGTATTTATGGATATGATGAACAAAGTGTTCAAACAATATTTGGACAAGTTCATCGTGGTGTTTATCGATGATATTCTAGTCTATTCTAAGACGCCAGAAGATCATGTTGAACACCTAAGAATAATGTTGGAGACACTAAGGAAGGAGAAGTTGTATGCAAAGTTCACTAAGTGTGAATTTTGGTTGGAAAAGGTACAGTTTTTAGGTCATGTCATTGACCATGAGGGGATTTCAGTAGATCCAGCGAAGGTGGAAGCCGTGATGAATTGGGAACAACTAAAAACACTGACTGAGGTGCGGAGTTTCCTTGGGTTAGCGGGATACTATCGGAGATTCATCCAAGATTTTTCGAAGATAGCTACTCCGTTGACTAACTTAATAAGGAAGACGGTGAAATACGTATGGACTGATAAATGTGAAGACAATTTTCAAGAACTGAAGAAGAGGTTGACTGAAGCACCTGTTTTGTCATTACCCGATGACATAGGAAATTTCGTAGTTTATATTGATGCTTCGCATAGAGGACTTGGTTGCATGCTCATGCAGCATGGAAAGGTCATTGCGTATGCATCAAGGCAGTTGAAGGATTATGAGAAAGTTTACCCTACTCATGATGTGGAACTGGCCGCAGTAGTTTTTGCCTTAAAGATATGGAGACATTATCTTTATGGAGAAAAATGTGAGATATATACGGACCATAAGAGTCTAAAATATATCTTCACACAGAAGGAGTAGAATATGAGACAAAGGAGATGGCTAGAGTTGATAAAGGATTACGACTGTGAAATCCTGTATCACCCTGAAAAAGCCAATGTAGTTGTCGATGCCCTAAGTAGGAAGGGTCGGGAGAAGTTATCTATGTTAACAACTCAAACTGAGTTAATAACAGAGATGGATAGGATGGAAATAGAAGTAAAGTTGCCAAGTGAATCGAGGCATATATTATTTGCGACAGATATTCAATCTACCATCGTAGAGAGAGTCAAGGAGATGCAGCTCAAAACGGTTGAATGTGACCAGATGAAGAAGCGGTTAGCCAATGAAAAGAATATTAAGTACAGTCTTGATAGTGAGGGGTTATTAAGATTTGAAGGAAGAATTTGGGTTCCAAATGAGACAGAATTAAAGGAGCATGTATTATAAGAGGCTCATAGTTCGAGGTTCTTGATTCATCCTGGTAGTACTAAAATGTATCAAGACCTTCGACAAAATTTTTGGTGGTCGAACATGAAGAGAGAAATAGCTGAGTATGTGAGTAGGTGCTTGACTTGTCAGAAAGTTAAAGTTGAACATCAACGACCAAGTGGCTTATTATAGTCATTGGAGATTCCAGAGTGGAAGTGGGAGCATATCACAATGGACTTTGTGGTGGGACTTCCGACTACAACGAAAGGGTATGATGCGATTTGGGTAATAGTGGATTGATTGACAAAGTCAGCTCACTTTTTGCCAATTAGGTTCAAGTATCACTTGGACCAGTTAGCTAAACTTTATGTTAAGGAAATAATTTCCAGACATGGAGTACCAGTTTCGATTGTGTCAAATCGTGATCCACGATTCACATCGAACTTTTGGAGAAGTCTGCAGGAGTAGTTGGGAACGCAGTTGAAGCTGAGTACGGCGTATCATCCACAAACTGATGGACAGAGCGAGAGAACAATTCAGACGTTAGAAGATATGTTAAGATCTTGCTTCATGGATTTCAAGGGTAGTTGGGATGATCATCTACCATTAGTAGAGTTTGCGTATAATAATAGTTATCATGAAAGCATAGGTATGCCGCCTTATGAAGCTTTGTACGGAAAAAAGTGCAGAACACCATTGTATTGGGATTAAGTGGGAGAATGCCAAATGCTAGGACCAGAATTGGTGCAGCAAACAGTGGATATAGTGAAGTTAATACGAATGCGTCTAATAGCAGTTCAAGACAGACAAAAGAAATTTACAGACTCGCATCGAGAAAATAGAGAGTTTGAAGTAGGTTCTTATGTATTTCTAAAGGTATCTCCTTGGAAAGGAAAGATACGCTTTGGAAAGAAGGGAAAGTTAAGTCTAAGGTTTATAGGACCTTTTGAAGTGTTAAAACGGGTAGGTGAGGTAGCTTATATGGTAGCGTTACCTCCAGACCTAGAACAAATACATAACGTGTTTCACTTATCCGTATTGCGTAATTTTTCTTTTACGAGATTCTGGGGACAGAATCCTTATAAGGGGGAGAGAGTGTAATGCCGCAGAAAAATCGAACCTTTTGTAAATACTTTTATAATAATAATATTATTTGTTAGTAGTATATGTTAGTAAGATGAATATCGTTCTATAACCTAGAAACGTCAGAAAGTCGTAGTATTTTGACTACGTGAATGAATTAAAGTGTTTGAATTTCCAAGACGAAAATAAAAGTTTTCTGAGAAATTTTCCAAAAAACACTATTCATCGATTTCTGCTCGGGAATTATTTTTGAACTTCCGAGAAATACGTCACGTTAAAATAACAAAGTGAGATGGATTATGTAATAATAATTCAAGTATGGAAAACGTAATATTTTGCATGCGGACTTAATTAGAGAACGTTAGTAATATCAAGCGTTAAAAAGATAATGTATTGATTGTATGATATGTATGTATTGTACGAGGTAAAGAATATAAGTATAATACGAAGTATTATACGAGTATGTACGGAGGATGGAATAACGTATATTACGAACGAAAGAGAATACGAGTATAATACGTAGATAATGTATAATAAGGCTTTTAGTCAAATATAATGGACTTATGGATTGTTGGAAATTTGTTGAGTCTAATGGAATATAATGTTGAAGCCCAAGTGGTTGTTAGTGAGAAGTCCAAGTAAGTTGGTAGTATAAGCCCAAAGTAAATTAATGCAAGCCCAAAGGAATAAGTTAATCTAAGTGGACCTAAGACAAATTAATGATCCAATGGGTAAAGCTTTATCCATGGGGCAACCCATGGGTGAACTTGGTGACCAAGAACTTTATGTGGTGGCCAAGTAAAGTGAGTGGTTAGCAAGTTTACTTAGGGGTTAAGTTGTGAATAGTAAGGAGGTTAGTTAAGGAGGTGGGATAACCTAATGTCCATTATGCCCTAACTTTAGAAAGCTTATAAATACCAAGCTAGGATTTCATTTGTTGCTTGTTATTTTTTATCCAACAACTTTCCTTTACAAAGCAACTTACGTGTTAGAGAGAATAAGCACTTATAAGTCAAACTTTCCTTGTTAGATTTTCAAGAAGAAGAAAGCTAGTCATCAAAGGTAAATGATCTTATGATCTTATATTTTCCATCTCTACCATTGTAGGAAGATAAGAGAAGTGTATCTTAATGAACATGTATGCTAAGAACACATAAGGATTGGATAATCAATGGACTTAAGCCGTATAAGTCATGAAAAAGTAATTTGAACCTAAATAAGTTATGAACTTATGATGGTCATATTTGAACTTGTATCATATTTACATAAATAAAGTTGATATGTTAATAAGATGTAAGAATATTGATTAAGGGACTTGAATCAATAATAAGTCATAAGAAATAGAATCTAATAGTTTATAATTTGTTACGTTATAAACTTATGAAGAATAAGCCATAACCTAACTTAAATATATGTTGTTTTAATGTGTAAGTTGAAATGTCTATAGGATGAATTGAATTCATTTAGAACGATGAATAAGTCCTAAGTAACGAAGTTTTGCCGGAATTCACAGGATTGGACGATAATCATCGAATTCGTGAAATTCTCAGAATGGAAGTCAAATTTTGTGTTTGAACTCGGAAACATTGGTTTTCGATGGAGACAAGGCTTATTTGGCATTATAGAGTTGCGGACTCAAAAATGGCCGAATTCCAACTTAGAACGAAGAAACGAGCGTTGAACGTTCACGGACGTTTATCGTTTTCGTTAAAAATGAACCAATAGGTGAATTTTCAGTAAACAAAGCTGAAAATATAAAATTCTTGCATATCACGTAGAGTATATGATTTGTGAGCTAATGGATTTTGAACGAGCCAATTTGGACTTAAAATGATTAAATTCGAAGTCCGGGAAGTTCGCAAAGTAGAAAACTCATTAACACTATCTCTGGTGCACGAGTGGCCGGGCGCCGGGCGCCACCAAGGCATAATGGTGGTACTAAGACTCATATGCGATGCTATCAACTCATCAAGAAAGTAACGCATGACGCGACGCGACCAAAGGTGTTATGTGTGGTGTATGCACACCAAGGTCAAGCTCGCTATCGCTAACCCACGCCATAAGCATGAAGTTGAAGAGTAATGACCGGGCCGTAAATACAAATTCTAGGGTTTGGTCAGTGAAAAAGGTTTGTAAGTATAGAATAAATAGTAACAGATTAACAAAGAAGTAAAGATTAATTCTAACATTATAAAGCATTATTTAAACCTTAAGTATGATACTTAAGGGTTAAAGATAATCAATCGAACATTAATGTAAGAACAATGTGAACTATATCGACAAGCAGAAACCAATAGTAACAAATCCAAGTCATGATTAGATTGAGAAGAAGGGTAAGATATAGTAGTACACATACTTGATTATATATGACCTAATTTGGTATGTTATGTGAGCATGTATTGTAGAGACTTAAAGACTTAACGTGGAAAGTAATTAAAACAGTAGCAGACGCTGAAGGCAAGTATTCTAACCCTTTTTTGATCAGTTCAATCTGGACAAGCTTTGTGGTTCATGTATTCTTATGCATGAATTGTTTTATGATGAAGTCAAAGCCAATTCTTTTGGCTAGACTTATGATATGTTGGATTTGTTACAATCTATCAATGTATGGTCAATGTATTACCAAGTTATATTGGTGTGGTTTTTAAATGAAGACTGAGTATGCTAAAATATTTTGTCGTCAAACGACATGCACGTGCGGTTGCCACAACTTAAACGTACATACGTTTAATAAATGTAGTGTTGATCAACATAGAGTACTATAGGTTGATCACCTAGACATGCTCGTAAGAAATGTTGGACTTACGGACTTAGTGCCGGGATGTCCTTTTCAAATAAAGTATGATCGCTCAAGGTCTTGGACCGGAATTGATGTTTTACTGAATATTGTTATTGTAAAATGTTTTAAAGAAAAGAGAAGTGCTATTTTGAATTATTGATAGTACTTCATAACTATTGTTCAGTTATTGAAGATATATGATTTGTATGATTCAAGCATATTGTTAATTAGAATTGTTGTACTTGCTAAGCTAGTCATGCTCACTCTTGCTTGAAACATATAAACGCAGTTAAGATCGAATGGACCGAAGGTTCTGGCAAGGATAAGGGCAAGGCGAAGACGAATCTGTAGAATACTTATGTAATAGTGTAGGTTTACTGTTGTAATATATTTGATATTATGACAAGAACAAATGTAATGGTTATAAAGAACCTGGGGAATGTTAATATTATTTTGAATATATAGAAGACATTTTCGTTATTTTGAGGCTTTTCAATTGAATGTGTGTGTGAATGGTAGTACCGTATAGCACCATCTTTTGGGTTGGAAGATACCCGGATTTGGGGGCGTCACAGTCAAAACCCTAAGGCTGGCGCTGCGGCGCCAGCTTTTGTTCTACAACTCGCGCTGCGGTGAGGGTTTTTAGTGTCTCCCATTCAGTCTTATACCGCTGGCTCATTTCACTCAACATTGAGACTCTACGCAGCTGAAGTTATACGCGCCCTAAATCGATATATGGTGCAATACGGTACTACCATTAATACATTCATTCAATTGAAAAGCCTCAAAAGAACGAACATGACTTCTATATATTTAAAGTAATATTTATATTTCCCAGGTTCTAAACCCATTACAAAGGTTCTTTGCCATAATATCAAAATACATTACAACAGTAAACCTATACTATTACATAAACCGATTAACGATCTGCCTTAGCCTTTCCTCTATCCTTATTCGATCCTTCAGGATGTTCAGTCTTAGCTGCATTCACATGGTTCAAGCAAGAGTGAGCATAACTAGCTCAACAAGTATAACAATTCAATGACAACATGCTTGACACATAAGAATAGTATATCTTCAATAACTGAACAATAGTTATGAAGTACTATTGATAATTCAAAATAGCACTTCATCTTTCTTTCAAACTGTTTCACAATGAATAATATCCAGTAAAACATAAACCCCGGTCCAAGACCTTGAGTATTTCATTCTTTCTTTGAAAAGGACAACCCGACACTATGTCCATAAGCCCGGTATTACTTACGAGCACTTCTAGGTGATCAGCCTATTGTACTCTATGTTGATCAACACTACATTCATTAAACGTATGTACGTTTAATTTGTGGTAACCTCACGTGTTCGTCGTCGTATACCTAAAAAACTTTTTATATCATACCGTCTTCTTTTGAAAACCATATCAAGTACTTGACAAAAGATAACAACATTTAATAACAGTTGGATAGATTATCAATAATCCACCAAATGCATTTAAGTCTAGCCGAAGAATTGGCTTTAACTTCATCATACCTTAATTCATGCGTAAGGATACATGAATTACAAAACTTGTTCATATTGAAATCGAGACAAGGGTTAGAATACTTGCCTTTAAGCGTCTTCTACAAAGATAATTACTTTATGTTCGAGTCTTTCAAGTCTCTACAATACATGATTACATAACATCATACATTAGGTAATATATAATCAAGTATGTATATGACTATATCTTACCCTTCATCTCAATCTAATCATATATTAGATTTGTTTACCATCAATTCTGGCTTGTCATCCTACTTGCATTCATATTTGAATAGGTTATCAACAACCTTTATGTACTATCCTTACGGTTTAACCATGTTTTTACAATGTTACTTCAAGTTTCTTTAAGGTAAGTTTGATTCAAATTAATCCCATTCCTTTCTTTGTACTCATTTTTATTCTTTACTATCTTTGATCAAGGATCAAGGCTGCAAGCACGGTCATAAGCTTACATCTCGTGTTGCAGTCACGAGTTAGCGAGAGTAACGTCCGGACTTGGCGCCACGACGCGAGTCCTTTCGATGGCAGCATACTGCAAGTGCCACCTTCCAAAGATGCTTTCGGTTTTAGTCTCGTCTTTTGGCGTGGCAAATTGGTCTAAATTTCGCGCATAAGATTGCCGACTTCTATGCCCAGAATAGTTTGGACAGTTTTTCAACTTTGCGAATTTCCCGGGCTCATAACTTCTTCGTTATAAGTTCGAATTGGCTCGTTCAAAAGCCTACGGTTCACAAATTACATACTCTACGCGTTCATGCAAGAATTTTATCTATTTGACTTTGTTTACTAAAAATTCACCTATTGGTTCATTTTTAACGAAAAACGATAAACGTTCGTGAACGTTCAATGCTCTTTTCTTCATTCTAAGTTGGAATTCGATCATTTTCAAGTTCACAACTATAAAATACCAAATATGACTTGTCTCCATCGAAAAACAACGTTTCCAAGTTCAAACACAAAATTTGACTTCTATTCCGAGAATTTCACGAATTCAACGATTATCATCTAATCGTACAATTTTCGGCAAATCCTCATTACTTATGATTTGTTCATTACTTCAAATGAATTCAATTCATCATATGAACATCTCAACATACTTACTACAACAATTTATTTTCATGTTGGATTTTGACTTATTCTTTCATGAGCTTATAACTTATTAAAGTATAAACTACTTATAGCTTCATTGTTCATAACTTATGAAAGTTAAGGTCTTTTTAATCACCATACTTACATGTTCTCAACATATAATATCATTCATGTATACATGATACATATTATACAAGTTCTTCACTTTCATACTACTTCTTAAGATAAACTCATATTAAGTTCATATAACTTCTTCATAAGTTCATAACTTATATAAGTGTAAATGACTTATTTCCTACTTATACAGCTTAAGTTCATTGATTACTCATTCTTCTTGCTTCTTAACATCCATGTTCCTTAATCCATACTTTTCTTATCAACCTATCATGGTAGAGATAGAAGATAAATGGAGAAGAAGTCTTACCCTTTGAAGTTCTTGTAAAGTAGTCTTCTTCTTCTTCTTACAAATGGATGTAACTTATTGTTGCTTATTCTCTCTAACACGTAAGCACTTTATAATTTTGTTGAATTATTTGAACAAGTAAGAAATGGCTAGCATTCTTCTTCTATTTATAGAATTTCCAAAGCTAGGGTAGTTTAGTCAAAACACAATCCCACCTCCTTAAGCCACCTCCTTACTATTCATTACTTGTTAATCACAACTCTTATCTTTTTCTTGGCCATTACTCTTAAGTCTTGGTCATCACACATTATGCTTGATCACCAAGATTAACCACATTCACATGGTTTGCTCCATGGGTCAATCAACTTATTGGATCCTAGCTTGGGCTTAGATTTACTTAACCTTTGGGCTTTGCATTAACAAACACTAACTTGTTTATTAATCAATAGATGGGCCTCACCATTAATTCACTTGGGCTTGTACAAATTCCTAACCAATCTTACAAGTCCAATATCATTGCTCAATACATATACGTATTGTTGACTTATCATTCTCGTATACTAATTCATATACAACTTCGTTATATACGATATACCATCCTTCATACAAACTCGTATAATACTTCGTATTATACTCGTATTCATTACTTCGTACAATACTCACGTATCATACGATTATTACCTAACTCATTAATTCATCTCTTTCCTTAACGTTCTCAATTTAAGTCCGCAAGCGAAATATTGCGTTTTCCATACTTAGATTATTATTACATAATCCATCTTACTTTGACATTCTATCATTATGTATTTCTCGGAAATTCAAAAATAAATCCCGAGCAAATATCGATGAATAGTATTTTTTTTCGGAAAATTTCTCGGAAAACTTTTATTTTCGTCTTGGAAATTCAAACACTTTAATTCCTTCACGTAGCTAAAATACTACGACATTCCAACATTAATAGGTTATAGAATAACAACCATCTTGATATCACATAGAATATAATTTTTATTTATTATTTAATTCAATAAAATTATTTTACAATAAGATTCGAATTTCTCGGTCGTTACATCCTTCCCCCCTTATAAGGATTCTGTCCCTAGAATCTCGTCTTACTTTAATCAAATAATTGAGGAAAATATTTATTCATCTTTTCTTCTAATTCCCACGTTGCTTCTTTGGCATCGTGGTTCTTCCATAATACCTTTACCAAAGGTATTACTTTGTTCCGCAGAACTTGCTCCTTCCTATCGATAATTTGAATCGGCAATTCTTCATACGTTAAGTCCTTCTCGATATGAATCGGCTCATACTCGATTACATGCTTATAGTCCGACTTATAAGGATGTAACACAGATACATGAAGCACGTTATGTATTCGTTCTAGGTCTGGAGGTAATGCTATCACATAGGCTACCTCTCCCACCCGTTTTAATACTTCAAAAGGTCCCATAAACCTTGGACTTAACTTTCATTTCTTTCCAAAGCGTATCTTTCCTTTCCAGGGAGATACCTTTAGAAACACATACGAGCCTACTTCAAACTCTCGATTTAATCTATGCAAGTCCGCATATTTCTTCCATCTCGTCTGTTTGTCACAAGACGATCCAGTATTAACTTTATTACATCCATCCGTCATTGCACCAATTCTGGTCCTAGCATTCGACGTTCTCCCATTTCATCCCAATACAATGGTGTTCTGCACCTTCTTCTGTACAAAGCTTCATAAGGCGGCATGCCTATGCTTGCATGATAACTGTTGTTATACGCAAACTCTACAAGTGGTAGGTGATCATCCCAACTAGCCTTGAAATTGATGTCGCAAGACCTCAACATGTCTTCTAACATCTGAATTGTCCTCTCGCTTTGCCCATCATTTTGTGGATGATACGTTGTACTTAACTTCAACTGTGTTCCCAACTGTTCTTGCAAACTTCTCCAAAAGTTCGATGTGAATCGTGGATCATGATCTGACACAATCGATACTGGTACTCCATGTCTGGAAATAATTTCCTTAACATAAAGTTTAGCTAACTGGTCTAAGTTATACTTGACCCTAATTGGCAAGAAGTGAGCCGATTTCATCAACTGGTCCACTATTAACCAAATTGAATCATACCCTTTTGTCGTTGTCGGAAGTCCCACCACGAAGTCCACCGTGATATGCTCCCACTTCTATTCTGGAATCTCCAATGACTGTAACAAGCCACTGGGTCGTTGATGTTCGGTCTTAACTTTTTGACAAGTCAAGCACCTACTCACATACTCCGCTATTTCTCTCTTCATGTTCGGCCACCAAAAACTCTATCGAAGGTCTTGATACATCTTTGTACTACCAGGATGTATCGAGTACCTTGAACTATGAGCTTCTTGTAACACTTGATCTTTTAATTCCGTCTCATTCGGAACCCAAATTCTTCCTTCAAATCTTAATAATCCCTCATTATCAAGACTATACTTAATATCCTTTTCATCCGCTAACATCTTCTTCACTTGGTCACACTCATCAGTTTTGAGTTGTACCTCTTTAACTCTCTCTACGATGGTAGATTGCATCTCCATCGTAAAAAGTATCTGCCCCAATTCATTTCGCATCTTCAATTCTAGCTCCATCCTAACCATCTCTGTTATTAACTCATTTTGAGCCGTTAACATAGACAACTTTTTTCGACCCTTCCTACTTAAGGCGTTGACAACTACATTGGCTTTTCCAGGGTGATACAGGATTTCACAATCATAATCCTTTATCAACTCCAGCCATCTCCTCTGTCTCATATTCAACTCCTTCTGTGTGAAGATATATTTTAGTCTCTTATGATCAGTGTATATCTCACATTTTTCCCCATAAAGATAATGTCTCCATATCTTTAAAGTAAATACTACCGCGGCCAGTTCCAGATCATGAGTAGGGTAAACTTTCTCATAATCCTTCAACTGCCGTGATGCATACGCAATGACCTTGCCATACTGCATGAGCACGCAACCAAGTCCTCTATGCGAAGCATCGCTATAAACTACAAAATTTCCTGTGTCATCTGGTAATGACAAAACAGGCGCTTCACTTAATCTTTTCTTCAGTTCTTGAAAATTGTCTTCACATTTATCCGTCCATACGTATTTCACCATCTTCCTTGTCAAGTTAGTCAACGGAGTAGCTATCTTTGAAAAATCTTGGATAAATCTTCGATAGTATCCCACTAACCCTAGGAAACTCCGCACCTCAGTCGGTGTTTTGATCGTTCGATTCATCATCACCGCTTCTACCTTCATTTGGATCCACTGAAATCCCCTATTGGTCAATGACATGACCTAAAAACTACACCTTCTCTAGCCAAAATTCACACTTAGTGAATTTCGCATATAACTTTTCCTTCCTTAGTGTCTCCAACACTAACCTTAGGTGTTCAGCATGATCTTCTGGCGTCTTCGAATAGACCAGAATATCATCGATAAACACAACGACGAACTTGTCCAAATATTATTTGAACACTCTGTTCATCATATCCATAAATGCAGCTGGTGCATTAGTCAACCCAAATGACATCACCAGAAACTCGTAATGACCATAACAAGTCCTAAATGCCGTCTTTGGTACATCTTCCTTCCTAACTTTCAATTGGTGATACCCCGTCCGCAAATCTATTTTAGAAAAATATTTTTCCCCTTTTAATTGATCAAAGAGATCATCGATCCTGGGCAATGGGTATTTATTCTTTATCGTTAACTTGTTCAACTCTCAATAGTCGATAAAAAGCCTTAACGATCTGTCTTTCTTCTTGACAAATAATACCGGTGCCCCCTAGGGGGAAACACTTGGTTGAATGTACTTTCTGTCTAATAGTTCCTATAACTGAACCATTAGCTCTTTTATTTCCACAGGCGCCATACGATACGGTGCCTTTGAGACTGGTGCCGCTCCTGGAACAATGTCTATTACAAATTCGATCTCCCTATCCGGTGGTAAACCCGGTAATTCACTTGGAAATACATCCATGAAGTCGTTTACTATAGGTATTTGTTCCATGGTTGCTCCCACTCGCTGGGTGTCAACCACATGACATAGATAACCTACACACCCTTTCCTTAAAAGTTTTCTAGTTTGTGTCATCGTAAGGCAACACGAACGTCCCGGCGATTTATTACCGTAAAATATTACAGGAGGTTGTTTCAATGTCCTAATCCTCACACATTTCTTTTGGCAATCTATAATTGCACCATGATTAATCAACCAATCCATTCCGAGAATTACATCGAATTCTCCCAACTTTATCGGTAATAAATCTACCGATAATTTACAACCCCATATATCTACGCAATAATTCCTATGAATATCTTCGACAGGAATTATCTCTTCATTTGCTACCTTAATAATCAAAGGTATAAGCAACTTTTCGGAAAGTAATTCTAATCGTCTAGCAAAATCACATGCTATAAACGAACAAGTAGCACCCAAATCAAACAACACATAAGCATTTATGTTGTTGATCGAAATAATACCTGCAACTACATCCCCTGATGCCACCGCATCTTGGACCGTCATATTAAAGGTGTGGGTCATCAGCCTACCCGGCAGCGCTGGACCACCAATAGCTAACTTACCGCTATTAGTTCCCTTATTCCCATCCATCCCCTTCTTCGGGCAGTTCTTTGCTATGTGATCAGTTGATCCACATACAAAGCATCCATGATTTTTCTTTTGATTTGGACAGTTAGGTGAAATATGCCCTTCCTGTCCACAATTATAACATACTGCATTCCCTTGAGACAGACTCCTAAGTGAGTCTTTCCACAGGTTTTATAGGCCTTCATCCTCCTCATAGGATCCCCTTGCTTTACTCTAGTATTCCCAGAGTTAAATCCCTTCCTCTTTTAACCATCGCTGTGACGCCCCCAAAATAGGTATACATCACCTATTCTGAGTCGCCAAATACATGGTACAAAATTCAAATACAACTTAATTGTACAACAGTCGTGTAAAATACGACAAAACATATGCTGTGAGTCCTCATTACATTTATTATGACACTATTTAACAGAATAGTGAGGACTACTAATGCTATTATCTGGACCATCACTCCGTTCCTCGACTAGTCCCTGCTACGTTCTCATTTCCTGAAGAGAACAATGAAAGTAAAAGGGTGAGCTCAACTAGCCCAGTGAGAAATATTATGACTAAGATAATGCAGAATAAATTATCATTAGTCTTCAACAATGATAAACTGATAAAATACAATAGACGTCAAGTTTAACTGCAGCGGAACAAGCAATCCACTAAAAGAGTCAAGTAGAGAATAAAATCTACTATCTTTTATCATTTAAAAGGTTTTTCATCACTTTTATCGCTGGGACTCAGCTTAATAAATAATCCACATCATCCCTGCACTACGGCCAAGGATATTCATTAGTATCACGACCAAAAATTATCCATGCACTACGGGCCAAGGATATTCGTCTATTCATTAATGGTCATGATCATGACAACAACTGTCCATCAATGTACTACGGGCCAAAGAGGACTTTTACCACATCATTTATAACATTACGGTCATGATTACACCGAATAATCCCTGGTCATAATCATACCAAGTCCATCTATGCAATACAGGCCACAGATGACTTTCAACAAAATATAAACATGAGGATGATGACAATGATATAAGAATTCAATAAAACAATTTCAAGAATTAAATTATCCAAGAACTAATAACGTCCAAATTGTCAACATGATACTTCTTTGTAGAGTAAAATTCAAGAATGCTCAGAAGAATATTTCCATAAAAAGATACTGGATGAAGCGCAAATATCAAAGATATTCCACTAATTTCATGGAGTATAGAAGTCAAAACTTTAACCAACTGAGTATAATAAAGAATGGAATAACAAAAAAAATCACCATGCATGCGGTACTTCGCATAAACAGGTTATTCGAACAGAATAATTAATAACGGAACCAGGTCAGGCGTATTACGCACTGACAAGATATTCCTACAGAATAATAAAGAATGGAATAGCAACGAAAATCACCATGCATGTGGTACTTCGCATAGACAGGTTATTCCAACAGAATAATAAATAACGGAACCAGGTCCGGCGTAAAACGCATGAGATATTCCAATGAGAATAATAAAGAGCGGAATTCGGTCCCGAAAACGCATGCATGTGATATTCCAATGTAATAATAAAGAATGGAATAACAATAGAATTTCACCATGTATGCAGTACTTCGCATAGACAGGTTATTCCAGCAGAATAATAAATAATGGAATAACAGAAGAATTTCACCAAGTATAGGGTAGACCGCATATATAGGTTATTCCAACAGAATAATAAAGAATGGAATAACAGAAGTTCTCTTCATGAATATGAAAAAAAAATAATACCCCTTACCTTATAAAGAAGAGTACTCCGACGGTAGGGCGGGGATATACTTGAAGAAACTTGCACTACACTCAAAGCTTTCTTAAACGCTAAAAAATACGCTCAAGATTATAAAAGAAGAATTCTCTCTACAGTTTCTCTTTCTAGAGTTTTAGTGAATTCGTAAGAAATAATAAAGGAATGAGCTTTTATTTATAGAAGAATGGACTGAATAGTAACCAATCCATGAACGGTCAAGATCGATTTACTTTAAACGGACGGTCCAGATTGGTTTACAATAAAATATAATATATTCTATTTATAATCTAATAAAATGAATAACTTTTAAAAAGATTTTACTATGCAAATATGCAGGCACTATGCAAACACTATGCATAATAAAATATAATATAATCTAATTATTGTCTAATAAAATAGATAACTTTATAAAAGTATTACATTTTATATAAAAGATTTTACTATTAGCCTAATAAAACGAATAACTTTATAAAAGTATTCTGCTTATATAAAAAGTTTTTCTGTTTTGTTTCATTAATAATTCTAATAAAACAAAACTTATATATATATATATATATATATATATATATATATAACAATCAACAATAGTTGAATCAAATAACGTGAGATACTATGCAACGTGAATCAATGTAGCAATAATTGAACAAAACTGAGTGGCTTCTCACATAAGCATCAATAATCAATACCGTGTGCTACTATGCAACCACGCCAGACATCGCATTTTTTACTACCGAGTAGTTCAATAGTTTTAACGGTAAAACTTCCGCCGTTATTTTCATAAAAATATTTTTGTCATTTTCTTAATCTGACAATAATTTTGTTGTGGGGTCCACCAATGATTGTGCCGTCGTACGAATATTCCCTTTCACAAAGAATATTCCCCGACCAATCGAATAATATAACAACTTGCATACTTTGTAAAATTTATAAATATTACCCACAACTATAACATTATATTAAATCCACACCATAACATTCAAAAAAAAAAAATTTGAGAAATTTAAATCTTTATTCATAAAATTTGGGATTTTACAATCTCCCTTCCTTATGAAATTTCGCCCTCAAAATTTACGTACGTACCTAGTATGCCGAACAGATGAGGAAACTTCGTCCGATTCTAACTCTTGAGGTATAACCTTTGAGTGTTGAATACATTCCAGGATTTTAACAGGTACATCTTCATACGTTAAATTATCCGCTATCTCGTTCGGTTCTAAATCAATAATGTGGTTCGGGTCGTCCACATATTTACGTAACATCAATACGTGAAAAAAATGTTATGAACACGCGACATACTTGGCGGTAAAACGAGTTTATAAGCCACAATTCCTACTTGATCGAGGATTTCAAATGAGCCAATTAAATCGAGGGTTAAGATTTCTTCTCTTCATCGATTCTTGCTTCTAGAATAACGCCCTCTTGAACCTTCTTTTTCACATTCATCAGCTTTGAGTATTTAGCTTGAGTGGCTTTAACTTTATCGATTAAAGTCGATTCTACTCGTATATTCGTTATCTTCACGTAGGTTCGTATATTCACACTCATAAACGCATACGATCTTTTACTCAACGCGTCAGCTACCACGTTCGCTTTTCCCACAATGGTATTGAATGGTACAATCGTAATCTTCAACAGCTCGAGTCAATGTCTTTGGCGCATGTTACGTTTGTTTTAGTTGAAGAAATATTTAAGGGTTTTAGAAATGGGGTTTTGTACTGGGGTCAATACAAAATTCGATTTCATGCTCTAGGGGTAGGCTAGGAAGTCTTCATGAATACGTCAGGAAATTTATTAATGATAGAAATATCATCCAAGACTTGGATAGTACGTCACATTGATACCTATCAACTTGCCATCTTCATTCACGATGTCGCCTACAGAAAGTCTGGCTTCGGTGCATTCTACACAAGGAAGTCAATAACGAAAGGATCGATCTCTTTACTTATGGCTTGATATGACAATGATTAACTTTAGTGGTTTGGTTACTTTGAATTCGCATAACAGGTTGGTTAGAAATATGAAAGCTAACAACCTTACTAAAAGCATGATGAGTAGTTAACCAATCGATTCTAAAAATCACATCAAAGGCAAGTATTTTCAAAGAGATACGATCGACAGGTAATGTGAAAGTGTTGATTTGAACAAGATTTATAAATAGTGGAGTTAACGAAGGTTTTTCCCAACTGAGTTTCAACAGATAAATCAAAGTCTAACTTCTCCGGAGTTAAATTCAAATATTGAACACAACTAGGTGAAATGAAAGAGTGAGTAGAACCGGTATCTAACACGGTATAGACTTCGCAAGAGTTTATGATTAACTTACCCGTGATAATTTTATTCAGGTTTCTCGTCACGAAAAAAAAATGCTCTCTTAAACTACCGGCTTTGGCTTGTCTGGGATATCCTTTGGCATCACCATCCTAGCTGGACTTGACTTCACCATACGACAAAATCGTGCTAGGTGACCTTCTCCTCCGCAATTAAAACACGCTTTGCATTGTTGCGTAAAGTTTGGACGGATGTGTCCCTCCTGTCCGCATTTGAAAACATGATAACCAGGTGGTCGTTCTTCTTCCTTTGAAATGGGTCTTTGGTCTTTGTCTTTCCATCATTATTGAACCTCTCTTCTTGAAATTTCCACTTCTATTAGCTTGGCCATGATTATCACCGAAGTGGTTACCATTCATGGCATGATAATTTCCCCCACGATGGTTATCATTGTTTTGATGACCATTTCCACCAGTACAATTATTATCGTGTTGTTGGTCGTTGCCTTTTGGTTGTGCTAACTCATTATCGCGCTCTAATAACTGAGTCCTATTCACAACATCTGAATATAAAAAAAGTTTGTGAGAAATGAGGTATTGACGTATATTGGGTTTCAAACCTCTTAGAAATATTCGCGTCATTCGCTCCTCATTATCGACCAAATGGGATGCAAACCGGGATAATTCTACAAACTTAGCCTCGTACTGCGACACGATCATATTATTTTGTTCCAGCTTGATAAATTCCACCTCCTTCATGTGACGAATACTTTCAAGAAAGTACTTGTCATTGAACAATTCTTGAAATTTCTCCCAAGACATCTTGAGTGCGTCCGGCTGGGTACGTTTTACAGATTCCCACCAATGATCTGCTTCTTCACGCAACATAAAAGTGACGAATGGAACTTTTGCTCCTCTGAGCATTCCAAGACATCAAATATCTTGGTGATCTGCTTAATCCACGTCTCTGCCTTAAGTGGGTCTGGCTTTCCCAAAAACTCCGGTGGTCCCAGCTCCTTGAACTGCTTAGCGGTGACTGGCCGTGGGTTGCCATTATTTCCACCTATATTTTGAACAGGAGTCTCTCTTACCTGTTGTTGCATGAATTCTAAAAAGCTCCTAAACGTACCATCGTTCGTCATTTGATCAGTGTTGTTGTTTACAGGAGGATTATCACCTTCCTGCTGCACATTATCTTGATTATAATTGATCTGTGGAGACTCAACGGTCTCCTGTGCTCCATTGCTATTCTCAACATTTTTGGATGCCATTTTCAAGCACTGCCACAAAACAAGGGTTAATTAACATATCACATATTATCCCTATACTCTGACCGGCTAATTAAATATCAAATAGACTTAGGTAGGTCATACTAGCGAAGGAATTCCCCATCTCTCCCCTCCTAGTTCTTGTCTCACATCTCAGCCAGGGATCATATCCCTAAGCTTTGATACCAACTGTGACGCCCCCAAAATAGGTATACATCACCTATTCTGACTCGCCAAATACATGGTACAAAATTCAACTACAACTTAATTATACAACAGTAGTGTAAAATACGACAAAACATATGCTGTGAGTTTTAATACAAATATTGTAATCTAGACAATATCCACACTCAATTGAGTCCTCATTACATTTATTATCACACTATTTAACAGAATAGTGAGGACTACTAATGCTATTATCTCCGAGTCGCCACTGTTTCCCGACTAGTCCCTCCTACGTTCTCATTTTCCTGAAGAGAACAATGAAAGTAAAAGGGTGAGCTCAACTAGCCTAGTAAGAAATATTATGACTAAGATAATGCAGAATAAATTATCATTAGTCTTCAACAATGTTAAACTGATAAAATACAATAGACATCAAGTTTATCTGCAGCGGAACAAGCAATCCATTAAAAGAGTCAAGTAGAGAATAAAATCTACTATCTTTTATGATTTAAAAGGTTTTTCATCACTTTTATCGCTGGGACTTAGCTTAATAAATAATCCACATCATCCCTGCACTATGACCAAAGATATTCATTAGTATCACGACCATAAATTATCCATGCACTACGGGCCAAGGATATTCGTGTATTCATCAATGGTCATGATCATGCCAACAACTGTCCATCAATGCACTACGGGCCAAAGAGGACTTTTACCACATCATTTATAACATTACGGTCATGATTACACCGAATAATCCCTGGTCATAATCATACCAAGTCCATCTATGCACTACAGGCCACAGATGACTTTCAACAAAATATAAACATGAGGATGATGATAATGATATAAGAATTCAATAAAACAAGTTCAAGAATTAAATTATCTAGGAACTAATAACGTCCAAATTGTCAACATGATACTTCTTTGTAGATTAAATTCAAGAATGCTCAGAAGAATATTTCCATGAAAAGATCTTTGGATGAAGCCTTAAATATCAAGGATATTCCACTAATTTCATGGAGTATAGAAGTCAAAACTTTAACCAACCGAGTATAATAAAGAATGGAATAACAAAAAAATCACCATGCATGCGGATTTGCAGTAAAGTTATTCCAATGTAATAATAAATAACGAAACGAACCAAAGTCGAAGCGTAATACGCATAAGCGATGTGAAATTCCAACAGAATAATAAAGAATGGAATAACAATAGAAATCACCATGTATGCGGTACTCAGATGGCGGAGTTATTCCAATGAATAATAAATAACGAAACCGGTCCCGTAAAAACGCATGCATGACGGAGATATATAAACACACAATAATAAAGGCGGAACCGAAGTCCGGCGTAAAACGCATGCAGACGAGGATATTCCAAATGTAATAATAAAGAATGGAATAACAACAGAATTTCACCATGTATGCGGTACTTGATGATAGACAAAGTTATTCAAATGAGAATAATAAATAATGGAATAATGTAAGAATTTCACCAAGTATAGGTAAACAAAGCGTATGCATGTTATTCCAACAGAATAATAAAGAATGGAATAACAGAAGTTCTCTTCATGAATATGAAAAAAAATAATACCCCTTACCTTATAAAGAAGAGTACTCCCACGGTAAGGCGGGGATATACTTGAAGAAACTTTCACTACGCTCAAAGCTTTCTTAAACGCTAAAGAAATACGCTCAAGATTATAGAAGAAGAATTCTCTCTACAGTTTCTCTTTTTAGAGTTTTAGTGAATTCGTAAGAAATAATGAAGGAATGAGCTTCTATTTATAGAAGAATGGACTGAATAGTAACCAATCCATGAATTGTCCAGATCGATTTACTTTAAACGGACGGTCCAAATTGGTTTACAATAAAATAAAATATATTCTATTTATAATCTAATAAAACAAATAACTTTTAAAAAGATTTTACTATGCAAACACTATGCATAATAAAATATAATATAATCTAATTATTGTCTAATAAAAGCAGATAACTTTGTAAAAGTATTACATTTTATATAAAAAGATTTTACTATTTAGCCTAATAAAATGAATAACTTTATAAAAGTATTACATTTTTATATAAAAAGTTTTTTACATTTTATTACATTAGTAATACTAATAAAACAAAACTTATATATATATATATATATATATATATATATATATATATATATATATATATATATATATAACAATCAACAATAATTGAATCAAATAACGTGATATACTATACAGCAACTATTGTAGCAATAATTGAACAAAACTGAGTGACTTCTCACATAAGAATCAATAATAATCAATACCGTGTGCTCTTATGCGACCGCAGCGTACATTGCATTACTTTACTACCGAGTAGTTCAACAATTATTAACGTTAAAACTTCCACCGTTATTTTCATAAAAATATTTTTGTCGTTTTCTTAATCCAAACAATAATTCTTTTGTCAGGGTCCACTAATGATTGTGTAGCCGTCATCGAATATATTCCCACACAAAGAATATTCCCCGACCAATCGAATAATAACTTGCATACTTTACAAAATTTATAAATATTACCCACAACTATAACATTATATTAAATCCACACCAAAATATTCAAAAAAAAATGAGAAATTTAAATCTTTATTCGTAAAATTTGGGATTTTACAATCGCCACTACCGCTGGTTCCCTCGGTCTTTATTCATCCATCGACTTTACCTTTATTTTTCTTATCTTTGTGGTACTGGCTAAGAGCCTCATTCCCACCCTCGCCAATTATTTCTTTCTCTAATATTATCCCAAAAGAAGTACTTTGGAACACTAAAATCCGGCTATAGAGCCAGGGTTTCAAGCCCTGCTAGAATCATCTAGCCTTCCTTACCTCTGTGTCCACTTGATGTGGAGCAAACCTTGTCAGTTCGTTAAACTTGGCAGCATATTGGGGAACCGTCATATCCCCTTGCTTTAAATCAAGAAATCGCATCTCCATCCTTCCTTGCATGCTTGTGGGAAAATAGTTCTCGAAGAAAATCTCGTTGGCCTCACCCTTCATCATATAGGTTGCAAAGGCAACCTTCTGACCTTCATCAACATTTGCTATTACAAATGCTTTCTCAATCTCTTTCACCCAAGTTTGGAAGCCTATAGGGTCAAGTAGTTCCTTTGAACTCATGACCGACACTTTTAAAATCCTTAAAAGTAGTAGCTCGTACAACCCCAGGATTTATGGGTACATTATCCCCAGTTCTATTAAATGCGGTTGTTAAAAGATTAACGAACTCTTACATTGGATTGACCGGACCTCCCTCCGGTTGTTTAAAATTAGTATCTTGATTTTGTTGTCTCCTTCTTGGCGGCATTTTGCTGTTAAAAAAACAACACATCATTATTACTTTCTTTTTGTTGGTTAGTATTATTTGTAATGAAACAACAACTCATACTCATTACTCAATATATTCCATAAAAAGACTTATATTGATTTATTACTTGTAGTATAATACTACATTGCTTACATTATACAGCCTAAGCTGATTACATTACTATCTCGTAGTTGCTTTCCAAAAATTGGGATTTACAAAAGACTACCCTTTGATATACAAAAGAGGATTTTACGTCACTACTAGATACATAATATTTACATATCTAAACTATTCTAGCTATTGCTAGATTACATCTGCCATAGGGCATTCTCAAAATCTTTCTTTGCCAGACCGACAATAACATCTCGACTGATAGTATGTCGGGTCTGCCCTTCTTCTATCGGATACCCAGCTACTTGCTGCTGAAAATCCACATGAGAACTCCTATGTATATAGGACATCCTCTCTACCTTCTGTTTCTTAGTCTTTAGCTCCTGCTTGAGCTCAAAGACTTCGCATTTCAGCTCATGGACCTTGTCCTTGGCTAAAATTCGATCATCATGCTCCTCTTCCCACACCCCTTCCATACTAGTCTTGTCCTCACGGACAGCTTGGAGTTCCTCTTTTAACTCCTTAACCTCCTTACAATATTGGACGTTTCTATCTAATACTGACATGAATAGTGCCTTCATTGACTCCCCCGTAGTAACCTCTTCTGTAGGTGCTATATGGTCAAAAGACATCATATCCACCTCTTCCTCTAGCATGCCATCAAACATAGACATGTAGTCTAAGTTGTCCGAGTCTCCAGACTCGATTGCAACCACTTCTGGTTCTACTGCTATGGGATTTGGTAGTATCTCTACCCGATTTACCGAATCCTCGCTTACTACATGCATATCTCTATACATTTCATTTTTTCCTGACATCTACAATAAATAATATAGTTTGATTAGTACACGTCAATAAAAACAAAAACACATAACTTAATTATAATGCATTTTTATAGGGTTACTTTCCATCTTTTACTTCTTTAACTTTTCTTAAGGTTATGACTTAAGGTTCTAATTTCCCCCTTAAGTTTAATAACCTATGCTTTCATACCAACCTGTAACGCCCCCAAATCCGGGTATCTTCCAACCCAACATATAGTGCAATATGGTACTACCATTCATACATTCGTTCAGTCTTAGCTGCATTCATATGGTTCAAGCACGAGTGAGCATAGCTAGCTCAGCAAGTATAACAATTCAATAACAACATGTTTGACACATAAGAATAGTATATCTTCAATAACTGAACAATAGTTATGAAGTACTATTGATAATTCAAAATAGCTCTTCATCTTTCTTTCAAACTGTTTCACAATGAATAATATCCAGTAAAACATAAACCCCGGTCCAAGACCTTGAGTATTTCATTCTTTCTTTGAAAAGGACAACCCGGCACTAAGTCCGTAAGCTCGGTATTACTTACGAGCACTTCTAGGTGATCAGCCTATTGTACTCTATGTTGATCAACACTACATTCATTAAACGTATGTACATTTAATTTGTGGTAACCTCACGTTCCTGTCGTATGACGACAAAACTTTTTTCTATCATACTCAGTCTTCTTTTGAAAACCATATCAAATAGTTGACAAAAGATAACAACATTTAATATTAGTTGGATAGATTATCAATAATCCACCAAATGAATTTAAGTCTAGCCGAAGAATTGGCTTTAACTTCATCATACCTTAATTAATGCGTAAGGATACATGAATTACAAAACTTGTTTAGATTGAACTGAGACAAGGGTTAGAATACTTGCCTTTAGCGTCTTATACCGTATAATTACTTTATGTTCGAGTCTTTCAAGTCTCTACAATACATGATTACATAACATCATATATTAGGTAATATATAATCAAGTATGTATATGACTATATCTTACTCTTCATCTCAATCTAATCATATATTAGATTTGTTTACCATCAATTCCAGCTTGTCATCCTACTTGCATTCATATTTGAATAGGTTATCAACAACCTTTATGTACTATCCTTACGGTTTAACAAAGTTTTAACAATGTTACTTCAAGTTTCTTTAAGGTAAGTTCGATTCGAATTAATCCCATTCCTTTCTTTGTTCTCATTTTTATTATTTACTATCTTTGATCAAGGACCTGGAAATATTTGGCGCCTGATCATAGCTTACATCTCGTACAACAAGAAGACGAGTTAGCAATAGTAACGTCTCGGACTTGGTGCCGCTGGTATGAGTCCTTACTTAGTGGGTATCAGCAGCAATTACCACTTTCCAAGATATCTTCGGTTTTAGTGTCACGCTGCGGCGTGACAAATTGGTCAAGAGTTGGCGCCGCGCCAGCTCTTTGCTCCAGATAGTTTGGACAGTTTTTCAACTTTGCGAATTTCCCGGGCTCATAACTTCTTTGTTATAAGTCCGAATTGGCTCATTCAAAAGCCTACAGTTCACAAATTACATACTCTATGCATTCATGCAAGAATTTTATCTATTTGACTTTGTTTGCTAAAAATTCATCTATTGGTTCATTTTTAACGAAAACGATAAACGTTCGTGAACGTTCAACGCTCGTTTCTTCGTTCTAAGTTGGAATTCGATCATTTTCGAGTCCACAACTCTAAAATGTCAAATATGACTTTTCTCCATCGAAAACCAACGTTTCTGAGTTCAAACACAAAATTTGACTTCTATTCTAAGAATTTCACGAATTCGACGAGTATCATCTAATCGTGCAATTTTCGGCAAATCCTCATTACTTATGATTTGTTCATTACTTCAAATGAATTCAATTCATCATATGAACATCTCAACATACTTACTACAATAATTTATTTTCATGTTGGATTTTGACTTATTCTTTCATGAGCTTATACCATATTAAAGTATAAACTACTTATAGCTTCATTGTTCTTAACTTATGAAAGTTAAGGTCTTTTTAATCACCATACTTACATGTTCTCAACATATAATATCATTCATGTATACATGATACATATTCATACAAGTTCTTCACTTTTATACTACTTCTTAAGATAAACTCATATTAAGTTCATATAACTTCTTCATAAGTTCATAACTTATACAAGTGTAAATGACTTATTTCCTACTTATACGGCTTAAGTTCATTGATTACTCATTCTTCTTGCTTTTTAACATCCATGTTCCTTAATCCATACTTTTCTTATCAACCTATCATGGTAGAGATAGAAGATAAATGGAGAAGAAGTCTTACCCTTTGAAGTTCTTGTAAAGTAGTCTTCTTCTTCTTCTTACAAATGGAAGTAACTTATTGTTGCTTATTCTCTCTAACACTTAAGCACTTTATAAGTTTGTTGAATTATTTGAACAAGTAAGAAATGGCTAGCATTCTTCTTCTATTTATAGAATTTCCAAAGCTAGGGTAGTTTAGTCAAAACACAATCCCACCTCCTTACTATTCATTACTTGTTAATCACAACTCTTATCTTTTTCTTGGCCATTACTCTTAAGTCTTGGTCATCACACATTATGCTTGATCACCGAGATTAACCACATTCACATGGTTTGCTCCATGGGTCAATCAACTTATTGGATCCTAGCTTGGGCTTAGATTTACTTAACCTTTGGGCTTTGCATTAACAAACACTAACTTGTTTATTAATCAATAGATGGGCCTCACCATTAATTCACTTGGGCTTGTACAAATTCCTAACCAATCTTACAAGTCCAATATCATTGCTCAATACATATACGTATTGTTGACTTATCATTCTCGTATACTAATTCATATACAACTTCATTATATACGATATACCATCCTTCATACAAACTCGTATAATACTTCGTATTATACTCGTATTCATTACTTCAAACAATACTCACGTATCATACGATTATTACCTAACTCATTAATTCTTCTCTTTCCTTAACGTTCTCAATTTAAGTCCGCAAGAGAAATATTGCATTTTCCATACTTAGATTATTATTACATAATCCATCTTATTTTGACATTCTATCATTATGTATTTCTCAGAAATTCAAAAATAAATCCCGAGCAAATATCGATGAATAGTGTTTTTTTTTTCCAAAAAATTTCTCGAAAAACTTTTATTTTTGTCTTGGAAATTCAAACACTTTAATTCCTTCATGTAGCTAAAATACTATAACATTCCAACATTAATAGGTTATAGAATAACAACCATCTTGATATCACATAGAATATAATTTTATTTATTATTTAATTCAATAAATTATTTTACAATAAGATCCGAATTTCTCAGTCGTTCATGGTGATTGCCACTTCCCAAGATGCCACATTCCTTCCTCATATTGCAATACCGCCATAACTCTCTGGTCGCGCCACCAAGCAGGGACCACGAGCCTCGATAGCGATTACTATAGTTCATTTTTTTGTGATTTTTTTCGGGGCCATAACTTATTTGTTTTAAGTCCAAAAGCCATTAGCTCAAAAATTACATACTCTACGTGGTCATGCAAGAATTTTATATTTTCGACTTCGTTAACTCAAAATTCACTTATTAGTTCATTTTTAACGAAAACGATAAACGTTTGTGAACGTTCAACGCTCGTTTCTTCGTTCTAAGTCGGAATTCGGTCATTTTTGAGTACGCAACTCTATAATTCCAAATAAGACTTGTTCCCATCCAAAACCAACATTTTTGAGCTAAAAATCAAAATTCGACTTCCAATCCGAGAATTTCACGAATTCGACGATTATCTTTCAATCGTGTGAATTCTGGCATAACTTCGGTACTTATGATTTGTTCATTGTTTCAAATAGATTCTATCCATCATATTTACATCTTAACATACTTATTACATCAACTTATTTTCATGATAATTTACTACTTTTTCTACATGAGCTTATAACTTATTAAAGTATAAACTACATATAACTTTGCTTCACATGGCTTATGATAGTTTAAGTCTTCTAACCATCATTCTTACATACTTTTATCATACTAACTTCATTCATGTAATCATGATACAAGTCTTACAAGTTCTTCCTTAGTTCATAGCTTATCTATGAACAAAGTGTTTATTCTCGGCTTATTAGGACTTAAGTCCTTAGATTATTTATTCCTATCATTTCTTATCATACATGTCCATTAATCCACACTTCTCTTATCAACCTAAAATGGTAGAGATGGAAGACTACTGACATAAGAGGCTTACCCTTGATGAACAAGCATTTCTTCTTCTTTTCTAACAAATGAAAATCTAGCTTATTCTTGCTTAATCTCTCTAACAATTAAGTTGAAAGTGTGAAATCCTAGCTTGTTATTTATAGAATTTCCTAAGTTAGGGCATTATGTAAAAAAACCAAATCCCACCTCCTTAGTAACCTCCATACTATTCATTAAATATCTCTTAAGTAAACTTGCTCCCTACTTTTTTTGCTTGGTCATTACACAATTATCCTGGTCACCAAGATTAACCGAATGATCATGGGTTACCCCATGGATCACCTTAATCCATTGGATCAATAGTTTGGGCTTAGGTTTAACTAACTTAACTTATTCCTTTGGGCTTACATTAATTCCCTTTGGACTTTACTTTAATAACCACTTTGACTTTAACCTTACTCACACTTGGGCTTGCATATTCAATTCTATTGGACTTTACAATTTGCTAAACAATCCCACAAGTCCACTTTAATTGGCTAAAAGCCTAATAATGTATTGTTTATGTATTATTCTCGTATGCTAACTCATATACTATTCATAATATACGATATTCTATCATTCATACATACTCGTATAATACTTCATATCATACTCGTATTCGTTACCTCGTACAATACATACGTGTCATACGATCATCACTTTAGTTCCTTAACGCTTTATTTTTCTTAACATTCTCGAATTAGGTCCGCATGCGAAAAACTACGTTTTCCATACCTGAATTATTATTACATAATCCAACTCACTTCGATATTCTATCGTTACGTATTTCTCGGAAGTTCAAAAAAAATTCTTGAGCATAAATCAATGAATAGTGTTTTTTAGAAAAATTTTATTTTCGTCTTGGAAATTTGAACACTTTAATTCTCTTACGTAATAGAAATACTATGACGTTCCAACGTTTCTAGGTTATAGAACGATATTCATCTTACTAACACATAGTAATAACAAATAATATAATTTTATTCATTATTTAATTACATAAAATTATTTTACAATGGATCCGAATTTCTCGATCGTTACATTCTTCCCCCCTTATAAAGATTTTGTCCCCAGAATCTCGTCTCACACTACGCAAACAAATGAGGGTAATCCTTCCTTAACTTTTCTTCCAATTCCCACGTTGCTTCTTCTGCATTGTGGTTCTTCCATAACACCTTCACGGAAGGTATAACTTTATTCCGCAGAACTTACTCTTTTCTATCGATAATTTGAATCGGCATCTCTTCGTACGTTAAGTCCTTCTCGATATGAATAGGCTCATACTCTATTACGTGCTTATAATCTGGTTTATAAGGACGTAACACCGATACGTGAAACACGTTATGTATTTGTTTTAGATCTGGAGGTAATGCTATCATATAAGCTACCTCACCTACCCGTTTTAATACTTTAAAAGGTCCTATAAACCTTGGACTTAACTTTCCCTTCTTTCCAAAGCGTATCTTTCCTTTCCAAGGAGATACCTTAAGAAACACGTAAGAGCCCACTTCCAACTCTCTATTTTCTCGATGCGAGTCCGTATACTTCTTTTGTCTATCTTGAGCTGCTACGAGACACATTCATTATCATCATCCTCATGCTTATATAGTGATGAAAGTCATCTTTGGCTTACGTGCATAGATGGACTTGGTATGATTATGACTAGGGATTATTCGGTATAATCATGACCGTAATGTGACGAATGATGTGGTGAAAGTCCTCATTAGCCTGTAGTTCATTGATGGACAGTTGTTGGTATGATTATGACCAGGGATTATTCGGTATTATCATGACCATTGATGATTACATGAATATCCTTGGTCGTGGTGCAGGGATGATTTAATTTTATTTATTAAGTTGAGTCTCAACGATAAAGTTGATGAAAAACATTTTAAATCAAAGAAGATAGTAGATTTTATGCTCTACTTGACTCTTCTAATGGATTGCTTGTTTCGCTACAGTTAAACTTGTTTTCTATTATATTCTATCAGTTGTTATACTGTTGAAGGCTAATGATAATTTATTCTGCATTATCTTAGTCATAATATTTCTTACTGGGCTAGTTGAGCTCACCCTTTTGCTTTCATTGTTCTCTTCAAGAAATGAGAACGTGGCCGGGACTAGTCGGGGAATGGAGTGATGGTCTGAGATGGTGTCATAGTAGTCCTCACTATTCTATAGAATAATGTGATAATAAATGTAATGAGGACTCCATTGAGTGTGGATATTGTCTAGATGACAATATTCTTATTAAAACTCTTAGATTATGTTTTGTCGTATTTTACACGACTGTTGTATAATTAAGTTGTATTTCAATTTTGTACCATGTATTTGGCGACCCAAGATGGGTGATGTATACTTGTTTTGGGGCCGTCACATCTAACACCAAACACATAGATTTGCAAGGTTAGGGTTTTTATACCTTTTATGCTTTGATTTTGATTTGTGACTTTTAATTCCTGATCTTGGCAAGCCAAAGGATGTTCTTGGCTTTGTTTCTCACTTTTTCTCAGTCTAGATTTCGAAAAATGAAGAGAGAGAGAGAAAGGGTTGGATAGAATGAGAAGTAAAGTGAGAAATTTTCTTACTTTAATCCTTTGATCTTTGTATACATTGTATGTATTGTTGCAAGGTGGCACAACAAATCTTATCTTGGGAGATTTTTAAGCACATGGGATAAGCTTGAGTGATGACTCACAAGATTTTGTAAAATTTTTTACTTAAGTTTTAAGTAAAAGGGTATTTCGATCATTTCGCATTCACTAAAGGCAATTTGGTCTTTTCTTCTATAAATTCAAGGGTATTATGGAAATTTCCCTTTTATTCCATAACATTTAACACTTAGCATTTAAACTTAGCTTTTGAATTCCTAAATTAGGGTTTTAAATATCCGAATTAGGGTTTTGAATTTTCGAAACTTAGATTAGGGTTTTTGATCCGATCGTTAGGGTTTTTAACAATTCGTTAAAGTTTTCTAACTTAAACCTTGACATTCTCACATAACTTTAGGGTTTGTTAAAGTTACAACTCATCTGATAAATCCTTGATCTTAAATCACAACTGTACACATAAAAATTTACTGTTCACATATAGGATCACATATACCGACTCGTATACACTTAGCTACTTAACCCTGATAATTCTTCACAAGAATTTTAAGTCCACCAAAATCTTATACCTCATTACCAGACTATCACTTACAGTCTACCAAATTATTCAAGTCTTGTCCAAAAATTTTGAAATCCTTAAAATTTCTTTACAGAACTGTCAATTTCATACACTTATTTTCTGTTTAGGTTCTAATATTGAACCTTAAATCAATCAATTATGATTTTAAATTTTTTCTAAATTCTCGGGTTGTCCAAGAGATACCTTTAGAAACAGATAAGAGCCTACTTCAAACTCCCTATTTTTTCGATGCGAGTCTGCATACTTCTTCTGTCTGTCTTGAGATGCTATGAGACGCATTCGTATCAACTTCACCACATTCGCTATTTGTTGCACTAAATTTGTCCCTATCATTCGGCGTTCTCCCACTTCGTCCCAACACAGTGATGTTCTGCACTTCCTTCCATACAAAGCTTCGTAAGGCGGCATACCTATGCTTTCATGATAACTATTGTTATACGCAAACTCTACTAATGGTAGATGATCATCCCAACTACCTTTGAAATCCATGACGCAAGATCTCAACATATCTTCTAACGTCTGAATTGTTCTCTCGCTCTGTCCATCAGTTTGTGGATGATACGCCGTACTCAACTTTAACTGCGTTCCCAACTGCTCCTGCAGACTCCTCCAGAAGTTCGATGTGAATCGTGGATCACAATCTGACACAATCGACACTGGTACTCCATGTCTGGAAATTATTCCCTTAATATAAAGTTTAGCTAACTGGTCCAAGTTATACTCGACCCTAATTGGCAAAAAATGAGCCGACTTCGTCAATCGGTCCACTATTACCCAAATTGCATCATACCCTTTCGTTGTAGTCAGAAGTCCTACCACAAATTCCATCGTGATATGTTCCCACTTCTACTCCGGAATCTCCAATGACTATAACAAGCCACTTGGTATTTTAAAATAGAATGCGTATTTTAAAAACAACTGGTGCGTACATGGGTAACGGTTAAGCGCAGTATGGCCTTAACTGCTCCCATATCCTCAAAGCCATGTTTGGTTGCTCATTAAATTCCCTTTCTAATTTATTTTAATTAACTTACTTATTATATAATTTATTTGTCACACTTTAATTAATCAAATAATATTATTTAAACTCAATTAAATAAAAGATAATATTACCCATTAAATCACCACATCACATAATTAAAATTCTCATTTATTATTTATAACAAATAAATAAACCTCTAATTAATTATTAAATTAATTAGGACAACATTAAAATTATTTAATAACTCATTTAATTTAATTATCTCAATTAAATTCTCACTTTGATCAATAAAATTATTCTACATTAATTAAATTAATTTACCACAATTCTATTAAATGATTATTTAACTCAATAAATAAATAAACAAAATATTTATTTAATTCAATAAATATTTAAAAATTAATTACAAAAGTCTCGTTCATCACATCTTTCTCCTCTTAAAAGGATTCTATCCCCAGTATCACAATTCACTCAATTCATTCCGTTACATTCTCCCCTACAAAGATTCTGTTCCCAGAATCGCTACACACAGATTAAGCAAATAAATGGGGATAATTTTTCATCATTTGTTCTTTGAGTTCCCACGTAGCTTCTTCATTGTTGTGGTTCCTCCAGATTACCTTAACAGAAGGTATTACTTTATTTCTGAGTACTTTCTCTTTCTTGTCGACTATCTGAACATGAACTTCTTCATAAGATAAATCTTTCTCAAATTGTAGGGGTTCATATTCGATAACGTGCTTGTAATCGAGCTTATATGGTCGTAAGACAGAAATATGGAAAATATTATGGACATGTTTTAAGGCCGGAGGTAAGGCTACCTCTTACGCTACTTCACCAATTCTCCTCAATACTTCAAAGGGTCCAATGAACCTCAAGCTCAATTTTGCCTTTTTACCAAATCGGATTTTTCCCTTCTAGGGAGATACTTTCAAGAAAACATAACTACCAGATTGAAATTCTCGTTTCTATCAATGTTGATCGATATATTTCTTCTGTCTGTCCTGAGAAACTATCAATCTTGTCCTGATCACTTTGACAATCTTGATGGTTTGTTGTACAAATTTTGGTCCTAGTAGTTGACGTTCACCAACTTCATCCCAGCATAATGGGGTTCTGCACTTTTTGCCGAACAACATTTCGTAAGGCGACATGCCAATACTTGCGTGGTAACTGTTAATGTAAGAGAATTCCATCGACGGTAGATGATCATCCCAATTTCCTTTAAAGTCTATTATATAATCTCTTAACATATCCTCCAATGTCTAGATGGTTCTTTCACTCTGCCCATCAGTATGAGGATAATAAGTTGTACTCATTCTTAACTGTGTTCCCAAGCATTCCTACAGTCGCTTCCAGAAGTTCGATGTGAAATGCGAATCTCGATCAGAGACTATAGACACTGGAACACCGTGCCTTGAAATAATTTCCTTCACATACAATTTCGCCAACTGATCCAAGTTAAATCTGATCTTGATCGGTAAGAAGTGTGATGATTTCGTCAATCGGTCCATGATAACCCACACTACGTCAAAGCCTTTTTGAGTCGTTGGAAGACCTACAACAAAATCCATTGTGATATGTTCCACTTCCATTCTGGGATTTCTAACGGTTGTAACAACCCACTCGGCCTTTGATGTTCTACTTTAACTTTCTGACATGTCAAACACTTCGCCACATAATTGGAAACGTCTCTCTTCATATTCGGCCACCAGAAATGCTGTCGGAGATCCTCATACATCTTTGTACTCCCCGAGTGATAATTTAATAAAATTTGGATTAATATAAAACTGGTAATTGTTAGGATTAATTTCACACTAGATCTCTGTCGGAACGATACTCGACTTATCATTATATTACTTGTTGACCACATGCACTATTGTGTGAGCGTAATTAGATTTACACCCAATAAGTTTTTGGCGCTGTTGCTAGGGACATAGTATAGAATTTAATATTTTGCAATATCAATTTAATTAGTCCAGTTTTACTTAAACATTTATTTTTCTTTTGTTTTGTTCTTTCTTATTTCAGGTTCTTGAAGTCGGTTTATGCAAACTCGCTCTACAAACCCAGACTTGGTTCCTTTTGAGGACGATATAGAGAAAAGTTTTCAAAGGATAAGTAAGTGAATTAAAGACACAAGGGAAAACTTTGAGAATTCTGAAAAAGAGTAAATAATGGCTGCCAAATACCAGAAAACATTGAGGGATTTTGCTACACCTAAGGTGACTGAGCTTCAGTCAAGTATCACTAGGCCAACAATTGCTGCAAATACTTTTGAGATTAAGTATGAACCTATTAAGATGATTTAGAACTCAGTTAAGTTTAGGGGACTAGTTAATGACGATTCGAATGAACACTTAGTCAGCGTTTTGGAGATATGTGACACCTTCGGATACAATGGAGTGTCGGACGACGCAGTTAGACTTCGCTTGTTCCCATTTACTCTGCGGGACAAGGCGAAGAGTTGGTTACATTCTCTACCGCCGGGATCGATCACTACTTGGAAAGATCTTGCTCAGAAGTTCCTGGCTAAATTCTTTCCACCAGCCAACACTGCAAAGATGAGAAACGAGATCACCATGTTTGAGTAGAAGCATGCAGAGTCTTTATATGTGGCATGGGAACGATACAAGGAACTACTTAGAAAGTGTCCTCATCATGGACTACCTAAATGGCTGCAGATGAATATGTTCTATAACAGGTTGAGTGTGAATCTCAGGACAAGCATAGATGCAGCTTCTGGTGGAGCGTTTATGGCCAAGATTTACAAAGAAGCACATGAATTGATAGAAACTATGGCAGCTAATAACTACTAGTGGCCTACAGCAAGAATGACACAACCTAAGGTAGCTGGGGTATTAGAGGTAGATGGAGTAACAGCATTGGCGGCACATATTTCAGCCTTATCAAAGAAAATGGATGTTTTGACTAGTGTACAACCACAGTAGGTCGCATATGTTTGCGAGTTATGTGCAGGAGAACATCCTATAGAGTAGTGTGCCATCAACCCAGCATTAGTTCAGTTTGTGGACAACTACAATAGGATTCCGCAAAACATGTATCAAAATGCCTACTACCCGGGGAATAGGAATCATCCTAAATTTTCATGGAGTAACAATCAAAATCAGCAGGCTCCACGACCTTCTTATCCCCCGGGGTTCCAAAATCAGCATCAACAAGTAGCTCCACATCAAGAAAAGAAAATAGACTTAGAAGAGCTTTTGTTGAAATACATATCGGGAAACGAGGCGGTAATGAAATCAGAAGCAGTGACTATCAAAAATTTAGAAAATCAGATGGGACAGTTGGGCTTAGCATTGAAAAATAGACCGCAAGGGCCTCTACCAAGTGACACAGAAAAGAATCCGAAGGGAAATCAAGAAGAGTGTCCAGCAATCACTTTGAGGAGCGGAAAACATCTAGATGGGAAAATTACAGAAAATTCAGTTAAAAAGGATGTCAAAGTTGATGAAAATAAAGTGGTTGAAGAGAAGCAGGGTGAGGAGAAGCAAGAGGAATAGGATAAGTTAAACGTCAAGCCAGTTATGTATCTTCCACCACCATTTCAGCAGAGAGTCCAAAAATAGAAATTAGATAAGAAATTTGCCAAATTTTTGGAAGTTTTTAAGAAACTTCAAATTAATATTCTGTTTACAGAAGCCCTAGAGAAAATGTCGAGTTATGCCAAATTTATGAAGGGTATTTTGTCTAGGAAGAAAAGGTTAGAAGATTATGAAACTGTGGCATTGACAGAGGAATGTAGTGCAGTTTTACAGCGAAAGTTACCTCCAAAGTTGAAGGATCCGGGGAGTTTTACTATACCTCGCACAATCGGTAACATGGCTTTCAAGAAGTGTTTGTGTGATTTGGGGGCAAGTGTAAAATTCATGCCATTATTTGTTTATACCGAATTAGGTTTACCAACGCCAAAGCCTACGAATATATCATTGTAGTTAGCAGATAGATCAGTAACATATCCGACAGGCATTGTGGAGGATATTTTGGTCAAGGTGGACAAATTCATATTTCCAGCATATTTCATAATTCTGGATTATGAGAAAGACAAGAACATCCCAATTATCTTAAGGAGACCATTTTTGGCTACGGGTAGGACTCTTATTGATGTGTAAAAAGGAGAATTAACTATGATGGTTCAAGATCAGGAAGTCAAGTTCAACGTATTTAAAGCCATGAAGTTCCCTACAGATGAAGAGGAGTGCTTCCAAGTGGATGTCATCGACCAAATAGTTAATAATGATATGGTAAAAAGTTTGGTCAGTGATCCATTGGAAACTACACTACTGGGGGATGAAGATTTGGATGATTGAGAGTTTGTGGATTATTTACACATGCTGGATGCTTTGCCTAGAGTAAGTAGATTCAAAGTTCCATTCGAGCCATTACACACGGAGGAAAACAGTTCAGCTCGGATGAAACCTTCACTTGAGGAGCCACCCACTCTTGAGCTCAAACCACTTCCTAAACACCTCATGTATGCTTATTTGGGTGATTTAAATACTTTACCTGTTATTATTGCATCTGCACTTATTGAATTACAGAAAAGTAAATTGCTGAGGATTTTGAGAGAATACAAGTCTGCAATAGGCTGGACCATTGCCGATATAAAGGGAATCATCCCTTCCTTTTTCATGCACAAAATTATCATGGAAGAGGATGCGAAACCAATAGTGGAGCAACAAAGAAGATTAAATCCAATCATGAAAGAAGTGGTGAAGAAAGAAATACTAAAGTGGTTGGATGCGAAAATTATTTACCCGATTTTAGACAGTGCATGGGTCAGTCCAGTACAATGTGTGCCAAAAAAGGGGGGAATGACAATGGTTCAGAATGAAGATAATGAACTAATTCCGACAAGGACAGTGACCTGAGGGAGGGTGTACATGGATTACAGAAAGCTAAATAAGGCAACTTGGAAGGATCACTTTCGTTTACCCTTCATTGATCAGATGTTGGACTGACTGACTGGACATGAATATTATTGCCTACTGGATGGATACTCGAGCTACAAATAAATTGTCATAGCTCCCGAGGATCAAGAGAAGACCACCTTTACATGCCCATACGACACCTTTGCATTTAGGAGGATGTCATTTGGGTTATGTAATGCACCAGCTACATTCCAACGATGTATGATGGCTATTTTCTCGGACATGGTGTTGAAAAATATAGAAGTTTTCATGGACGACTTTTCAGTCTATGGAAACACTTTTGATAAGAGTTTGGAGAATTTGGTCATTGTCTTAAAGTGGTGTGTGGAAACTAATTTTGTACTCATTTTATGGTTGAAGAAGGGATAATTCTTAGGCACAAGGTTTCTGCTAAAGGTTTGGAGGTTGACAAGGCAAAGTTGGACACGATCGAGAATCTTCCACCGCCGAATTCAGTAAAGGGAATCATGATTTTTTCTTGGACATAGCCAGGTTTCTGAAGATTCATACATGATTTCTCTAAAATTGCAAAATCCTTGTGCAGTCTTTTAGAGAAGGATGCAGTGTTCAAATTTGATGAAGAGTGTAAAACAACATTTGAGCAGTTGAAAAAGAAGTTAACTACAGCTCCAGTGATCATCGCACCGGACTGGACTATGCCATTCGAATTAATGTGCGATGCAAGTGACTATGCGGTAGGAGCTATTTTGGGTCAACACCGAGAGAAGATATTCCACGCCATATACTATGCAAGTAAAACCGTTACGGATGCCCCATTGAACTACAAAAGTATAGAGAAGGAGTTACTTGTAGTAGTATATGCCTTTGACAAATTCTGGGCATATCTAATTGGAACAAAGGTGGTGGTTTACACGGATCACTCGACAATTCGCTATTTGATTTCAATGAAGGATACTAAGAATAGACTTATCAGATGGATCCTTCTCCTTCAGGAATTCGACTTGGAAATAAAAGATAGGAAGGGGACAAAAAATCAAGTAGTACACCATCTATCGATGCTAGAAAATCCGGACAAAGATGAAGCAAATAAGTGTGTGATCAATGAATCATTTCAGGATGAACAACTATTTGGAGTTAATACAGTGTTTCCGTGGTATGAAGATTTTGCTAACTATTTGGTGAGCAACATCCTTCTCCCTGATCTGACGCATCAACAGAAAAAGAAATTCTTACATGACGTCAAGTGGTACATGTGGGATGAGCCATACTTATTCAATAGTGTGCAGATAAGATGATTCGAAGGTGTGTGCCATACAGTGAAGTGAAGAATATTCTACACGAATGTCATTCATCTGCATATGGGGGACATCATGGTAGTGAGCGAACAGCGGCTAAGGTATTACAAGAAGGATTTTATTGGCCTATGATGTTTAAGGATGCCCATTAGTTTGTGAATACTTGCAACAAATGCCAGAGGGTGGGCACCATATCAAAGAAGAATGAGATGCCACTACAAAATATCATGGAAGTAGAAAATTTTAACGTATGGGGAATGGATTTTATGAGGCCATTTCCTCCATCTTTTAATAATCTGTACATCTTGCTAACGGTTGATTATGTGTCAAAATGGGTTGAAGCCGTAGCACTCCCCACAAATGATACCAAGGTTGCTCTCAAGTTCTTGCATAAGAATATTTTTACAAGATTTGGCACACCAATAGCTATTATAAGTGATGAGGGTAGTCACTTCTGCAACAGATTGTTTAAAACTCTTTTGGAAAAATATGGGGTCAATCATCGAGTGGCGATGACATATCACCCTCAAACGAGTGGGCAAGCTGAGGTTTCAAATAGAGAGGTGAAGAAGATTTTAGAGAAAATAGTGAATCCAAGCAGAAAAAGATTGGTCTCTAAAATTGGAAGATGCATTATGGGCATATAGAACAGCATACAAAACACCAATTGGGATGTCTCCATATCCATTGGTCTATGGAAAAGCATGTCACCTCCCGGTGGAATTACAACATAAAGCTTATTGGGCCATTCAGAAACTTAATTTTGACCAAGCAGCTGCAAGAGAGAAAAGACTGCTCCAATTTGACGAACTAGACGAGTTTCGACTTCAAGCATACGAGAACTCTAATATGTACAAGGAAAAGGTTAAGAAGTGGCATGACCAAAAGATCACAAATAGAAAGTTAGAACTGGGACAATCAGTGTTATTGTTCAATTCATGACTGAGATTGTTCCCGGGAAAGCTCAAATCTAGATGGTCTGGGCCATTCATAATCAAGAGGGTTTTTCCACATGGCGCCGTTGAGTTATAAAGTTGGAATCCATTGGAGAAGTTTAAAGTCAACGATCATCGGTTGAAACATTACTAGGGTGGTGACATCGACAATGAAGTCAACGCAATAACACTTGCTGATGCGCCATGAATATGTAGTAGTCAGGCTGAAAGACTTAAAATCAAGCGCTAATTGGGAGGCAACCCAATTTTATTCATATTTTTAGTATTTGTTTTTAATCATGTTAAATTAATTCATATTTCAGAGTATAAGTTTAGTGTGAATTTAGTTTAAAGTATAAATTTAGTTTGATTTATTAGGTAGTTAGTCGAGTCATGCTTTCTAGTAAATTCAACTTTCAATGTTCATGTTGTTATCTTAAACTTATAATCTTTTGGTGTTTCAAGTACTTGGGAAGTGCATGGATATGTGTTAGATGCAAAGTATTGGAAAAATCAAGTTCATTTGTAGTGTACCCCCCACCGGGGTGGGCAATTAACAAAGGATACCCCCTGCCGGGGCGGGGGTTTTGAACCAAAAGTAGAATACCCCCCCAGCCGGGGTGGGCATCTGTATCTTAATACCCCCCTCACTGGGGCGGGGTATAGGAACCTGAAGCAATTCAAATTCGATAGTTACAGCGCATTCAGACCATCTTCTCCACTTCTCTTTTCTTGAAGCATAACTAAAACCCACGACTCCTATACCCCCATTAACCCATAAATTAGCCATAAAGTACCCACTTCTCCACTACATTAACCCACTAAATATTTACACTACTTCCTCTCTATAAATCCATGCCCTAACCACATCAATTTCATCCCAGTCCATACAAATTCAACCATAATAGAGCTTTGATTCTTCTAGTTCAGGTTTCAACAAGGAGTAGAGGACTTCAATTAGCCTCATCCACTACATCAATATCACCATTGAAGGAGAAATCAGTGCAATCAAAGAGGATAAATTTGTTTGTGCTAATCATTATTCTAAGTTATTCAACATAGTTAGGTTATAATGTTCAAATTTTGGAGTCTAGTGGATCGTGCACACCAAGTGTTCGACGATTTGTTCAAATAAAGTTTGTGGGGAATTTGGCTTAAGTTCATACATACCAGTACCATGGCACCAAAACCAGCATCGAAGAGACAACGAGGTGAGAGCTCTGGGTCTACACCACCGACTAGGGCCTTTAACAGGAGGAAGTTCGCGAGTGCCAACGCCGTCGATCGCTATGATTATCTAGTGACTAAAGCACTAAACCCAGAGTGCGGCTTGGCACTCAACAATGTAGATGGTGAAATGAAGAGACAAATATATGAAAAAGGATGGGATAGATTCACTGACGAGCTGGAGCATGCAATCGTCAATGTGGTGAAGGAATTCTATGCCAATGCGGAGGATAAGGCCCCATTTATAGCATTTGTGAGAGGCAAGCAAGTACCTTTCAGCACCGATGCTATTAATGAGTATTACCACTTGCGAGTGCCTATAGAGTGCCAGTATGCCTATTTGTGTGACCATGATCCCGACTATGAGGCCATTTTAACTGAAATAACAAAGTCGGGCACCACATGGGTCAAGGGACGAAAAGTGGGCACCATCTTCCATAGCAAGGACCTGAGCCGTTATAGTAAAATATGGTACGCGTTCATGTGCGCCGAGCTATTCCCGTCCACACATACGACAGAGGTGACAAAAGAGAAGATACTTCTTTTGTATGCAATCGTGCAACACTTTCTCATCGACGTGGGTGCCATCATAAATTGCTCTATCTGAAGATGCCTACGAGGGTCATTTTCTGGTGGCTTACCACACCCATCTCTCATATATGGATTGTGTAGGCAGGCTGGAGTTAGGTGGTCCGGTGATGAGACTACACAGATGCCTCTACAGACTTTGGACACAAGGAAGATCGCACGATATTCATTGTGGCCCAGGGGCAAGTCGCACCCAAGAGGAGTCAGGTTCATATTTCTACCAGCCTCGGAGGATGAGGCTGATGCTGAGGACACCTCTGATGATGAGTTCCAGGTGGATGAGACTACGGGAGAGCAGGCGACTGAAGAGATGCATCAGACTGATAAACATATGTTTAGCTCTCAGTTTCACAGCCTCCAGAGCCAAATTGATGGACACAACAAAGAAGTAAACAGAAAGATGAGGAGACTCGCGGCCAGGCAGGACCATATGTTTGAGGCTATGAATATGTCCTCCGCCTCCTTGAATGTGAAGCTCCAAAGTTTCAACCCAAATTCTCAGTTTCCATACCAGCAGCCTGCCCCAATGCCACAGTTCCCACCTTTTGATTCAGACAATGAAGAGCAACAACCACCACCACCTCAAGCTTAGGCAATTACAGGGAAGTCTTTGTACACTTAGTGATTTATCTTTACAATGAGGACATTGTAATTGTTCAAGTTTTGGGTTTAGTTATAGGATCATTATATATTTGCATTTATGTAGTGTAATAGTTGCATTCATATAGTGTAAGAGTTGCATAGTAGAGTAGTTTATTAGTTTGTAATTCTGTTATGTTTATTCCGAATAAAAATAATAATAATTAGTTAAGTATTGTGTTATCTTGCATGAGTTCAGCGGTTTGAGATAGTTCAGTCTATTTTGGCCAATGATGAGACTGAGATTAAGTAACAAGTACAGTATCAAATATTAAAACTTTGACGTGATTTTTTGTTATGAATTGGATCTTTTCCTGTTTAAAATTGGTATAATCAAGGTAAGCACATTAGAGACAACTATGTTGATTGATTAAGTTAAATTGGCACATAATGGACTTCTTAAGGATAATACTAGTTTGAATGAATAAGAGACATGAATAGGCGGAGATGGCTAAAATTAAACAAAAACTTAAGTTTGGGGGAAAAATTTGGGATATATAAGCTTCATAAAAAAATGAAATGAACAAATACCGTGACTAGTCTTGTTTCCAGGCCTTTGTTACTTGAGCAAGTACGCCCAAGGGGATTGTCTCTACACCTAGCGTCCTAAGGTCTTTATGGTCTGGGAGTTGTTGGTCCAAAGCTCGCTAAGGGGTAACACTGTTAGCCTAATAGAATGAGACATTGCATAGTCAAGGTTAAAAAAAATAATAAATAAATAATAAAACGGGAAAATAGCATAAAGCCCCTTGTGTCGAGACATGGAGTTCCAGTGTTAATTATATTAGATAGAGATCTGAGATTCACATCAAACTTCTGGAAGAGACTACAAGAATGTATGAGAACACAACTGAAGATGAGTACAATATATTATCCGCAAACCGATGGTCAAAGCGAACGAATAATCCAGATGTTAGAAGATATGCTTAGAGCATACATCATGGACTTCAAAGAAAACTGGGATGATCATCTACCGTTAGCAGAATTCGCCTAAAATAATAGTTACCATACAAGCATTGGCATGCCTCCATACGAGGCATTATACGACAGGAAATGCAGAACTCCACTTTGTTAGGATGAAGTGGGTGAACGTCAACTGTTAGGACCGGAACTGGTACAACAGACCGCTGAAATTATCAAACTCATCAGAAATAAGACTGGTAGCTGCTCAAGATAGATAGAAGAAGTATGCTGATTAACACAGGCAAAATCGCGAATTTGACGTGGGAATTTTTTTTTCCTGAAAGTTTCTCCTTGGAAGGGGAAAATTCATTTTGGCAAGAAAGGAAAGTTAAGCCCAAGGTTCATTGGACCCTTCAAAATACTGCGAAGAGTGGGAGAAGTAGCTTACGAGGTAACTTTACCTCCAAAATTAGAACATGTTCACAACGTTTTTCATGTGTCGGTGTTGCGACCGTACAAACCCGATTACAAGCATGTGATCGAGTATGAACCATTACAGTTCAATAAGGATTTATTTTATGAAGAGGTTCCTATCCAAATAGTCGATAGGAAAGAACAAGTTCTCAAGAATAAGGTGATACCTTCTATGAAGGTCATATGGAGAAATCACAATGTCGAAGAGACTACGTGGGAACTCGAAGATGAAATGATGAAGAACTACCCTGAGTTATTTGTTTAATTTGTGTCTTCGATTATGGGGACGGAATCTTTGTAAGGAGGGAAGAATGTGACAAATTAAGTGTTTGAGTTGTGATTCTGGAGATAGAATCCTTGTAAGGAGGGAAGGATGTAACAATCCAAGATTTTATTGAAATTTAAAATATTTATTAAAATTAAATAAATATTTTATTGATGTAGTTGTTGTTTGTAGATAATTGTGAATTAAATTTATTAGATAATGCTCTAATTTAATTTAACAGTTAGAGAGTTGTTAAAGATAACATGAAGTACTTATATTGTTGTTTTAAATTAATAATTTAAAATAGTATGTTAAGTTATTGAATAAAATTATAATGAGATTATAATTTTGTGATATTTGGATTAAGTGAAAAATTTATTTAGTATGTTGTAATTAGTTTATTTAACTAATGTTGGATATGGAGATCCAAATAAATAATATGAGATTATAAACTATAGTGTAAAGGATTTATTAAAATAAATTAAAGTAGTTTTAAAATTGATTTAACTAAACAAGGCTTAAATACATTAAGTCTTTCTTTTAAAAGTGTGTTTGCCAAACCAAGCCTTATGGCTTTGAATTTGAAATTTAACTATAATAAATAATATAAATAAAATAAATCAAAATAATAAATAAAATATATTTTATAACTGATGTACATTAAGTTTTTTTTTTGTAACTGGTATTTTAAGTGTGTGTATAATGGCTAGGCTATCAGTTTTTTTTCTTACGCATAAGTGATAGTTGTTAAGCCTAAGAAGAAAGAAAGAAGAAAATACAGAGAGAGACTTGAGAGATTTTTTTGTTTCCGAGTAATTCTTTGTGGTTAGCAAGGATTACCAAGTAATTGAAGAAATTTTCCTTAACCTTGATATTATATATATATATATATATATATATATGTGTGTGTGTGTGTGTGTGTGTGTGTGTGTGTGTATGTTCTACGTTATGTATTTCAAGTCTCTGTGAATCCAATTTTTCTTGAATTGTTGTTATAAACTGAATTATTGTATTTGTGAGTAATTGTGATGTTAAAATTTGCATTTAGTTAAGAATTAGTGTGCTAATCACGTTAAAAAGAAAGAAAATTGTTTACAGTGTATGTATATATATAGCTTGTGAAAGTACCAAATTTGGTGGTTAATTTGTAAACCAATCTGTAAATTGAGTCTTGAATATGTTAGTCCATTAAGCAACGAAGAGAACATAGTTTGAATGAGTTCATTTGGTGTAAAATTTTGATCAGAGTGATAATTTTTGTGAAGGATGTCAAAAATGGAGTTTTTGGTATAAAACATGGAATTTAAAGAATTTAAATTGGTTGTAGTGTTGTTTAATGGTTGTAAGTTGGTGAATATGTGAGGAACTATGTGTATATGAGTTCTATATCAATTGGATATGTTAAATTTACTATTTTGTAGATGAAATTTATGTTAGTTGGGCTAACAGAGTGTTGGAAAATAGACTGCGTAGTTTCTGTCTGTGCACCAGTGCAATTGCGCTGGTGTTAAGGCTTAAGTATGGAAAATAGACTGCGTAGTTTCTGTCGGTCCCAGGCTTAAGTATGGTGCAGCTGCACCATACCCTGATCTGAGGCAGTGATGCCTGTTATTTATACAGACCTTGGAGACCTATTATAACTTAGTATAATGATGTGTTAATATGATAAACATGTAATGAAGAGGTTAAAACATAATTGTGTCATGTGATTAGTAATTCTAAAGTTATAAAAAGATTAGTAAGTTATAAAAGCGATATGTCATGATTTAAGGTACACAATGACTAGTGAATAAGTGTTGTGAAGTTAACACTTGAGATTTCTAAAATACATATGGTGTAAAGTAAAACTTGTACTAAAGTAACAAGTCTAACTAAAAATGAATTCTATTTTAGAAAGTATATGTTAGTATATCTAATAGATATTGTGATCCTAATAATGTGTGTAGGTGAACGTGAGTTGTAATTTATAACTTACGCACGAGGCAAGTTCCTTACTCTAAACTTTTATTGAGCAAGTTCTTTTATCGTTAAACTTTATTTGTGCAAGCTTTAATCCTAATTTTATTCGAGCAAGTTTTGAATTCTAATCATTGTTGATTTACTTTAACTTGTTTATAGTTAAGCAAGTTTCTTTAGTTTCATTCTTTTATAGTGAATGCAACTTCTTGAACTCTAATTCCTAATTTTGAGTTGTCGTATTTCATTTACTTTGCACAAGTTATTATCATGTTGAGCAAGCTTTGTTTCCAGCTTGTTATCATTTAATGTATGTTCAATATTTCAATTCTTTATTTGACAAGATCATAGCCTTAGCTTACTATTTTTCAAGCAAGGTTTATTGTTTTATTCAATGCTTATGCTTTTTGGTTATTTCAAAGCATGCCTATGATTCTTAATCAATTCACATTAAATTGTTATTGATCACTCATTGCAATGTTAAGACTTGTTGATTCAACTAATCCCTAAGTTGATGATCGTGAAACTCTAAATTACCCTTGAAGCTTATCCGCACCAAAATTTCTTTGGTGCGGACTTGTACTATAAAACTGAGAAGAACAACCCTATTATAGGGGAGTTATTTTACGCAATGCGTTTAGATGTTTGTTCACAATACAAGGTACGAAGGGCTGATCATCCTAAGTACGGGGGAGTCCTTACAGTTTTACTGTTTAGGTTAAAGTTGAAAGATTACTTGTAACCATGGACTTAGTTCGTGGTCTTGTGACCCTCAGTTACATTTTGTATGTTGATATCAATTTTTGGTTATCATTTACAGAGTATTATCCAACTCTGATGAGCTTATTCATTGGCATTTATTAAGTTATTGTTATTCATTGCTATTTCCAGTGAGCATTTTTTTTGCTCACTCTTGCATATATATACTCATTGCAGCTAAGGTTGAAAAGGTTGATGAACCTACCACTAGCAAGGGAAAAGGGAAAATGAACAAGTTATGAAGACTTGTAATTTATTTATTTTCATAATGATAGACTTTAGATTTAATGATGTGATGTAATTATTTTATTTCCGCATTTGATTTATGTTAAAGGTTAGATAACCTGGGACACTTTTGAATTAATGATGTAACCCTTTTAATGGGAGGATTTATGGTTTAATTTTATTATATTTGGGTAGTTAGATATGAATAAATGGAAAGTGAACACCAAATCTTGTGGGAATGAAGTACCCAGATTTGGAGATGTCACAGTAATGTTAAGCGCCGCAGGGGCAAAAAAGGAGGAAAGAAGAAAATGACTTTCTCTAACTGTCAGAAGGTTGGACATTTTGCTCATGAATGTACTGAGCAAAAAAAGGTACAGTCTAAATTTCTTTGTTGCGATGAATACTTTGTGTGTTCACATGTTTTTCTTACTTAAACTAATCCTTTGTGAATTATTGACACATGAGCAACCAAGTATATAACTCGTGATAGGGAGGGATTCACTGAGTACCGAAGATTTTCTAAAGGGACTCAAAGTTTGTTCATGGGGAACATTTCAGAGGAGTAAGTGCTTGGTTTTGGCACTTATCAACTGACTTTGTGAAATGACTACACACTGATCCTTCTGGATACACTTTATGTACCAGGAATTCGACGAAACTTAATATCAGTTGTAGCTTTAGTTAGAGTTGGGTATTCTTTTTCCTTTGACTGTAGTAGCATATCTATTTATTTTCATAATGATTTTGTTGGACATAGTATTTTATTGGATGGTTTTTATGTTTTGAATAATGGTGAATCCCATTTTTCTTACATTGCTTCTCATGATGATACTGTTAATGAATCATTGAAATAGCATGCTAGATTAGGTCATATTGGCTAAGAAATGATGAATAGGCTAGCTCGAGAAGGCCTTTTAGGCTCACTCGCTAAAGTTAACCTTCTAGTATATGAACCTTGTTTAGCAGAGAAGGTAAAAAGAACAATTTTTGGGAAGGTAGTGAGGGCCACTAATCCTTTAGAGCTAATTCATTCTGACATTTATGGTCCAATGAATGTTAGAGCACGACAATGGTAACTATTTCATCACTTTTATAGATGATTTTTCATAATATGGATATGTATATTTAATTTCTCATACGTCAGAAGCATTAGATTGCTTTAGACATTTCATTGCTGAAGTTGAGAATCAAAGAGATAGATCCATAAAGGTTCTTAGGACCAATCATGGATGCGTATATTTATCTGAGCAATTTAAAGGACTCAATGAGGAAAAAGGTATCATTAGACAACTAACTATTCCTAGCACTTCGCAAACAATGGTGTTGTAGAAAGAAGGAATCATACATTATTAGAGATGGTTAGGTCGATGATGGCACAAGTTGATCTTCCGATTCATTTTTGGGGAGATGCACTTATGACTGCTGCATACATCTTTAATCGTGTGCCTAGTAAGTCAGTTACTTCTACACTATATGAGTCTTGACAAGGCAGAAAACCAACCTTAGATCGTTTAAGACCATGGGGGTTGGCAGGATATGTGCACATTCTTTCTCAATAACTTGGGAAGTTAGACTTTAGAGGAAAGAAGGGTATCTTTATAACGTATACTGAACACTCGAAGGGTTATGTGATGATATGCAAACAACCTGGTGGAGTAATGACTGAGATTTAATCATGAGATGTGGAATTCATAGAGAATGAGTTTCCAAGCAAGGGTGACATGAGAAAGGATTTTGAGCTATATGAAATGGCCAAATTAGTGGGAGACGTTTCACCATCCCTTAGCGAAGGAAGGGAATTTGATTCTCATTATTTTGTCACTAAGGATGGTGGGAATGATCTACCGCCTGACGGGGCACCACCTGATTCACAAAATCTTGAGCCGCGTCGAAGCAAACATGCAAAAGTACCTCGAAAAGTTTTCAAAATTAAAGAAGAAATCCTTCTTGTGCTTGAAGGAGAGGCCCTTATGTGTGCTTTAAATGATGATAATGAGCCTGCTACATATAAGGGAGCTCTCACTTCACCTGCTTATAATGAATGGATAGATGCTATGAAGGATGAAATAAGTTCTATGGGAAAGAACCAGGTTTGGGAGTTGGCTAATCTACCGCCTGATCATAAGGTCATTGGAAAAAAAATAGGTTTTCAAAATTAAACAAAAGGAGGATGGATCAATCGACAAGTATAAGGCTCGTCTTGTGTCAAAAGGGTTCACCCAAAATGAGGGTGTGGACTATGATGAGACATTCTCACCAGTTGTGAGAATTGGCACCATTCACCTTATTCTAGCTATTATCGCACGTTTAGATTTGGAGCTTTATCAAATAGATGTTAAAATTACATTTCTATATGGTGAATTAGATGATGAGATTTATATGAATCAACTAATTGGGTTCGAGGTTAAGGGATAAGAGTGCAAAGTGTGCAAGCTCAAACGTTCCATTTATAGCTTAAAGCAATCATCTAGACAATGGTACTTTCAATTTCATCATGCCATCATTGTTGATGGGTTTACGATGATTGGGGAAGATCATTATGTGTATCTTAAACGGGTCGACAAAAGCTTTATGATCTTGTGTTTGTACGTTGATGACATCTTGATAGTTGGAAATGATATGGGATTGATTGTTGCCACTAAAAATTGGTTATCATATAATTTTGAGATGAAAGACATGGGTGAGGCAGAAGTTGTACTCATAATTAAGATCTATAGGAATCGCTCAAAAAGATTTTAGGGTTTAAGTCAAGCGACTTATATAAAATCTATTTTAGAGCATTTTCGTATGCATAATTCTAAACCAAATGACACTCCCATTGAGAAGGGTCATGAACTAAGCCAGGATCTTTGCCCTAAGACTGATCAAGAAAAAAAGCATATGGCTCATGTTCCTTATGCTAGTGCAGTTAGTAAGTTGATGTATGCAATGATGTGTACATGTCTCGATATAAGTTTTGCAGTGGGGATGGTTAGTTGGTTTCAAAGCAATCCTAGATTTGCTAATTGGGTGGCAGTTAAGAGGATACTTCGATACTTGAGAGGCACCATGGACTATATGTTATGTTATCAGGGTGGTGAGCTACGCTTATAAGGGTACATCGACGCAGATTGGCCTAGCGACTTGGATGAGCGCAAGTCTACCATTGGGTATAACTTCTTTCTTTGTGGTGGAGCCATTAGTTGGTTGAGCAAGAAATAACCATGTGTTGCTTTATCCACTATGGAGTCAGAATACATTTCATGTTGCTTTGCAGTACACGAAGTAGTATGGTTACGTAGACTCTTCAAGTGCCTATATGTTGGATCACATTCGAGTGACCCTATCACTATTTATTATGAAAATACGGCTCCTTTTTCTTACGTTAAGGATCCCAAGTACCATGGAAAGGCCAAGCATATTGAGACTAAATTTCACTACATTAGGGATATTGTGGCACGAAATAAGGTGGTCCTCAAACATATCTGTACGAGCGACATGGTTGTTGATCCCTTGACTGAGCCCATTCCTAGGGATATTTTTCGAGCTCATATTAGGAGCTTGGGACTTTGTAGGCCTTGATATGTTTTATGTTTGATAATAGACATCTTTTGGATATTGTTTACTATATTTTTATGAAATAAAAGTTATTACATAATGTTGATTTATATTCAGTTCTATGTTTTAACTTGTTGTATATATATAAGTACATATATAAAATGTCACAAGGCAAAAAGGTTGATCTACTCACACGGATAACCTGCCTCAGTGCTTGTAATAGTGAGCGAGATGAGACTATTTTATGGTGGTCTAAATGGTTGGGCACCATTTTTGAGACACTATGATTTAGTCGCCTTGGCTGGGTCCAAGAAGAGGTATCATTACATACCGAACACTTGTAAGAGGTGTAGCCTTGTTTTTGGGTTGTAGGACATTAGATTTATACTAGATACTATCTGAAGTACTTAGGGATGTTTTCTAAGGTTAAACGCTAGAGAGTGATTAAATAATGTCCGTACAGTGTTATTTTAGCTATAGCAACATTTTTTTGGCACTGCACCGTAACATGAGAATTGTACCTTGTGTGCAAAAGAAGCGAGATACAGAAGAGTGATGTGGTAGATCCCTATCCAATAACTGTGTGAGCCCTGTACATTAATTATTGTCCTTAGTAAATTGAACCTATGTCATGAAACAAAGACTTTGTGTTGCTACTCTAGTTTGTATTCCTAAGTTCACATAATGAGGTTCCATGGGTACTTGTCTGGGAAAGCAACAAAGTTAATGAAGATTGACATGAGAGTTTAGGGAAGAAACTTGTTTGACATCACATTCAGCCATTGGTTATGCTATGTGCATGCAACTATTTTAAACTTTATGTATTATACTATATGTATAAGTGGTGTTCTCATGTTGTGTGAGATTTGTTTGAAAAAACAAGTGAAAAAGGTCAAACATGTATCATGTCGACGATTTAACTGTATGTCGTCAGTTGGTGTTTTTAACTGGTTGCACCAACGCAACCGAGAAAAGGTTTGCACATTGACCTAGTGATGTGACACTGCTAAACAGGTCTGTGAAACCGAGATTCATTTGGGTTCGGGGCCTTGATTATGCGGAGGGAAGGTGTTAGGCAGCCCCCGACATCCGTGTTGCCATGGTGACCACCACTTTTCAAGAAATTGTTATATGAATGTGTGTGTGTGTGTGTGTGTGTGTGTGGATCAATGTCCAATTTAGTTGGAAGTAATGCTATGCCTCGTTCGCACCTATATACACAGGGCTTGAATTTATACAAAAATTCAATTTTAACCAAGATATAGTAATGGGGTTTTATAAAAGAGGTTTTTTCAAACCCTGTGCTCAATAGTAATTGAGGCCTTTGATACTTCCATTTTATTATTAAATGTTCAGCTTGTTTTCTTTTATTTTCGAGATCCAAGCATCATCTTGAGAAAAATAAGATATAGAAGTTAGAACTCCTCATGGGCATGATGACCATCTAAGGAAATTCAAACACCAGTGAATAATTTACAAAGTCACATAATTTGAAAATGTCCATCACGGGAACTGAATCTAGATTCAGTGTACTGAATCTCTGCTCACATGATTCCTAGGCTCACATGATGCCGCAGTTTATATGAAAAGCAGTAAATAGTTATATATATAAAAGCTGTAAAAATATATATATATATATATATATATATATATACAGACATGATCAACCACCACGACACCTCCATGGGGGATCAGAAATGTAAATATATAACAGCGGTAAATATATAAAGAGACATGATCAACCGCCACGAAGCACCTCCATGGGGGATCAGGAATGTAAATAAAGTAATAAATGCGATCAACCGCCACGAAGTAAACTCCAGGCGGGACTGAATGTAAAGAAAGCAGTAAAAAAGATCAACCGCCATGAAGTAAACTCCAGGCGGGACGAAATGTAAATAAAGTAGTAAAAGGCCACAAAGTAAACTCCAGGCCTGATAGAAATGTAAATACACACACACACACACACACACACATATATATATATATATATATATATAAGCAGTAAACGCACCGGATGTAAAATCTAGGCTCATTGGACATAATCCGAAAACAATTTATATATATATATAAGCAAGTAAACGCTCCAGACATAAGTCTAGGCTCAATCGAGGCATAACTAGATAATGTTAGTCCGTATATATAAATATTTACATTTATAAGTATATATATACATACAGAAATGAAAACCACGGACCGAACTCTGGGCATACACACACAACACGACTCTCAATGTGAAGAATAGTGTGTGCAAAGATGAAGAGAAAGCCTTTATAGAGTATGAGAATGCTTACAGTGGGTAGCCAAAGCAGGCTTCTATAACTCTAGTTGGATAAACACTTACCTCCCGCCGGTAAAATATAGCTATATGTGAGCTAACAAGTGTTTAAAATGAGAAAGCACTCAATATGGGGTGTGTACAGAGCAAATTGGACAGGGCTTCCTTGCCTCTTTTTCTCTTGCAAATGGCCACCCCAAGCTCTATATTTATAGAGCTAGTGGCCGCAGGTTCACCTGTGGCTGCCCGGGGTGCCCCGGGCTCCGCGGGTCCTGTCGTCTCAATGTACGTGCACTCGTGCACTGTGATGTCCGCTCGAACTTGCAGAACTTTAATCCGAGCATCCGAACGAGGTGTACAAGACCTTTTTCGGATCGCTTTTGTCGAGAGTTACGTAATGACATGGGATTAGAAGTTGTATGAAGTCAGGAAGAGGGGACAATGCCCATGGTCTTCAAGCTTCAAATTCTATCTGGTGTGCTGCCACGCGTAATAGTCACTCGAAATTGGAACTCCTTGTCTCTTGTGGGACATTGCTGTGTAGAAATGTATGTATGAAATGTTGAGACGACGCGTTGGGGGTTGATGTGGCAAGATTACAATTTTTCCCCTCACTGGGGTTATCTCTGATTTGGGCTGACAAAGCAGACGTTGCTCAGGGTTACATCTAAGATTGGACTGCTGCAAGTGTTTGAATTCCGCAGGGTCATCTTTAAGTGTGCCTGTCTTCCCTGTGTTATCTCTGGGTCTTTGGAATGAGTGACTCAGTGGGAGGTTTGAGATTGAAGCTGATTTCATGCATTTGAAACAAGAATTTTTGGAGTTATCGCCAGAACTGCAACGACATTCCTTGGGGTTATCTCCAAGGAAGAAACTCGGGGTTATCACCGAGGTTTGAATTGAAACTCCTGGTGTGTGTTCCGGGGTTGAGACTGAACTTCTGGTTGTATCCGGAATGGATGTGAGCTGTCTTCCAGGGTTATCTCTGAAAGACGAATCTACCCTCCTGCAATGTTAGTAACAGGTGTGCAAAAAATTTCGAGTGTCTACAGGCTTGGGTGTACTTGGTGTGAACACTTAATTAGTTCATTCGTATTGATTGCTTGCAACAACTATATATTGAAGAGAAGTATGAAGGAGCGTAGTAGTTGTGTTCATGGTGTCGCTTGTAGATTTGGCATTCAGTTCAATCGTTTCTGCTTTGTGGATACTTACCAATTCATATGTAAGTATTATTTATCTGTTAGTTTCCACCTAAAATTCTAATAGATGTGTTCGGTGTTATTTTTTAATTGGGCGTGGTTGCATTTAACTCCACCAAACTTGTGATGATCCAAATATTGCTGACATCAATTGATATTTAGTTAAATCCCATTACTTCACTTTATTATGTAGATCCTTGTTGCTTGGTTTTTCTATTTGTGCCCTGGGTTTTTCTTAAGTACCATATTTTGAAGGAGACTTCTAGTTTTCATTTGGATTTCGTTATTTTTTGGACTAATTTGTTATGTGCATTTGCGTTAAACTTAGTTATGTTTTTGCTGGTGGGGAAGACTTCAACTTTAACTTGAATGTTACTGGTGTGGTGAAGGATTTGTTGTTGATTACGTTTTCGTGGTTGGTTATCAAGGATACTGTGACTCCTATTAATTTGGTTGGGTATGGGTTGGCGTTTTTGAGTGTTGGGTATTATAATCATGCCAAATTACAGATTATAAAGGCAAAGGAAGTGCGGAAGAAGGCACAACCAAAAGGGGTGATGATGTGGAAGGTGGGAGGTTGTTGGAGGAGAGATAAGGGAATGAAGATAGACCGGGGAAGAGGAGCGATTTAGAGGACTAATTTTGATTCAAGAGCTGATGAGTTTGTGGAATAGGAAAATTTTTGCCACATCAATTTTTTTTACAACTCAGCAGCTTATGTATATATTTTTGTTTAAAGTCAAATGAGTTAACAGTTTTTCTAACGGTTTGTAAGAAAAGTAAAGTACAGTTAGTTGACTATAAAAAAAAGTTGACTTAGTTGACTACAAGTTGACCTAAAGTAGAGTATTGAAAAAAGCATTTATCCCTATTAGAATAAGTCGTAATTTTTATAACTTTGTGATGTAATAGAAAATTATAAAGTATACGATTCTAGAATAAGGTATATGATGCAAAGTTTTTAATATAACAATGCTACTATCACATAAAAACATCACATACCGCTGATGTGGCACCCATGGATTTGTTGTTGCATGACCCACTTAACTTAATTACAAATCCATGGGTGCCACGTCAGCGGTATGTGAGCAGTATGTGATTATTTTATGTGATAGTAGCATTTTTGTTTTTAATAAATCAAGTTTTGACCAAGTTTATTATTGGTGGATGTTAAGAAAGATAATGGTTAGTTAGCATCAAGTCCGTTATAGCAAGTGCACAGATTTGGGGGTGTGACAGAACATCACAAGTCAAAAGAGTCGTCCATTATGAAATTAGAACTACTTGTTCTGCTACTAAGTACTTCAAAAGCTGAGCTCAACGTCGCTTGTAGTACCTCATAAATCTTATATCTTACTGTGATTCGTTGGTCTAAGTGACCATTGTACCAAATCTAACTGACTTAAAAAGATCTTAGTGATCTGGTCTTAGTGACCTTGTCTTAGTGACATCTATCGAGACTAAGTGACTCGAAGGAATCTTAGTGATTCAATATTGTAATAAATCTTAGTGATATGGTCTAAATGACCCCTACATCTTTAGTGGATTTTCTACTCGTAGAGTAGAAAAGTGGACTAAAAGTTATTTGTACTCCGAACCACTTAAAATATCTTATCATTTACTTACTATATTTAGATTTCTACTAGTTAATTGTTATATCTGTTTGTGACTTAATTCCATAAGAACTAAATTTAGAGTTGAGATTTATTTAAATCTTTAAAGGGTTTTTCAAACTAATATTCCATTGTGCATAATTAACTCTATTTAATTAATTATCTAGTAATAATCCCTTAACAAGAATTTTTTTTAAAAGATCTATTCAATTTCCCTTCTAGATCTTCATCTTTTTCACGTCTAAAACTTCAACCTCGAGCTGTCAAATTGTCACCATGATGGAGGAAACCCAAGATGTATCATCCAACTCTCACCTATCTCTAGTATGTTTCTATAATCTTTGTTTTTATTTTTATATAGTTATAAATTAAAAATCGGTTTTGATCTTAGCCATTAAGAGTGTTCAAATCCAAGAGTCAAAAAAATTAAGTAAAAATCTTAGTGTCACTGATCCGCCCCTATATTTTAATATTATAAAAATTATTTTAAATGAAAATAAAGTGTTTAAAAATATTTTAAGTTATAAAATATAACTTTTAATATTTAAAGGTAAATTTCATTAATAATATAATATTAATGATATTTGATTTATTTAATAATTATATTAAATAAATAGTTTAAAAATGGTTTTATTACTTTAAAATCATTTTAAAAGGATATAAATGGATTAAAAATATTTGAAGTTATAATAAATGACTTCTAATATTTTGATAAATAATACATTAATATTTAAATATTAATGGTAATTATTTAAAAATGATTTTAAATGTTTTAAAAATCATTTAAGGGTAATATTAATACTTTAAAAGTATTTTGAGTTATTATAAATAACTTTAATATTTTGGTCATGGTTTCATTAATATTTTAATATTATTTAAATATTAATGATAATTAAATTATTTAATATTAAAATCATTTTATAATGATTCCGGTGTTTGTAAAATCATGATAAACTATAATAATTAATTAAAAATTATTATAAGTCTATGAAAAATAATGTGACTGATATTTAAATTATCTAAACGAATATTAACCAACAAAATAGAGTTTTAGACTCGATAATTACCCGATAAAGCCTTCGGTACACCGAAATGTTTTAGAAATTGATATGGACTTAGATAGTTTGACTAGATACGTGTTTGTTTGTGATCCAATGACCGCTAAACATATATAACAATGTGATTAGGTTATGTGCTGACTGCAAATAGCAGTACTATGTGATACGATATATTATTCTAATCGAAAGAACTATCTTATGAATGATAGGTCTCAATATAAAAGATAAAACTAAGTGCGTAACTATAAGCAGCAGACCAGACAAGTATCCTACCTTTGCATTTACTTTATGCAATGTACATTATTAAGAAAGTTTCAGAATTATATTATCGTTGTGCCAGATTACTAATTCTATTGTTATTGATTATGTATCCAATCATTTGTATTCATACAAGTTCTTAAATTATCCGATCATTTTTTATCAATGTAGTATTATTGTACAATCCAGATATTTATTCTATTCGTTAATTTCTAAAATGGTTATACATGTGTCCTCACTTGAATAATTATTGTATTTAATCACATGTTGATACATACTTATTGGCTTCCAATATGTATACATTGACTTAAGAACCGTCTAAGCTATTTAATTCAGCTGGACACAAACTTAAAAAATATTATTGAACATGATAGAACTTTGTTGTATCCAACCGAATTGTTTTGGTTTAGATTCCAGACTAAGTATGAACATCCCGAATATGGGAAACTTTTGTGCGCCAAAGGCGGATATAATGAACGAAAATATCGTTCGAACATGTAGTATTGATCAATCACAGGCATAACCATTTGATCACCCCAGTGCGTTCGTAAGTTATAATGATTTCTGATAAAGTAAGTTCATTTAACCTTTTCAAAAATTAAAAATAATTTTCATAGTCTGTCGAATGCTCTCTATATATAGTCAGTACGTAGTTTCAAAAATTTAAAATAAAATTGATATGTTGTTTATGTTTCTTCAGCTTACGTCACAACTGTTGATTCGTTGTAGAAGTGTCATTCACAGAAAACATTTACATCTTTTAGCTATTGTTTATTGTTTGCTATTACTTGTTAGGCACTCAAATACTCATCCTTGCTTAATTGAAATGTTTTCAATTAAGTGTGATCAACCAGAAGGCTCTGCCAAGAATAAAGGAAAAGGAAAGCTGATCGAATAAGTTCTATGCTAACATATGTAATATTTAAGACTTTATTAAGATAAGGATGATATTTATTATTATAATGTAATGTAATGTATTAAAGGTTGAGAAACTGGGATTTGAAAACTCTGATGCATGTAAATTAAGTTTAATGTTTATATTATTATTATTATTATTCTGCTCATAGAAATGATATCGTGAAGCATCGAGTTCTGGTTTCAAGAACCTGAATTTGGGGGCATCACTGGTTGGTATCAGAGCTATAGGTTAGAAACCTTATGTGGGGATAGACCTTAGGCTATAACCTTAGGACAGAGGGAAACGTTGAAAATACCAATAACTCATATAGAGTTTAAAAGGAGATGAATTGGATAAATTCATCGTCAACCAAAATAAAAGATAACTTATATAAAACTATTATATGTTAATCTAGATAATTTATGTGTAGATGTCAGTTGAAAAAGGATTAGGATACCCTCATATCGTAAAGAAGGAGCCAATATCAAAGCCAATAGTTGAAATAGAGGCTCAAGTTGAAAGCAACCTCGATGAGGTGATTATTTTGGAAAATATAAGATTGGACCCGAAGCGGTGGGCTGACAGGTTAGTGATTCGGACATCAAGTTGAGCCGATCAAGCATCAATGTAAGTGCGTAATCTGGGAACAAGGTTTCTTCTCTGGAAAAGCTGTGGGAAATAGAAAAGCTATTAAATAGTCAATTGCGAAAGCATTAATAGAACCAATGGAAGAACAAGATAAGCTTAAAATCCAAATTGATCAAATGGGAGCTAAAAGCAACAAGTCGTGTGCAGCTCCTGGAAAGAAGGGGAAAAGAAAGATGAAAGACCGTGACTTAGGAAACTCTGATAATAACCAAGGGAACCTTAACAAAATAGAAAAGTGTACAAACTGTAACAAGAAACATTAAGGCTTATGCCGGAAAGGGGAAAATGTTTTCTATAATTGCGGACATGGGGGACATATCTCTCCTCATTGACCCAGTCCAAAGCAAGGTGTCTGTTTTATTTGTGGAATAGAAGGTCATCAGGCGAAAGGTTGTACAAGATCAAGAAAAAGGCGTAGTGAATAGGTAGTATAGGCACTGATTGAGTAGGTGTGTTTGACGTAATATATGTGATAAGTATGTATGTGTAATGTAATATTCTCAACTTTTGTATAAGTTATATGAGAGAATCCTGACTTTTGTGGTCACCAAGGGATATAAGATGTTTAAAGCATTATGTGTTATGCTATGTAAAGAGCTATGAATTAGTTGAATGAATATGAATCTATATTTGATTAATGAAATAAGTCTGATACATTAAACTTATATAATAAGGTTTAGAACGTAAGTTATTAAAGAATAATTTATGGTTTTATTTAATTAGATAATACTGCCAAAACGTCAAACTCGAAATCAAAGGGCAGAAGAATCTGTCAACAACGCTGGGGGATAACAACCAGACCCGATGCAAAACTTTGCAAACATGGTAGCTCAGGCTATGCAATAGGGAATGCCAGCCGCAGGGAACCAGTCGGATAATAGATTGGCAAACTTCAAAGATTTTAAGCCTGTAGGACCGCCTAAAATTGAAAAGGCGTTTGTGATTGCTAGGGTAGCTGAGGGGCAAAAGACAGCTTTTGCCACTTGTATGATGAAAGGGGAGGCTAATTTTTGGTGGGAGGCAAATCAAGCTAGGGCAGGAGAAGGTGTCGTTACTTGGGCTAGGTTTAAAACTTTGTTTTCTGACAACTATTTTTCATCTAGTATGCAACCTAAGATGAAGGTAAAATTTTTAGAGTTAAAGTAGGACAATATGACGGTGTCAGAGTACGCCACAAAGTTTAATGAGTTAGCTAGGTTCGCTCCGCATCAAGTTGATACGGAGGCTAGGAAGGCGAGAAGGTTTGAGCTGAGATTAAAACCTTGGCTCTACAACAAGGTGGCGGTGTTGTAGATCAATACATTTGCATCACTTTTAGAAAAGGCTATTATAGCCGAAGGGGGAAGTGAGGCCATGAGCCTCTACAATAAGGAGAAAAAGAATATGGGCAAAGTCGAGGGAGCTGTGAAGGTGGAAACTAATAGTGGGAGTAGGAGTGGAAATGAAAAGAGGAAGGGGAATAATTTTGGAAATATCTAGGTGAAGCAAGAAGGTGTGAAGAAGCAGGTGGTTTAGTGTGGGAATTGTGGGAAGAATCTCTCAGGTGAGTGTCTGAAAGGTAAGTTTGTATGTTACAAGTGCGGGCAGGAGGGCCATATCTCTCCCAATTATCCCAATCCAAGGATGAACAGTGGTTGTTTTCTGTGTGGGTTAAAGGAGCATAAGGTGAAGGACTGTCCGAAAAGGAGAATGGATGCAGGGAATGTGACTAATGGGAAAGGCAGCGGGACTCTGGCGATAACTAGACCGACTTCAACAAGCAAACCAACAAAATCAACCACAAGAGTCTTCAACATGACGGTCCAGGATACTATGGCAGTTGGGGATGGATCTCCAGGTATTATTCGTATAACTTTTATTTTCTTAAATATAGTAAATTGTTTTATAAAGAAATTTTGAAGGAGGAATTTGAGTTCTATTAGAAATCAAATTTTTAGTTTAATCAGATAGACAAACTTTATGCTGGATAGTTAAAGATCAGTTCGATCAAATCTGATCGAGATCTACTTGCAATGAATGTGTATATTTTGTACACTAATATGTATAATTTTTAAACCGGTGATTCCGGGGACGGAATCTTTATAAGGGAGGGTGAATGTAATAACCCAATATTTTCTATATAAATAAATAAGAAATTTTACATATAATTTAAAAAAAAAAAAATAAAAGGTGGGAATACGTGCAAGGTAAAGTGTATGTATATATGTGATAAATAAAATTTATTTATTATATGAATAATTTCAAGTACTTTTTTAAGAATTATTGATCATTATAAATTATATTATAATAAAATAATTTTGTAGTAAAAACAATTTTATTATTTATTTTCCATGAAAATATGTTTATATATTATTTCAATAATATATGAAATGATTATAAATTATTATAATAACTATTTTATTATATGAATTAATTTTAGATTAATTAAGTTATTTATTTTAACTTAATAATGGTATACATGAAAGTTAAGTCGATATGGATTCAAAACCCTAATTAGGATGTTGAATAAGGAATGAGAATAATAATATAATATTATTTATATTTCAGTGCTATAAATATGTACTGTATATGTGTAGACTGATAATGGTCGGTCAATTATTATATAACAGTAAAACCTTAGTATTATTTTGATAAACCCTAATTCGGAAGTCAAATATGACTTTAAGTTTTGCTAAGATGGTGTTTTATGTGATTAATATCAAGTATGGTAGATTTTATTGCTAATTAGAGAAACCCTAATTACTAAACTAGAACCCTAATTGCTAACTAAAAACCCTAAATTTCAAATTAGGAACCCTAATTGCCAAGTTATTAACCCTAATTGCTAATTTATCACGTTTAATTATAAATAGTAAATTATAAAACCTAATTTGTAAGTCTATGTAATTAGGAAACCTACACTAATTTAGAATCCTAATTTATAATTTAGGAAACTAAAATTGTACATTTTAGCCCTAATTAGAATTCTATAAAAATTATTGTACAAAACCTTATGGTTAAACCCTAAGGGTTTGCCAAGTTATAAGTTTGTCATTAAATTTGTGAGGAAAAAGACCAAAATACCCTTTTTGACATTTCTTTATTATGTAAATTGAAAATCTTGACAAGTGTTGGAGTTGGTGACCAACCCTAGACTTTCCATTTGACTTAAATTCTAGCATTCAGCAATTCCTTTCATCCTAATTCATTGCATCAAAGATTAGATAGATTTAGAGAGAGAGAGAGAAAGTCATCAAAAGTTGCGCATTTTTTATTCATCACTCAACTCACTTTTCTCTCACCCAAACCCACGAATACTCTAAGTAATTCAGTCACCAAACAACTCTCCAGAACACCAAGATCAGTTGCTTAGAGCAAGATCAAAGCATATTCAAGAGAGAGGTATAAAGCCCTAACCCTATTTGATCTTACATGCTAGGGTAAATTTTGTGTTTAAGTGTTTAAATGCATACTAGAGGATGTTATATGATGATCTATAATGTTACATCATAGATCTATAGCATCAAAGTGCTTTAAAAACAAAATTTTCAAAACTGCCTTTGAACCCTAAATTTGTGTCTGACAAGCAAAAGTCAGAGGCTGTAGATCCCTCTCTGTTTATGATTTTGTGTGTTTTATGTTTTAGACTTGTAGTTTGTCATAAGGACTTTGATTAGGACTTGAAATCATGCTTAGATCAGATCTAGATTACAAGATATTCTTGGTCAAACACAGTTGACCGAGCATAACCAAGAGTTTCTGGGCAACCCAGAAACTCAATATCAGGGTCTGACAAGATTTTCAAAGGCCAATAGCTGTCAGATGTTAGGAGATTTGGAGATGTTATTGTATCTGGTGTATAGCATGTTAAATGGACTTTAGATCCCAACCTTTATATCACTTAGATAACCAACAGACGGAAAGTAATGAATGGTCAAACTAGCTTACTTGATCACGAACTCGATTTTCTAGGAAACCCAGAAAACTTAAGACCATCACTTCTGACAAGGTTTGACCGTATAATATCTAATGATTATAATGTAGTTTGGCTGATCTGATGAATGGTATTTGTACCTTTTCGTGTAGACTACAATTTGGACCAATTATGCCACTCTAACATCAACCAGAACTTATGATTATTTAAGCCATAAAGTAAGCAGTCGAAGTTGTCTGGGTTTCTGGGTAACCTAGAAAGCCTAGAAAGCTTCTGACAGCTACTTTGAGGCATTGAATCTTGCTAATTAGTTAAGATATGACCTAGATGATGATGGGAACATTTAGTATTACATTAGTACTACAAGTTGTGAACCTTAGATAGCTCAGAAACATGATGAACAGAGATTGGTGATCGGTCAAAGTAAGCACATTAACAACTGATTGTCAGTGTTTTTGAGCCTGAGAACACCTACCGCAACAGAAACCGTCGCTAAAGCCTTTAGCGACAGAATTAAATATTTTAGTTTTCTAATTTCCGAAAATTTCATTAAAAATAAATTTCAAGAAAATTACAAAAATTATTTTAAGTTATAAAAATTAACTTTTAATAATTTGACATATTTTTCATAAATATTAGTATTTATTTGAATATTATTGATATTTAATTTATTTAATAAATGCATTAAATAAATTAATTAAAAATAATTTTTATTATATTAAAAATCATTTTAAATGATAATAAGGTATTTAAAAATATTTTAAGTTATAAAATAAAACTTTTAATATTTTAAAGCAAATTTCATTAATTATTTTATATTAATGATATTAGATTTATTTAATAATTATATTAAATAAATTAGTTTAAAAATGATTTTAATATAATAAAAACATTTTCAATGAAAATAAAGTGTTTAAAAATATTTAAGTTATAAATATAACTTTTAATATTTAAATCATTTTATAATGATTCCGGTGTTTGTAAAATCATGATAAATTATAATAATTAATTTAAAATTATTATAAGTCTATGAAAAATAATCTGAAACCTACAGAATAGAGTTTTAGACTCGATAAAAAGCCGTCGGTACACCGAAATATTTCAGAAATTGATCTGGACTTAGATAGTTTGACTAGATACGTGTTTGTTTGTGATCCAATGACTGATAAACATATGTGACAATGTGATTAGGTTATGTGCTAACTGCAAATAGCAGTACTATGTGATACGATATATTATTCTAATCGAAAAATAATCTTATGAATGATAGGTCTCAATATAAAAGATAAAACTAAGTGCGTAACTGTAAGTAGCAGACCAGACAAGTATCCTACCTTTGCATTTACTTTATGCAATGGACATGAGTAAGAAAGTTTCAAAATTATATTATCGTTGTGCTAGATTACTAACTCTATTGTAATTGATTATGTATCCAATCATTTGTATTCATACAAGTTCTTAAATTATCCGATCATTGTTTATCAATGTAGTATTATTGTACAATCCATATATTTATCCTGTTTGTTATTTTTTAAAATAGTTATACAAATGTCCTCACTTGAATAATTATTGTATTTAATCACATGTTGATACATACTTATTGGTTTACATTATGTATACATTGACTTAAGAACCGTCTAAGCTATTTGATTCGGCTGGACACAAACTTAAAAATATTTTTGAACATGATATAACTTTGTGTTGTATCCAACCGAATTATTTTCGTTCGAATTCCAGACTAAGTATGAACCTCCCGAACATGGGAAACTTTTGTGCGCCAAAGGCGGATATGATGAACAAAAATATCGTTCGAACATGTAGTATTGATCAATAAAGGGCATAACGGGCTGATCACCCACGTGCCTGTAAGTTATGACAGTTTACAGATGAAGTTTTGTTTAACCTTTTTAAAAATTAAAAATAATATTTATAATCTGTCGACTGCTCTCTATTTATAGTCAGTACGTAGTTTAAAAAATTTGAAATAAAATTGATATGTTGTTTATGTTGCTTCAACTTACTTCACAATTGTTGATTCGTTGTAGAAGTGCCATTCACAGAAAACATTTACATCTTTCAGCTAACGTTTATTGTTTGCTATTACTTGTTGGTGACTCAAATGCTCATCCTTGCTTAATTTAAATATTTTTAGTTAATTGTGATCAACCAGAAGGCTCTGTCAAGAACAAAGGAAAAGGAAAGCTGTCCGAATAAGTTCTATGCTAGCATATGTGTTGGGTAAAATCTAATTACGCACAACACACAAGTATACGTGGTCAACAAGTAATAAAGTGAAAGTAGAGTATCATTCCCACGAGGAATTTTTTAATAAAAATCACCAAGTACTAACCCGTAACCAACTCAATCTTATTTAATCGAATGAATTTCAAATTATATAATTAAACTACTATTAAATTCCACTAGTTAAATTAAGATTACAGAGATTTAAGATCATAACTTCACGTATTGCTTCATTTAAGTTAACACATTTCTCCTCAATTATTCTCTATCCTGAATTGTTAATCAAGAACACTAAAGTGGATAAAAACCACCTCTCAATGCATAATACCCATACTCACATAAATCCATAGATGATAGAATTAAGCAAGACACCCTAATTAACTAATCCATTATATCTCTATGTGAATTACAATTAAAAAGGATTTAAAGTACAAGTTCTCCATAAGATTACATATGGCATAAAGGCATATCTCTATCATAAACACGAATCATGAATTTCATCTATGCAGAAATCATAAACACATGCTATTATAATCAGATCTAAATCAAAACTTCATCTCTCGAGTTCATATAGATTATCACGGTAATTGATGGCTAATCAATTAAACAATTAAGTCCAAATCACAATAGACAATCCTCACAATAGAACATAATAATCGATAGCGAATCATATTAAACTAAACTACACAATAAGATCTATTGTAATCTCAAACAAAGAATTAGTTCATTGAATTAAAACTAAGAATCCACACTTGAATACACACTAAAAGATATGAATAGGATTAAGGAAAAGAAGTGAATTTGTTTTCGGCAAATTCGTCCTCCGTCTCGCTCTTGATCTTGATCTTCAATGGCTTCCAAGTGCTTCAATCTCCAAAATCTCATCAAAACTAGTGTTTTGGTCCTAATATACTATATTCTAATCTAATGGAATCCTTCCTCTCTCTTAATCTATGTGATTCTCCCCCTTTTATAAGTGTCTTTATATGTCTTTAAGTCCTCTTGAAAGTCCTTGAGTCAATCGGATCTAAACAATCCTTCTCCAACTCAAATTCGGGCAAAAAATGGCTTTTCTGCGCGTACCCTCGCCCCGGTGGGGGTTATAAGGCTAAAAGAGCCCGCCTCTGGTGGGGTCCTTCTTGCTTTTGTAAGTGGTATGCTGCCCTTGCGTGGCATTTTGTGAAGGAAAGCCTGCTTGATGGGGTAACTTTTTTGCTGCAGTGTTCTCTGGTAGAATGGCCATAACTTTTGATCCGAGAGGAGTTATGGCGCCTGCCACCTATCAAATCGAAGATATCGACGAGCTCTACAACTTTTATGCTTTGAGATTTGAGAAATAATGAACGGATGAAGGTTGAAATTGAGCTTGAAGTAGATGCTGTGTAAATTTCAAGCATTAAAAGGCCATAACTCTCGCATCCGAACTCTGATTGGGATGATTCAAGATGTTCCGGAAATCTAAGAAGAAGTTCTGTAACGACCAAGAAATTCGGATCCTTTATAAAATAAATTTTATTTAATAAAATAATGAATAAAATAATATTAATTGTTATTATTATGTGTTAGTAAGATGAATGTCGTTCTATAACCTAGAAACGTTGGAACGTCATAGTATTTTAACTACGTGAGAAAATTAAAGTGTTTGAATTTCCAAGACAAAAATAAAAGTTTTTTGAGAAATTTTTCAAAAAACACTATTCATCGATTTCCGCTCGAAAATTATTTTTGAACTTCCGAGAAATATGTAACGTTATAATATCAAGGTGAGATGGGTTATGTAATAATAATCTAAGTATGGAAAATGCAATATTTTGCATGCGGACTTAAATTAAGAACGTTAAGGATTAAAGACAAAAGGGAATGTAATGTTGGATTTTGTAGGAAGTACAAGTCCAATGTGAATTTAGGGGCAAGCCCAAGTTATGGTAAGTTTTAGCCAAGTATTGGTTTATATGAAGCCCAAGTAAAGTAATGCAAGCCCAATAGGAATAAGCTAAGTTAATTAACTTAAGCCCAATGTAATTATCCAATGGGTTAGACATGATCCATAGAGCAACCAATGTTGATATGGGTTATCTTGGTGGGCAAGAACTTTATGTAATGGCCAAGAACTTTATGTGGTGACCAAGTAAGTTATATAGTGAACAAGTTTACTTAGTGGTTAAGTAGATGAATAGTAAGGAGGTTAGTAAGGAGGTGGGATGTTCTAAGGACTAAAATGCCCTCACTGGCTTTCCTATAAATAGAAGGCTAGAATTTTCATTTGTTGCTTGTTATTTTTAACCAATAACTTCTCTTATAAAGCAACTTATTGGTTAGAGAGAATAAGCACTTATAAGTCCAACATCCATTGTTAGATTTCCAAGAAGAAGAAGTTAGTCATCAGAGGTAATGATCTTATGATCTTATATCTTCCATCTCTATCATTGTAGGATGATAAGAGAAGTGTAACTTAATGAACATGTATGCTAAGAACACTTAAGGATATGCGTGTAAACGAGTCGAATCGGAGCAAACAAAGAGTTACACGAATTCGACTCGAAATGATAAATTCGTACTCAAATTCGAATTATATTTGAAAAATTCTACTCAGATTCGACTCGACTCGAATATTTAGTACTCGAATTCGATCCGACTCGACTCGAATATTTATTCAAACTACTCGCGAGCTTCAAATTCAAGTCTCCACATAATAACTAGTTTTATAATAAATATAATTATAAATTAAATTTGTTATTTTACTTAAAAATGAGAAAATATATTTATTATTACACTTTACAAATATAAAATCACAATTAAAATTAAAATTAAAAACAAAACAAAATAATAACTAATTATCCTAATTTGATTTAAATTTGTATATATTATAAGATAATATATCGAACATCTAATCGAATATGTATTAACTGAGTATGTATCGAATCACAATCAAAAATTCGAGTAGTTTGAATTTTAAACGAGTCGAGTATAACCTTGCTCAGATTCTACTCATATTTTTATTCGAACTATTTTTAATGCTCAAATTTGGATCATATTATTAACGAATCCGAGTCTCGCTCGTATTTTTTTGAGTCGAGCCCGAATCAAGCCCGAACTGTGTTGGCTCGTTTACAGCCTTACTTAAGAAATGCATGATTAATGGACTTAAGCCGTATAATTTATGAATAAGTAATTCAAATCTAAATAAGTTATAAACTTATGAAGAAATTATGATGAACTTGTCACATTTGTTTGTCATATGAAGTTAGTATGTTTGATAAGATGTGGGAATGTTGATTAAAGGACTTAAATCTATAATAAGTCATAAGGAATGAAAATATGTAGTTTATAAGTTATTAAGTCATGAACTTATGAAGAATAAGTCAAAACCTAATTTGAAAATAAGTTGATGTAATAAGTAGTTTGAAATGTTTATATGATGGTTAGAATCTATTTAGAACATTGATCAAATTGTTAATAATGAAGTTTCGCCGGAATTCACACGATTGGACGATAACCGTCGAATTCGTAAAATTCTAGGAATGGAAGTCGAATTTTGTGTTTGAACTCGGAAACGTTGGTTTTCAATAGAGACAAGTCATATTTGGCATTATAGAGTTATGGACTCAAAAATGACTGGATTCTGACTTAGAACAAAGAAACGAGAGTTGAGCGACACCAGTTTCCAGGGCATCGTATCATATGGCGCCAGTGGAGATGATGGAGTTGATGGTGCAGTTACAAGAACTATTGGACAGGAAGTACATTCAACCGAGTGTTTCACCGTGTGAGCACCGATACTGTTTGTCAAGAAGAAGGACGGATCGTTAAGACTTTGTATTGACTACAGAGAGTTGAACAAGTTAACGATAAAGAATAAATACCCATTGCCCAGGATTGATGATCTCTTTGATCAGTTGAAAGGGGCTAAGTATTGTTCTAAAATAGATTTAAGAACGGGGTATCATCAGTTGACGGTTAGAAAGGAGGATGTACCAAAGAAAGCATTCAGGACTCGTTATGGTCATTACGAGTTTCTTATGATGTCATTTGGGTTGACTAATGCACCAGCTGCATTTATGGATATGATGAACAGAGTGTTCAAACAATATTTGGACAAGTTCGTCGTGGTGTTTATTGATGATATTCTAGTCTATTCTAAGACGCCATAAGATCATGCTGAACACCTAAGATTAGTGTTGGAAACACTAAGGAAGGAGAAGTTTTATGCGAAGTTCACTAAGTGTGAATTTTGGTTGGAAAAGGTACAGTTTTTAGGTCATGTTATTGACCATGAGGGGATTTCAGTAGATCCAGCGAAGGTGGAAGCCGTGATGAATTGGGAACAACCAAAAACGCCGACTGAGGTGTGGAGTTTTCTAGGGTTAGCGGGTTACTATCAAAGATTCATCCAGGATTTTTCGAAGATAGGTACTCCGTTGACTAACTTGATAAGGAAGACGGTGAAATACGTGTGGACGGATAAATGCGAGGACAGTTTTGAAGAACTGAAGAAGAGATTGAGTGAAGCGCCTGTTTTGTCATTACCTGATGACACAAGAAATTTCATAGTTTATAGCGATGCTTCTCATAGAGGACTTGGTTGCGTGCTCATGCAGCATGGAAATGTCATTGCGTATGCATCAAAGCAGTTGAAGGATTATGAGAAATTTTACCCTACTCATGATCCGAATCGGTCATGATGATTTTTTCTCTAAAGATATGGAGACATTATCTTTACGGAGAAAAATGTGAGATATACACGGACCATAAGAGTCTAAAATATATCTTCACACAGAAGGAGTTGAATATGAGACAAAGGAGATGGTTGAGTTGACAAAGGATTATGACTGTGAAATCCTGTATCACCCTGGAAAAGCCAATGTAGTTGCCGACACCTTAAGTAGGAAGGGTCGGGAAAAGTTGTCTTTGTTAACGGCTCAAACTGAGTTAATAACAGAGATGGCTAAGATGGAATTAGAAGTGAAGTTGTCGAGTGAAGCATGACTAATACTATTTGAGATAGAGATGCAATCTACCATCATAGAGAGAGTTAATGAGGTGCAACTCAAAATTGATGAGTGTGACCGGATAAAGGAGTTGCTAACCAATGAAAAAGATACTAAGTATGGTCTTGATAATGAGGGATTGTTAAGATTTGAAGGAAGAATTTGGGTTCTGAATGAGACAGAATTAAAAGAGCAGGTGTTACAAGAGGCTTATAGTTCGAGGTTTTCTATTCATCCTGGTAGTACTAAGATGTATCAAGACCTTCGACAGAGTTTTGGTGGCCGAACATGAAGTGAGAAATAGCAGAGTATGTGAGTAGGTGCTTGACTTGTCAGAAAGTTAAGACCGAACATCAACGACCAAGTGGCTTGTTACAGTAATTGGAGATTCCGGAGTGGAAGTGGGAGCATATCACGATGGACTTTGTGGTGGGACTTCCGACTACAACGAAAGGGTATGATGCGATCTAGATAATAGTGGACTGGTTGATGAATTCGGCTCACTTTTTTCCAATTAGGGTCAAGTATAACTTAGACCAGTTAGCTAGACTTTATGTTAAGGAAATAATTTCCAGACATGGAGCACCAGTATCGATTGTGTCAGATCGTGTCCCACGATTCACATCGAACTTTTGGAGAAGTCTACAAGAGCAGTTGGGAACACAGTTGAAGCTGAGTATGACGTATCATCCACAAACTGATGGACAGAGCAAGAGAACAATTCAGACGTTAGAAGATATGTTGAGATCTTACGTCATGGATTTCAAGGGTAGTTGGGATGATCATCTACCATTATTAGATTTGCGTATAACAATAGTTATCATGAAAGCATAGGTATTCCGCCTTACGAAGCTTTGTATAGGAGGAAGTGCAGAACACCATTGTATTGGGATGAAGTGGGAGAACGCCGAATGCTAGGGCCAGAATTGGTGTAGCAAATAGCGGATATTGTCAAGTTGATACGAATGCGTCTCATTGCAGCTCAAGACAAACAAAAGAAGTATGCGAACTTGCATCGAGAAAATAGGGAGTTTGTAGTAGGCTCTTACGTATTTCTAAAGATATCTCCCTAGAAAGGAAAGATACGCTTTGGAAAGAAGGGAAAGTTAAGTCCAAGGTTTATAGGACCTTCTGAAGTGTTAAAACGGGTAGGTGAGGTAGCTTATATGATAGCATTACCTCCAAACCTAGAACGAATACATAACGTGTTTCATATATCGGTATTGCGTCCTTATAAGCCGGATTATAAGCACGTGATAGAATATGAGCCTATTCATATCAAGAAAGACTTAACGTACGAAGAGACGCCAATTCAAATTATTGATAGAAAAGAACAAGTTCTGTGGAATAAAGTTATACCTTCCGTAAAGGTGATATGGAAGAACCACGATGCGGAAGAAGCAACGTGGGAATTGAAAGAAAAGATAAGGAAGGATTACCCTCAGTTGTTTGAGTAATGAGAGACGAGATTTTGGGGACAAAATCTTTATAAGGGGGGAAGAATGTAACGACCGAGAAATTCGGATCCTTTGTAAAATAAATTTTATTTAATAAAAAATAAATAAAATAATATTAATTGTTATTATTATGTGTTAGTAAGATGAATGTCGTTCTATAACCTAGAAATGTCGGAACGTCGTAGTATTTTAACTACGTGAGAAAATTAAAGTGTTTGAATTTCCAAGACGAAAATAAAAGTTTTTCGAGAAATTTTTTGAAAAACACTATTCATCGATTTCTGCTCGAAAATTATTTTTGAACTTCCGAGAAATACGTAACGTTATAATATCAAGGTGAGATGGTATGGATGTGATTCCACTTCTAGCCTACTCTCCTCATGGCAAAGAACAAGTCTATAACTTCAAACACAAGAAATCATTAACAGGTTGAGATCTATGAGCCCTGACATTGGCTTGTCAAACAATAAAATTAGGGTTCTAAGACAGTTCTAAAACTTGATTTTCTAACACCTAGATGTTATGGATCCTTGATGTAACATCTTGGATCACTAAATAACATCTCTTAACATAAATTTAACTAATAACTAACAACATCTAACATCAAATACATAGATTTACAATAGTTAGGGTTTTATACCTTAAAAAGATTTGATCCTTAAATCTGATCTTTGCTCTTGTTCTTGGAAGGCTTAAGCTTGATCACGGCTTAACTTCTCACACCCACTCACTCTCCATTTCAAAATTTTAAGAGAGAGAAAGTCTTGGAGAAAAATGATAAGTAAAGTAAGTATTTCTTACTTTTAATCCTAGATCTTTTGAATTCATGGTTGTAAATGTGGCTAGGTGGCACAAATCTGATCTTGGAAAGATAATAAGCACATGGGATAAGTCTTGGAGTGATGACTCACCAAGATTGAAAAAATCTTTTACTTAAGTTTTAAGTAAAAGGGTAATTCGGTCATTTCGCACTCACTAAGGGTATTTTGGTCTTTTCCCTTATAATTTAAAGGGCATTTTAGACATTTCCCATTTATCCCACAAGTTATAACACTTAAGATTTTATTCTTAACATTTGAATTCCCGAATTAGGGTTTTAAATATCTGAATTAGGGTTTCAGATTCTCGGAACTGAAATTAGGTTTTACTAGTTAGGGTTTGCTATTTCTTACTTAATTGCCCTTATTAATCATATACTTAGTCTTACATTAATATACTTAATATGATATTTCAGTATCATAACTTCCTCTTGATACCACTAATTAAGATTATGGTTCGTTTATCAAGGTTTAGAGATCATGAGTTGAAAATTAGGGTTATCCGACATTCGATTAAGGTTTTTAATCCCTTATTAGGGTTTACTAAGTTTGTACCCTAACTGATCAATCACTGATCATTAATTCTATATCGTACAAACACATATTCATCATACAATTGTTGTAACTGTATTTTCTACCGAATTCTTATCTAAACTTAGGGTTAGGGTTTCTATTCTCTGTTAAGCACAACTCTACTTGTAACGCCCCGAAAAATCGAATAATTGTAAATACTTTTAATAATGAATAAAATAATATTATTTATTATTATTACGTGTTGATAAGATGAATGTCATTCTATAACCTAGAAACGTCGGAATGTCGTAGTATTTTAACTACATGGGAGAATTAAAGTGTTTGAATTTCTAAGACGAAAATAAAATCTTTCCGAGAATTTTTCCAAAAAACACTATTCATTAATTTCTGCTCAGAAATTATTTTTGAACTTCCGAGAAATACGTAACGTTATAATATCAATGTGATATGGATTATGTAATAATAACCTAAGTATGGAAAACATAATATTTCGCATTTATGACTTAATTTGGGAAAGTTAGGTTTATTAAGCGTTAAAGGAAGAAAGTTGTGATCGTATAATGTGTATTCATTATATGATGGTAATGAATGTAAGTATAATACGACGTATTGTACTATTAAGAATGGAGAATGAAATAACGTATATTACGAATTAATATACGAGCTAGCATACAAAGATTATACGTGGTATATATATGTTAAGTTGTTAAATATAAGGTAATGGACTTGTAGGATTATTAACCTAATAGTATAAGTCCAATAGAATGTGATAATCAAGCCCAAGTGTTTGATAAGTCATAAGTCCAAACTATGGTAGCATAAGCCCAACAAGAAAGTAGTTAGATTAATTAACAAAGTCCAATGAGAAGCCTTGATCCATGGGGCAAACCAAGTATGAAGTGGGTAAGCTTAATGGGCAAGGATTTTGTGTGGTGACCAAGTGATGTGATGAGCAAGGAATGAATAGTAAGGAGGTGGAGGATGAGGAGGTGGAATAAGGAGGTGGGATGGTGTATTGACCATTTTACCCTAGCTTTGAGTGGCCTATAAATACCAAGCTTCATTTCATTTTGTTGCTTGATCAAATTTCATCCAACTCCTCTCAAGATAAGCTACTTATTTGGTAGAGAGAATAAGCCACTTAAGCACTTATAAGCCACTTCAACCTTTGTTAGATTTTCCAAAGGGAATTGAAGTCATAGTCTTCAAGGGTACGACTCATATCTATTATATCTTTATCTCTTCTATGATAGGATTGTTAGAGAAGTGGGATTGGTTGTTAAGAACATGTAATAAGTTATTAATGAATGAACTTAAGCCGAATAAGTTGAGTAAGCAACTTGAACTCTAATAAGTTGTTAGAATCATGAAGAACCTAGCATATGTTTGGCATATGATGTTAGTATGTTGAATATAGTATGAGAACATTGATTGATGGACTTAAGTTTATAGTAAGTCATAAGCATGAGGAATTGTAGTTCATAAGTTGATTAAGTCATTGACTTATGAGAATAAGTCAAAACCTACTGTGATTATAAGTTGGTGTAATAAGTAACTTGTGATGATCATATGTTGGTTGAAATCCATTTAGAATCATTAAGAATGTAGTTTTGCCGGAATTCACACGATTGGACGATTATCGTCGAATTCGTGAGATTCTCGGAATGGAAGTCATATTTTGTGTTTGAAGTCAAAAACGTTGGTTTTTGATGGAGACAAGTCATATTTGGCATTATAGAGTTGCGGACTGAAAAATGACCAAATTTCGACTTAGAACGAAGAAACGAGCGTTGAACGTTCACGGACGTTTATCGTTTTCGTTAAAAATGAACTCATAGGTGAAATTTTAGCAAACGAACTCAAATAGATAAAATTCTTGCATCAACGCATAGAGTATATAATTTGTGAACCGTAGGCTTTTGAACGGACCAATTCAGACTTATAACGAAGAAGTTATGCGTCCGGGAGTTTCGTGAAATTTTCAAAATTTTGCAAAATGTCTATGAACAGAAGTCAGTCACGCAGACGACTCACACCCTTAAAGCGCTACCTTGATGTGAGGTGGGAACCGTAGTATATCTTGGTAACTCAAGCCACGACGACGAGATGAGAAGTTAAGTGTGTGCCGACGCCTTGATCCTAGAATTTTGATGGACAAGAATGTTTACAAGTATAGAATGAAAGAAAACTCTTGGTAATGAACTAAGGTGTTAATATAACATTGTTAAGGCATTGTTAGACATGTAATATATGATGATTAAAGGTTGATAATCAATTGAAAGTGGACGTAATGTGAATGACGTAATGAAAGCCGGAAACCCATAATAGAAGATCTAAGTCAAGATTTACATTAAGATGAAGGGTAAGATATATTAGTATACATACTTGATTATATATCACCTAATGTGGTATGTTATATGATCATGTATTGTAGAAACGTAGAGACTTAAAGTGTATGCGGTGTTAATCAAGAAGCGAATATTTGAAAGCAAGTATTCTAACCCTTGTTCCGATTCGATCACCGACAAGCTTTGTAATTCATGTATTCTTTTGCATGAAGTTTTGAACGATGAAGTATAAAGCCAATTCTTTCTCGCTAGACTTATATTATGATTCATCGCAAGCATGATTTATGTTTACCGAAGTTATATTGGTATGGTTTTCAATCGAAGACCAAGTATGCTAAAATGTTTTTTGTCGTTTAACGGCGAGCACATGAGGTTTCCACAACTTAAACGCGATACACGTTTAATGGATGTAGTGTTGATCAACATAGCAAGTACTATGGGTGATCACCCGAAGTGCTCGTAAGATATCTGGGACATCTGACCTTTAGTGTCGGGTTATCCTTTTCAAAAGAAATTATGAAGCCGCTTCATAGTTTCGAGCTTAGTTGATATTCATGAATATTGTTGTTGGAAAACATTTTGAATGAAAAGAAGTGCTATTTTGAATTATCGATAGTACTTTGTAACTATTGTTCGCCATCGAAGATATATAAGTTCTATGTTTCAAGCATGTTGTTTATTAGAATTGTAGTACTTGTTGAGCTAGTCATGCTCACTCTTGCTTGAACCATATGAACACAGCCAAGATCGACCGGACAAAAGGCTCAGGCAAGGACAAAGGCAAGGCGAAGACAAACCCTTAGATTACTTATGTAATAATATAGGTGAATGATTGTAATATATTTGATATTATGACAAGAACAAACGAATGGGTTACAAAGAACCTGGGGAATGTAATATTATTTTGGTTATATAGAAGTTATATTAGTCCTTTTGAGATTTTTCAATTGAATGTGAATGAATGGTAGTACCGTGTAGCACCATCTGTCGGGTTGGAAGAGACCCGGATTTGGGTGCATCACAGGTTGGTATCAGAGCATTAGTTTATAAAACTTAAGGGGGGGATTAAAAACCTTAAGTCATAACCTTAAGAGAAGTCAAAGAAATACAAGAAGAAAATAACCTTATAAAAATGCATTAGGATTATGTTATGTGTTTTTATTATTCTACTGACGTGTACTAATCAACTTAACTATTTTGTGTAGATGTCAGGAGTAAATGGAATGTATGTAGATGGTCAAGCCATTAGTGAAGAATCGGTGAACCAAGTAGAGGTTATACCGAACCCCATAGCAGCAGAGCCAGATGTAGTGATTATTGAGTCTGGAGACTCAGATGATGCTGACTACATGTCAGTATTCGACGGGATGATAGGGGAGGAAGTAGAGACAGTTTTCTTTAATCCAGTAGCTATAGCAGCGGAGATAGCTCCTTGGAGGGTCAATGATGTCTCTGTTTATGTCAGTGTTGGATAGAAATATCCATTATTGTCAGGAGGTCAAGGAGCTGAAAGCAGAGCTCCAAATGGTTAAAGAGGACAAGACTGATGTCGAGTCCATGTGGGAGCAGGAACATGACGAGAGGATTTTGGCTAAGGACAAAGTCCACGATTTAAAGCACGAGGTCTTTGAGCTCAAGGAGGAGCTAAAGACCAAGGTGCGGAAGATAGGAAGGATGTCCTATATCTATAGGAGTTCTCACACAGATTTCCAGTAGCAGGTAGCTGGATATCCTGTAGAGGTAGGGCAAACACGGCATACTATTAGCCGTGATATCATTACCGGTCTTGCCAAGGCAGATTTCGAGAATGCCTTGAGGCAGATGTAGACTAGTAGTAGTTAGAGTAGTATGTAAATATTTTATAAGTAGTAGTGACGTAAAGCCCTTTTTGTATAGTAAAGGGTAGTCTTTTGTAAATCCTAATTTTTGGAAAGTGATAGCGGGAAAGTAATGTAAGAAGCTTAGGCTGTGTATGTAAGCGATGTAGTATTATACTACGAAGAATGAATATAAGTCCTTTTTATGGAAAGTAATGAGTTATGGATGTTGGAGTTATTGTTTAAATATTAATGATAACTAATAAAGAAAGGAATAATAACGAAATGTGATTATGTATCAGCAAAATGCCGCTAAGAAGAGTGCAACGTAATCAAGGTGCGAGCATAAATCAACCGGATGGAGGTCCGGTTAACCCGATGTAGGAGTTTGTTAATTTAATAACAACCGCATTTAATAGAACATGGGCTAATATCCCCGTAAATCCAGGAGTAGCACGAGCTACTACCTTTAAGGATTTCAAGAGCGTGGGTCTGCCGGAGTTCAAAGGGACTACGAACCCTATTGAAGCCCAAACATGGGTTAAGGAGATAGAGAAGGCATTTGTAATAGCCAATGTCGATGAGGCCCAAAAGGTTGCCTTTGCGACCTATATGATGAAGGGAGAGGCCAACTTTTGGTGGGAAGCCAATCAGGCTAGGGCCGGGATAACGAATCTGACGTGGGATAGGTTCAAGGAGATATTCTTCGATAACTAATTTCCCACGAGCATGCAAGGGAGGATGGAGATGTGGTTTTTGGAGTTGAAACAAGGGGACATGACGGTTCCCAATAACACGCCAAGTTCAATGAATGGCGCGGTTTCGCTTCCACACCAAGTGGATCTGATGAGGAAGGCGTGATGGTTGACGAGCAGGCCTGAAACCCCGGCTCTATAATCAGATCATCGGTGTTCCAAAGTACTTCTTTCGGAACCATTTTAGAGAAGGCGATAATCGCCGAACGTGGTAGTGAGGCGTTGAGCCAATACCACAAAGAAAAGAAAATTAAGGGTAAGGTAGATGGGGGAGTAAAGATTGAGGGAGCCAGTGGTAGTGGCGAGGGTCAGAAAAGGAAGACATTTAGCTCTGGGAATACCTGAGTGAAGCAAGGAGACCTGAAGAAAAGAATGGAGGCCTCATAAGACTGTGGGAAGACTCACTTAGAGAGTCATCTCGAGGGAAGGCCGTCTGTTATAATTAATGGATGGGAAGGGCACAATGCACCTAATTGTCCGAGTTCAAAGTAGAACCATGGATGCTTTGTGTGTGGATCAACTGACCACATGGCAAAGAACTTCCTGAAGAAGGGGACGGACGGGAACCTGGGCGCTAATAGCGGTAAGTTTGATATTAGTGGGCCAGCACAGCTGTAATAACCCGAGATTTTCTAAATAAAATAAATAAGAAAATTTGCGTATAATTTTTTTTATTATTTAATGACGAGAATAAGTGTCTAGTAATGTGAACGATAAATGCGAATATATTTATTACTTGAAAAATTAGAAATAATTTTGGAATTATTAATTACTACAAATTATATTTTTATGGTAATTAATTTATGTAAGCAGAAATGTTTTTATTAATTATTTTCCATGAAAACATGATTGGAAATAATATATGAAATGATAATTAGAATTTATATAATATATATTTTATTATATGAATTGTTCAGAATATTTAAATCAAGTATTTTAACTTGATATGCGAAAGAGAAGTCAGATATGAGATCCAAACCCTGAATTGGGATTGTGATCAAGAGATGAGAATAATAATATTATATTATTGTTATAATGATTTTACAGTACAATAATTATATACTGTGTATGTGCGGACAGATAATATTGAGCAATGACGGTCAATTAGGTCATAACATATTACCGTCTTTGTGAAACCCTAATTATTAAACTTAGTTATGAGAAATGGTGAGTAGTGATTTGTGTATATGAAGTTTCATGTATATGAAGGTTATTGTGTATAAGATGTAGGTAATTAGAAGAAAACCCTAATTACTATTTGTTTGTCGATAATTAGGACAAACCTAATTATTACAACCCCTAATGGGTTGAAGTTAGAGATCGTAATGACTGTGTTAGAACATACACAGATAATTAGAGAACCCTAATGGTAAATTAGAAACCCTAATTGATGATGTTAAGAAACCCTAATTAGAAAACCCTAATTTTCTATAGAAAACCCTAATTTAAAATTACCGGGTTTAATTACGATGTTAATGTATAAAAGTTTTAATTTACCAAAGGATAGAATTAATTGGTAAATGATAAGAATTACCATCTAGTGATTAAATACTACATTTAATTGCAATGTACAAAAATGCCCATGAAATTATATGTGAAATTACCAAAATACCCTTTTAGTGTATTATTAGTTATATTATTTATGGAATTTTAAAATCTAAAGTGATAAACCCTAATGGTTATGGATAATGTCTATAATGCCCTTCATGGTAGACATGAGAAGTCTAAACTACCCTTGTGCATTATTAAAGGAAGAAATCAATTATTAGTGTGGAAATGACTAAAATGCCCTTTTTGTCCATTTAGTGTATTATTAGTGTATTATTGGAGGAATCTAGCAACAAATCATGGCCAACATCACTACCCTACCAATTGAGCATCCAAGACTCAATTATGCTCAGATTCAATCAACCAATCTAGCATCCAAGGCATTTGAATTATTCTATAAATAGATTAGAGAGAGTTAGCATTTTTTGTACACTAAAATTCATCCAACTCTCATCCTTAAGCTTCTCTCTAAAAACCTACGTAATTATTGTAGCATATCGGGTCCCTAAACAAAGCCCAACCATCACAAACAACAAATCAGAAGCATCAAGAAGCCAGAAATCAAAAAATCAAGCTTGAAAAGGTAGGAAATCCTAAATTATAGAAATCCTTCGATTCGATGTTAATTGATGCAATTGATTGTTTAAAGTAGTGTAATAGGGAGTCTATTAATGTTCTGGGTTGTAAAAACATAGACCCATAACATCAAAGTGCACGAATTTGAAGATTTAAAACAAGTTGGAAAAACCAAGATTATTGTTATTTTCACCAAATGTCGAGGCTATAACTCTTTGTTAGATCTCGAGTTTTGTTGTTTAAAAGTTGTTATAGGTAGCCACGATATGTTGTCTTTAAACTCCAAAAGGAATCAGGTCTATATCTATTGTAGATCGGGATTTATAAGCGGTCAAAGTGGGTTGGCCAAGGCATTGACCCATTGCTTTTTCAAATCGAGAAAATATTCTAAGTGTCCGGAAAATATTTTTTTGGCAAATGTCGAGCCTTATATCTCTCGGTCATCCGTAATGTGTTTTGTGTTCTAAAGGTTGATATGTGTAGCTTGTTATGTGGTATTTAACCTGCAAAAATAAGCAGGTCCATATATATTACGGATTAAGATTTATTTAAGGTCAAAGTGGGTTGACCGGCATTGACCGGAAAATTTCGGGCAAATTCGAGAATTTTCTAAGTGTTAATTTTTCCGACAAGGTTTGACCATACTTTAGATGCTTGATTTCTTGTTGTTATGATGATGTTAAGTGTTAGAGTTGTATTCCTACATGTTGTCTACATTACATTGGAATTGATAGATCACATAAACATTACACGATCATCAAGTTATAGAGGTCCAAAGTAGGCACCTCGAAGCATTCTTCGTGAAAAACGACTTTGGTAGCTACTTTGATGGCTGATTTATCCCAGATCTGATGTTTGTTTAGAGGTTATGATTGTGGAATCGTATATTCTTGTATTTCCTCTACAAGACCCAATTTATAGATTGTCCAAATTCGTTAAGATGAGAGAGTTATTCACGGTCAAAGTAGGCCACTCGGTTACGCCTTATGAAGATCTCAGGTAGGCTCAAGAACACCTATAGCGACATACTGTCACTATAGGGGCCTTTAGCAACAGCTTTTAATTATTTTAATTTTCGATTTTAGAAAAATGATTTAAAAATTAGAAAAATTAGATTTTAATTATTAAAATACCAAATAAATTATGAAAAATTATTTTAAAGTCCGAAAAATAGTTGTTAATTATTTTGAGTTTATTTCATAAATATTTAATATTTTTGGAAAAAAAAGGTATTTATTTATTTAATTATAAAATTAAATAAATTATTTAAAAATAGTTTTAATTCATGAAAATCATGAAAAATTATATTATGGTATAAGAAAATATTTTAAGTTATTTCCCATGACTTTTAATATTTTGTGATGAATTTCATTAATTAATTATATATTAATGATATTAAAGTTATTTAATGATTATATTAAATAATTTAGTTTAAAAATGATTTTAATATTATAAAAATCATTTTAAATGAAATTAAGGTATTTAAAAATATTTTAAGTTATAAAATATAACTTTTAATATTTAAAGGATAATTTCATTAATAATTTAATATTAATGATATTAAGATAATATTAATGATATTTAGTTTATTTAATAATTATTATTAAATAAATAGTTTAAAAATGGTTTTATTTATTTAAAAATCATTTAAAGAGGATATTAAGGATTTAAAAATATTTTAAGTTATAATTAATGACTTTTAATATTTGGATGAATAGTACATTAATATTTATATATTAATGGTGATTATTTAAAATGATTTTAATTGTTTTAAAATCATTTAAGGGTAATATAAATGTTTTAAAAATAGTTTGAGTTATTATAAATAACTTTTATATTTTGGCAATGGTTTCATTAATAGTTTAATATAAATTAATTATTAATGATAATGGAATTGTTTAATGTTTAAATCATTTAATTATGATTCCGATGTTTGAAAGTTATAGCCGGCTAAACTAGCTGACTTGAGAACCGATTATGAAGTTATGAAGTTTTGAGGAACACCTATAGTAACAGTTATATCACTATAAGCCCTTAGAGTGATGATTTGAATTATTTTAAATTTTTCAATTTCGAAAAATTCGAAAATGATTAAAAATAAAATGTTTGATATTTCTGAGATGTTGAGGTATAGGATAAGAGTCTTAGACTCAAGATTTACCCGATAAAAGTCTTGCAGATGCAGCAAACAAATGTCGGAACCCTATAATAGAAAAAGAAAAGACTTACTGTAAGAGCATGGATGAGATATTTGAAAAATGTATAAAAGTATAGAATAGAAAGTATGATCACTGCGATTATGTGATGACGTGATTAGACTATGTCTTTAATCGTAATGATGCGATTACTATGTGTTATGATATATTGTTCTAATCGAGCTAATGATCTGATTATTGATAGGTTGTGATAAAGAGATAAAACCTAAGTTGAGATTTGTAATCAGCAAATCAGGCAAGTATCCTACCTTTGCATTTTCTTTATGCAATGGACATGAGTAAGAAGTTTCAGAATTCTTTTCTATTCCTGTACAGATTATGTACGCTTTGATTATCAACATGCTAGCTCAGATATATATTCTGTTCATTGATTTCTAAATGGTTATATAAGTGTCCCCACTTGGATAATCATGGCATTTATTCACATGTTGATACACTTTTTCAATTACCCGTATACATATATGTTGAATTACATATTATTCTTGAGCAAGATTAAAAACCTTCGAGTTTGGAACCAGGCATGTATGAACATCCCGATAATGGGAAAATTTTTATGCGTTTATTGGACAAAGGGTGAGCGATGAATTTCGCTCAAGTTATGTAGTATTGATCAATACAGGTACAATGGGGTGATCACCCTCCGTTCAGTAAGTTATGACCGGCCATATGGATGAATTTCTGCTAAACCTTTTGAAAATGAAAACAATGTTCATAGTATGTTTCTTAAACCCTATTCATGGGTGGAGCCTAATTTCAAGAAATTGAAAGAGAGTTGTTATGTGAATCTTTTATCAAGATGATTACTTCACAACTTTTGATTCATGTAGAAGTGTTATGTAAAGAGAATACTTATATTCTTTTGACTTATATATATAATTGTTATTACTTCTTTTGGGCACTCAAATGCTCATCCTTGCTTAAATTAAATGTTTTCGATTCACGACGATCGACACAAGGCTCGTACACGAACAAGGAAAAGAAAAGCTATTCGAATGAGATTTAGTATGAGTTAATGGTTATAGTTAGTAAGACAATGGAATCTATTGTCAGATATTGTAAGGAATGTATTTGAAGGTCACGTACCTGGGGAAGTAAACTTTGATGTATGTAAATTAAGTTCGAATGTATTATTATTTAGTATTATTCAGCTTAAAGAAATGGTATCGTGGATAACCGAGTTCGGGTTGCAAGTACCTGGATTTGGGGTCGCCACAGGTTGGTATCAAAGTTGTAGGTTATAAACGTTAGGAATGCGAAACCTAGGTTATAAACTTAGTAGAATGGATAACGAAAGTTAAGATAGATATTCGGTAGACGAAGAACTCTGGTGAAGAATTATAACCTTAGTAGAATGGAGGACGAAAGTAAGATAGATATTCGGTGAACCATGAGACTAAGTACTCGGTGAGAAGTTATAGGATATGATGAGTTGAAGAGATTCATCGAAGTTTTAGTGGTACTAAATAAAATATTACTTCATTTTAATGATGAATATATTTTATTTCAAAGAATGATGTTGTCTCGTTTATTGTGGTCATAGGATGGATGACGAAAGTCAAAATAGTAATTCCTTGACCCAAGAGGACGGTGGACTCTAGCGAGGAGTACAGAGACGGTGAGATGATAAGAGATTTGATAGTTAGGAACGATGACTTAAAGGTTAGAGTCGAAGCGTGAGCGGAGCACTTAAATCGCATTTCCAGATTTGGAACAAAGAAGATAAGGATATTTGCTCACCGAACACGAATAGAATTAGTCGAAAGTTACGAGGAGGTTGGGCAGAGAGAGATCTGAGATAGGACAATTGAAGGTTGAGATAGAAGCCAAAGACACCAGGATATATACCTTGGAGCAGGCTTTAGACATCGCCTTTATGCGATTCGATGCAGAGTGGATGGAGCTGGCTTTTGGCAGAGAAAGATAGGCGTTGATGAGAATTGAATAATTCATCGTCAAACAAAATAAGAGACAACGATATATAGAACTCTTGATTCTTTGTGTATGTATACTATATATGTCGATCGGGGTAACTTATGTATGTAGATGTCTGGTGGAAAAGATATGTGGGATAAGAAGGATCAGATCCATACCCCCGAGCTAATATCGAGGCCAACAGCTGAAATAGAAGCTCACCAGGAACCCAAATCGGACAAGGTGGCTATAGTGGAAAACGTAGTATCAGATCCAGAAATGGTGGATTTGACAGATAGTGATTCAGACACTAAAGTTGAAGCTGCTCAAGCATCAACGAAAGTGCAGGATCTGGAGAACAAGGTTTCTTCACTAGAAAGGTTGTGGGAGATAGAAAAGTTGCTTAATATTCAACTGCGAAAAGCATTAAAAGAAACAATGGAAGAGCAAGATAAGCTCAAAATCCAAATTGACCAGATGGGAGCCTCAAGCAACACATCGTGTGCAGCTCCGAGACGTAAGGAAAAAAAAAATAGAAGATCCTGACTTAGGAAAACCTGATAAGAAGAAAGGGAAGAAGATATGTTATATTTGCGGCTGTGAGGGACATACCTCTCCTCGTTGCCCCAACTATAAGAAAGGTGGATGTTTTAATTGTGGAATGGAAGGACATCGAGCGAATGAATGTCCGAGAAAAAAAAAGGGCTTAGTAGATAAGTAGTATGGGTTATGTGTGATAAGTAATGAACTATATTTCAACCTTTGTGTTGATCAAGTTTATAAATCCCGACTTTTGAGTCACAAAGGGATAGCTGATGTTTAAAGCAATATGTGCTATGGTATGTTAAGTTCTATTAATGTGAGGTGATATGGTTGGAAGTACCATGAGTGTCACAAGTTGGATTAATGAAGTAAGTTGTTATAAAGGTAGCAGATATTTATCTGAATATTGGTTAATATAGTAAACCAAGTTTCAAAATTTAATATTTTGGAATACATGATTATTTGAGTAGAAAATTTTGTGTTATATGTCGAACATATACGATGAGGCTTAGAATGTAAGGAAATGAAGAATAATTTATGATTATGTCACCGAGACGAAAACGAAAACCCCACCGGAAGATCAAACCAGATAATTGAATGTCGAACGCTAAAGACTTTAAGGCAATCCTATTGCTAGGGTATAGAGGATTAAGTGACTCAAGAGAAGCGTTTATGATAGTTAGGATAACGGAAAGGACAAAAGACAAATTTTATCACCTATACGATAAAAGGAAAATGAGATAAAGAAAAGTTTGTGTGCTTTGTGTGAGGGCGGTAAGAGACATATCTCTTCTAATTGTCTCAATTCAATGATGTATAACAAATATTTTATTTATGAATCAATGGAGTATAAGATGAAAGAGTATAAGGTGAAAGAAGAAGAAATGAGATAAGGAATGTGAATACGAGAAAATGACAAAGAAGATATAAAGCGATAAAACTAAATAAACCGTAAGTGTCTTTATTATGGTCGTTGAAGATATCGTAGCAATTGAGGATACTGGTGGCAAATTGGAAATAGAACTCTGTGCAATTTGAATAACTTATGTGTCTTATATGATTTTCTCAGATATATACATATATTAAATTACTTTATTAAAGAAATTTTGAGGAAGGAATTTGAGTTCTTTTAGAGATCAAATTTCATTTATCGATAGACAAGCATTATGGAGAATAGTTAAAGATCGGGATTCGATCAAGTATGATCGAGATCTACGTACAATGATTATATGTTATGTACCTTCTCGCATATGAGTTTTAAAGCGGTGATTAGGGACTTTAATCCTTATAAGGAGAGGGTGAATGTAATAACCCGAGATTTCCTAAATAAAATAAATAAGAAAATTTATGATATATTTTTTTTTTTTTATTTAATGATTTAGAATAAGTGTCTAGTAATGTGAACGATAAATGCGTAATATATTTATTACTTGAAAAATTAGAAATAATTTTGGAATTATTAATTACTACAAATTATATTTTTATGGTAATTAATTTCTATAAGCGTAAATGTTTTTATTAATTATTTTCCATGAAAACATGATTGGAAATAATATATGAAGTGATAATTAGAATTTATATAATATATATTTTATTATATGAATTGTTCGTAATATTTAAATCAAGTATTTTAACTCGATATGCGAAAAAGAGAAGTCGATATGAGATCCAAACCCCGAATTGGGATTGTGATCAAGAGATGAGAATAATAATATTATATTATTGTTATAATGATTTTACAAAGACAATAATTATATATATCGTGTATGTGTGACAGATAATATTGAAAGCAATGACGGCCAATTAGGTCATAAAGATATTACCGTTTGTGAAACCCTAATTATTAAACTTAGTTATGAGAAATGACCGAGTAGTGACCGTGGTATATGAAGTTTTATCGTATATGAAGGTTATTGTGTATAAGATGTCGGTAATTAGAAGAAAACCCTAATTATCGTTGTTTGTCGATAATTCAGACAAACCCTAATTATTACAACCCTAATCGGTTGAAGTTAGAGATCGAATGACCGTGTTAGAACATACACGTATAATTAGAGAACCCTAATGGTAAATTAGAAACCCTAATTGATGATGTTAAGAAACCCTAATTAGAAAACCCTAATTTTCTATAGAAAACCCTAATTTAAAATTACCGGTTTATTTATTTACGTTAATGTATAAAAGTTTTAATTTACCAAAGGATAGAATTAATTGGTAAATGATAAGAATTACCATCTAGTGATTAAATACTACATTTAATTGCAATGTACAAAAATGCCCATGAAATTATATGTGAAATTACCAAAATACCCTTTTAGTGTATTATTAGTTATATTATTTATGGAATTTTAAAATCTAAAGTGATAAACCCTAATGGTTATGGATAATGTCTATAATGCCCTTCATGGTAGACATGAGAAGTCTAAACTACCTTGTGCATTATTAAAGGAAGAAATCAATTATTAGTGTGGAAATGACTAAAATGCCCTTTTTGTCCATTTAGTGTATTATTAGTGTATTATTGGAGGAATCTAGCAACAAATCATGGCCAACATCACTACCCTACCAATTGAGCATCCAAGACTCAATTATGCTCGATTCAATCAACCAATCTAGCATCCAAGGCATTTGAATTATTCTATAAATAGATTAGAGAGAGAGTAAGATTTTTGTACACTAAAATTCATCCAACTCTCATCCTTAAGCTCTCTCTCTAAAACCTACTAATTATTGTAGCATATCGGTCCCTAAACAAAGCCCAACCATCACAAACAACAAATCAAGCATCAAAGAAGCCGTAAATCAAAAATCAAGCTTTAAAAAGGTAGGAAATCCTAAATTATAGAAATCCTTCGATTCGATGTTAATTGATGCAATTGATTGTTTAAAGTAGTGTAATAGGAGTCTATTAATGTTCGGGTTGTAAAACACATAGACCCATAACATCAAAGTGCAATTTAATTTGAAGATTTAAAACAAGTTGGAAAACCGATTTCGTTATTTTTCACCAAATGTCGAGGCTATAACTCTTTGTTAGATCTCGAGTTTTGTTGTTTAAAAGTTGTTATAGGTAGCCCGATATGTTGTCTTTAAACTCCAAAAGGAATCAGTCTATATCTATTGTAGAGATCTGGGATTTATAAGCGGTCAAAGTGGGTTGACCCAAGATCGACCTATTGTTTTTCAAATCCGTAAAATATTCTAAGTGTCCGTAAAATATTTTTTTGGCAAATGTCGCCTTATATCTCTGGCCATCTTTAATGTGTTTTGTGTTCTAAAGGTTGATATGTGTAGCTTGTTATGTGGTATTTAACCTCCAAAAATAATCAGTCCATATATATTACGGATTAAGATTTATTTAAGGTCAAAGTGGGTTGATTAAGATTGACCTCGGTAAAATTCGGGCAAATTTGCAATTTTCTAAGTGTTAATTTTTCCGACAAGGTTTGACCATACTTTAGATGCTTGATTTCTTGTTGTTATGATGATGTTAAGTGTTAGAGTTGTATTCCTACATGTTGTCTACACATTAATCGGAATTGATAGATCACATAAACGCTACACCATCATCAAGTTATAGAGGTCCAAAGTAGGCACCTCGAATCGTTTCTTCGTGAAGAACGACTTTGGTAGCTACTTTGATGGCTGATTTATCCCAGATCCGATGTTTGTTTAGAGGTTATGATTGTGGAATCGTATATTCTTGTATTTCCTCTACAAGACCCAATTTATAGATTGTCCAAATTCGCTAAGATGAGAGAGTTATTCACGGCCAAAGTAGAGCTACCTACCTGCCTACTTTTATGAAGATGCAGGTAGGCTCAAGAACACCTATATATACACTCGTCACTATAGGGGCTTTAGCTTACGCTTTTAATTATTTTAATTTTCGATTTAGAAAAATGATTTAAAAATTAGAAAAATTAGATTTTAATTATTAAAAATACCAAATAAATTATGAAAAATTATTTTAAAGTCTCTAAAAATAGTTGTTAATTATTTTGAGTATATTTCATAAATATTTAATATTTTTGAATAAAAGGTATTTATTTATTTAATTATAATATTAAATAAATTATTTAAAATAGTTTTAATTTATGAAAAATCATGAAAAATTATATTATGGTATAAGAAAATATTTTAAGTTATTTCCCATGACTTTTAATATTTTGTGATGAATTTTATTAATTAATTATATATTAATGATATTAAAGTTATTTAATGATTATATTAAATAATTTAGTTTAAAAATGATTTTAATATTATAAAAATCATTTTAAATGAAATTAAGGTATTTAAAAATATTTTAAGTTATAAAATATAACTTTTAATATTTAAAGGATAATTTCATTAATAATTTAATATTAATGATATTAAGATAATATTAATGATATTTAGTTTATTTAATAATTATTATTAAATAAATAGTTTAAAATGGTTTTATTTATTTAAAAATCATTTAAAGAGGATATTAAGGATTTAAAAATATTTTAAGTTATAATTAATGACTTTTAATATTTGATGAATAGTACATTAATATTTATATATTAATGGTGATTATTTAAAAATGATTTTAATTGTTTTAAAAATCATTTAAGGGTAATATAAATGTTTTAAAAATAGTTTGAGTTATTATAAATAACTTTTATATTTTGGCAATGGTTTCATTAATAGTTTAATATAAATTAATTATTAATGATAATGGAATTGTTTAATGTTTAAATCATTTAATTATGATTCGATGTTTTGAAAGTTATAAATTTACCAAACTAGTGAATTTTGAGAACCGATTATGAAGTTATGAAGTTTTGAGGAACACCTATAGTAACAGTTATATCACTATAGGCCCGGTAGTGACAGATTTGAATTATTTTAAATTTTTCAATTTCTGGAAAATTCGAAAATGATTAAAAATAAAATGTTTGATATTTACAGATGTTGAGGTATAGGATAAGAGTCTTAGACTCAGTATTTACCCGATAAAGTCGGTACGCCGACAAATGTCAGACCCTATAATAGAAAGAAAAGACTTCTGTAAGAGCATGGATGAGATATTTGAAAAATGTAAAATAAAAGTATAGAATAAAAGTATGATCACCGCGATTATGTGATGACGTGATTAGACTATGTGTTTAATCGTAATGTATAAAGACTACGTGTTATGATATATTGTTCTAATCGAACGAATGATCCGATTATTGATAGGTTGTGATAAAGAGATAAAACCTAAGTTGAGATTTGTAATCAAAGAAATCAAAAAAGTATCCTACCTTTGCATTTTCTTTATGCAATGGACATGAGTAAGAAGTTTCGTAATTCTTTTCTATTCCATGCATTATTATGTACGCTTTGATTATCAACATGCTAGCTCGTATATATATTCTGTTTATTGATTTCTAAATGGTTATACAAGTGTCCCCACTGGATAATCATGGCATTTATTCACATGTTGATACACTTTTTCAATTACCCGTGATACATATATGTTGAATTACATATTATTGTTGAAAGCAAGATTAAAACCTTCGGTTTGGAACCGTGCATGTATGAACATCCCGATAATGGGAAAATTTTTATGCGCTTCGGCGGACAAAGGGTGAGCGATGAATTTCGTTCAAGTTATGTAGTATTGATCAATACAGGGTACAACGGGGCTGATCACCCTCCGTGCCCGTAAGTTATGACGGTTTGTGGATGAATTTCTGCTAAACCTTTTCGCAAATAAAAAACAATGTTCATAATATGTTTCTTAAACCCTATTCATGGGTGGAGCCTAATTTCAAGAAATTGAAAGAGAGTTGTTATGTGAATCTTTTATCAGTACAGATTACTTCACAACTTTTGATTCGTTGTAGAAGTGTTATGTAAAGAGAATACTTATATTCTTTCAGCTTATATATATAATTGTTATTACTTGCTGGGCACTCAAATGCTCATCCTTGCTTAAATTAAATGTTTTCAGTTACGTACGATCGACCTGAAGGCTCAGGCACGAACAAGGGAAAAGAAAAGCTATTCGAATGAGATTTAGTATGAGTTAATGGTTATAGTTAGTAAGACAATGGAATCTATTGTCAGATATTGTAAGGAATGTATTTGAAGGTCACGTACCTGGGGAAGTAAACTTTGATGTATGTAAATTAAGTTCGAATGTATTATTATTTAGTATTATTCAGCTTAAAGAAATGGTATTCCGAGTTCGGGTTGTTAAAGTACTGGATTTGGGGTATCATAACACAACGGTAGATGACCGAAGTTACCTTTAGCATGACAGTCCAAGATGCAGTCGCATCAGGGGACGTCGTCACAGGTATTATTCCGATCAACAATATCAATGCATACGTGCTGTTTGATTCGAGTGCTATTTGTTCGTTTATAGCATGCGATTTTGCTAGACGATTAGGATTACTTCCCAAAAAGTTGCCTATACCTTTAAATATTAAGGTAGCAAATGAAGAAATAATTCCTATTGAAAATGTTCATAGGAGTTGTTGCGTAGATATACGGGGTTGTAAATTATCAGTAGTTTTGTTACCGATAAAGTTAGGAGAATTCGACGTAATTCTCGGGATGGATTGGTTAGTAAACCATGGGGAAATTATAGATTGTCAAAATAAATTTGTGAACATTAAAACGTTAGAACAACCTCAGGTAGTATTTTACGGGAATAGATCGCCGGGACATTCGTGTTGTCTAACCATGACACAAACTAGGAAATTACTGAGAAAGGGATATGTTGGCTATTTGTGTCATGTTGTTGTTACCTAGAGAGTGGTAGCAACCATGGAACAAATATCTGTAGTGAGAGAATTTGTTGATGTATTTCCGAGTGAATTGTCGGGTCTTCCGCCGGATAGGGAGAGAGTTTGTGATAGACATTGTGCTGAGAGCGACACGGTTTCGAGAGGCACCGATCGTATGGCGCCAGTGGAGATGAAGGAGTTGATGGTGCAGTTCCAAGAACTATTAGACAGGAAGTACATTCAACCAAGTGTTTTGCCGTGGGGAGCACCGGTACTGTTTGTCAAGAAGAAGGATGGATCGTTAAGACTGTATATCGACTATCGAGAGTTGAACAAGTTAATGATAAAGAATAAATACCCATTGCCCAGGATCGATGATCTCTTTGATCAGTTGAAAGGGGCTAAGTATTGTTCTAAAATAGACTTAAGAACGGGGTATCATTAGTTGAAGGTTAGGAAGGAGGATGTGCCAAAGACAACATTCAGGACTCGTTATGATCATTACGAGTTCCTGGTGATGTCGTTTGGGTTGACAAATGCACCAGCTGCATTTATGGATATGATGAACAGAGTGTTCAAACAATATTTGGACAAGTTCGTCGTGGTGTTTATTGATGATATTCTAGTCTATTCTAAAACGCCAGAAGATCATGCTGAACACCTAAGATTAGTGTTGGAGACACTTAGGAAGGAGAAATTGTATGCGAAGTTCACTAAGTGTGAATTTTGGTTAGAGAAGGTACAATTTTTAGGTCATATCATTGACCATGAGGGGATTTCAGTAGATCCAGCGAAGGTGGAAGCCGTGATGAATTGGGAGTAGCCAAAAATGCCGACTGAGGTGCGGAGTTTCCTAGGGTTAGCGGGTTACTATCGAAGATTTATCTAGGATTTTTCGAAGATAGCTACTCCGTTGACTAACCTGACGAGGAAGACGGTGAAATACGCTTGGACTGACAAGTGCGAGGACAATTTTCAAGAACTAAAGAAGAGATTGAGTGAAGCGCCTGTTTTGTCATTGCCCGATGACACAGGAAATTTTGTAGTTTATAGCGATGCTTCGCATAGAGGACTTGGTTGCGTGCTCATGCAGCATGTCAAGGTTATTATGTATGCATCTAGGTAGTTGAAGGATTATGAGAAAGTTTATCCTACTCATGATCTGGAACTAGCTGCAGTAGTTTTTGCTCTAAAGATATGGAGACATTATCTTTATAGAGAAAAATGTGAGATATACACGGACCACAAGAGTCTAAAATATATCTTCACACAGAAGGAGTTGAATATGAGGCAGAGGAGATGGCTGGAGTTGATAAAGGATTACAACTGTGAAATCTTGTATCACCCGGGAAAAGCCAATGTAGTTGCCGACGCCTTAAGTAGGAAGGGTCGGGAAAAGTTGTCATTGTTGATAGCTCAAACTGAATTGATAACAAAGATGGCTAGGATGGAGTTGGAAGTGAAGCTGCCAAGTGAAGGAGGACAAATGCTGTTTGCGACGGAGATGCAATCTACCATTGTAGAGAGAGTTAAACTCAAAACAGATGAGTGTGACCGGATGAAGGAGCGGCTGGCCAATGAAAAAGATACTAAGTATAGTCTTGATAATGAGGGATTATTGAGATTTAAAGGACGAATTTGGGTTTCGAATGAGACGGAATTAAGGGAGCAGGTTCTATAAGAGGCTCATAGTTTAAGGTTTTTGATTCATCCTGGTAGCACTAAGATGTATCAAGATCTTCGACAGAGTTTCTGGTGGCCAAACCTGAAGAGAGAAATAGTCGAGTACGTGAGTAGGTGCTTGACTCGCCAGAGAGTTAAGGCCAAACATCAACGACTCAGTGGCTTGCTACAGTCATTAGAAATTCCGGAGTGGAAATGGGATAGTATCACGATGGATTTTGTGGTGGGACTTCCGACTACTCAAAAGGGGTATGATGCGATTTGGGTAATAGTGGACCGGTTGATGAAGTCGGCTCACTTTTTGCCAATTAGGGTCAAGTATAACTTAGACCAATTAGCTAGACTTTATATTAAGGAAATAATCTCCAAACATGGAGTACCAGTATCGATTGTGTCAGATCGTGACCCACAATTCACATCGAACTTTTGGAGGAGTCTACAAGAGCAGTTGGGAACGCAGTTGAAGCTGAGTATGGCGTATCATCCAGAAACGGATGGACAAAGTGAGAGAACAATTCAGACGTTAGAAGATATGCTAAGATCTTGCGTCATGGATTTCAAGGGTAGTTGGGATGATCATCTACCATTAGTGGAGTTTGCGTATAACAATAGTTATCATGCAAGCATAGGTATGTCGCCTTACGAAGCTTTGTATAGGAGGAAATGCAGAACGCCACTGTATTGGGTTGAGGTAGGAGAGCGCCGAATGTTGGGACCAGAATTGGTGCAACAGATAGAGGATATTGTCAAGAAGATACAAATGCATCTTCTAGTAGCTCAAGACAGACAGAAGAAGTTTACGGATCCGCATAGAGAGAATCGAAAGTTTGAAGTAGGTTCATACGTATTCCTAAAAGTATCTCCCTGTAAAGGAAAGACACGTTTTGGGAAGAAGGGAAAGTTAAGTCTGAGGTTTATAGGACCTTTTGAGGTATTAAAACGGGTAGGTGAGGTAGCTTATATGATAGCATTACCTCCAGACCTAGAACGAATACATAATGTATTTTACGTATCCGTGTTACGTCCTTATAAGCCAGATTATAAGCACGTGATAGAATATGAGCCTATTCATATCGAGAAGGACTTAACGTATTAGGAAACACCGATTCAAATTGTCGATAGAAAAGAACAAGTTCTGCGGAATAAAGTCATACCTTTGGTAAAGGTGATATGGAAGAACCACAATGCAGAAGAAGCAACGTGGGAGTTAGAAGAAATGATGAAAAAGAATTACCCTAATTTATTTGTGTAATTTTTTTTATATAGCGAGATTCTGGGGACAGAATCCTTATAAGGGGGAGAGAGTGTAACGTCCCGAAAAATCGAACAATTGTAAATACTTTTAATAATGAATAAAATAATATTATTTATTATTATTACGTGTTGATAAGATGAATGCCGTTCTATAACCTAGAAACGTCGGAATGTCGTAGTATTTTAACTACGTGGGAGAATTAAAGTGTTTGAATTTCTAAGACGAAAATAAAAGCTTTCCGAGAAATTTTTTAAAAAACACTATTCATCGATTTTTGCTTAGAAATTATTTTTAAACTTTCGAGAAATACGTAACGTTATAATATCAATGTGATATGGATTATGTAATAATAACCTAAGTATGGAAAATGTAATATTTCGCATGCGGACTTAATTTGGGAAAGTTAGGTTTATTAAGCGTTAAAGGAAGAAAGTTGTGATCATATAATGTTTATTCATTATATGATGGTAATGAATGTAAGTATAATACGACGTATTGTACTCTTAAGAATGAAGAATGAAATAACGTATATTACGAATTAATATACGAGCTAGCAGAAGATTATACATGGTATATATATGTTAAGTTGTTAAATATAAGGTAATGGACTTGTAGGATTATTAACCTAATAGTATAAGTCCAATAGAATGTGACAATCAAGCCCAAGTGTTTGATAAGTCATAAGTCCAAACTAGGGTAGCATAAGCCCAACAAGAAAGTAGTTAGATTAATTAACAAAGTCCAATGAGAAGCATTGATCCGTGGGGCAAACCAAGTATGAAGTGGGTAAGCTTGATGGGCAAGGATTTTGTGTGGTGACCAAGTGATGTGATGAGGAAGGAATGAATAGTAAGGAGGTGGAGGATGAGGAGGTGGAATAAGGAGGTGGGTGATGAGTGAGTTTTATACCGCGAATTTGCCCTTGCTATTGCTTGTTATTGATGCTTATTTTCTATCTTTTGGATAGTTTGCATAATTATTTTATTATTTATCTGATTAGTCATCTTCAGTCTGCGTTTGAAGATGATTTTAGTTTTTCCTGAGCTTTGTCTTTCGAAAATGGCGCCCATGATGCCAAAGTTGGCGTGACACCGACCACCACTACTTGGCCCTTTCATTAAATGGCGCCCGGCGTCAAATTTCTAGTTCATGAATCCGCCGCATGACATTGGAAGGAGCTCGTTTTCTTCGAAACTTAGCCCAATATTGCAGAGAGTCGCAAGAATGGCGCTTATATATAGTATCGCGCGCCGGCGCGGATATATCGCGATCCGGCGCCATAGTACTCTGCGCCCGGCGCCATCCTTCAGCGCCCGGCATGCAGATGCGATTTTTTGGCTCGTGCCACAATATGACTCGGTTCATCGTGGCTCGTCTTTAAAGACCTAGATAAAAGGAAATAGTATAAATAGATAGCGAGGCTGCTGTTTTCAATCTCTTTAGACAGAAGACAAAAAAAATACAGATAGAATTTATTACAGCAGCTTAGATTATTATTCGTTTCTGTCTATTATTTTCTAGAAGAGAAAGAAGCTTGCAAAGGGAACAATAGTTATTGCACCTAACATTCAGAATCTGTGTGTGAAGAGAAGATTTGGCAGAAGAACACTTCTTCATATAGGGGTTTTCTTAGTCCAAATCTCCTATTCATTGTATTTGTCTGATAATGTGTGTATTAGAAATTTGTGTTAGTACCATAGTTATGAACTAACTCCATTTTTAGGATTGCAATGTAACCTTTTGAATAGCTTAATCGACTTTCTCTCTCTTTTTATATAATGAATCATTTTGGAATGGGTTGTTGTATTTTGTATGTATTGTTTGATTGCTTGATAAAGAAATTGGTATTGATAGTGATGGAAATTGATAAATGGATATTATTGTCTATCTTTAAATACAACAACACCTGTTATGACCTTGACATTTGAATGTGGGCTTAATGTTCTAATAGGATAACATTAGGGGAGTTGTAATCCTATCTTAATCTCCTAGCAGCTACTTCTCGTAATTTGATTGTCCTATTGAAATAGCTTAACTAACCATTTATTTCTCTAGTTTAGATAAGATTAGTAACGACTTTACCTTAGTATTTGTTTTCTGTTAAGACTTCATCCTCGTGGGTTCGACACTCTACATACATATATTACTTGTGGACCACGTATACTTGCGCGGGTTTATCGATTGCGAAATCAACCAACAAGTTTTTGATGCCGTTGCCGGGGACTTAGAATTAATTTTTTTGCAATATTAAATCTAAGTCATTACAATCTTACTTTAAACCAATTTTTCTGTTTAATTCTCTTTTCAGGTAATCTTCATTGTTTATGCCACCTCAGAAGGGGCGAAATATAATACCTATCGATCCCGAAGTTGAAAGAACATTCAGACGCCTGCTGAGAGAAAAATCCATGGATACACCTGAGGACATATATGCTCCTATCACTATGGCTGAGGAACTTCAGAAGTCTCTGAGGGAGTATGCTATGCCTCATATTGATGATCTCCAGGCAAGCATTTTAAGGCCCGCCATTCAGGCCAATAATTTCGAGATCAAACCGGGTACCATCCCAATGTGCACAAACATTCAGTTTGGGGGACTGCCGAATGATGACCCCAATGATCACCTAATAAATTTCGTGGAGATCTGTGACACCTTTAAATGCAACGGAGTGTCTGACGATGCCATCAGACTCCGGTTGTTTCCATTTACATTAAGGGATAAAGCCTAGAGCTGGCTTCATTCACTACCGTCTGGCTCCATTACTACATAGGCCGACTTGGCACAGAAATTTGTGGCGAAGTTCTTTCCACCCGCCAAAACAGCTAGGCTCAAACACAATATCACGTCCTTTGTGCAATTTGAATCTGAGTCCTTATACGACTCGTGGGAGTGGTTTAAGGATCTCCTGAGGAAATGCCCGCACCATGGTCTGCCGGTGTGGCTTCCCATCCAGACCTTTTACAATGGGTTGTCCGGATCTACTCGTCAAGTATAGATGCCGCATCTGGAGGGGCATTCATGGCCAAACATCACATAGCGGGATATGAGTTGGTGGAGACAATGGCGGCAAATAATTACCAATGGCCTAATGATAGGCAATCCCCGAGAAGAGCAGCGGGGGTTTATGAAGTAGACTCTTTCACGTCGTTAGCAGCTCAGGTAGCAGCGCTAACAAAAAGGATTGACACCTTGGGACCTTCAGCAGTTCAAAATATGCAGAGTGTCATGGTCCAGTGTGAATTATGTCAAGGAAGCCACCCGACCGATCAGTGCGCAATAAGCCCTGAATCTGTGCAATTTATTTCCAACTACGGGCGGTAACAAAACTCAAGCCTTCCCACTCATTACCACTCGGGATTGAAAAATCATCCAAACTTCTCATGGGGCAACAACAACAACAACAACAACAGTAACAACCCCAATCAACCACAACCTTCATCTACCAGGCAGAGTTATGCCAACCCTCCTGGATTCCAACCTCCGACTCAGTTTAACCCACAGCCACAGAGCACTCAGAATCAGTTTCACCATCCTCCACCTCAACAGGAGAGAAAGCCCAGTTTAGAAAATCCTCTGTCAAGGTACATAGCCCAGAACGAAACCAGAAGTAACAATCAAGAAGCCTCCATTAGGAATCTTGAAGTACAAATGGGATAGTTAGCTACTGCTTTAAACAGTCGACCACCAGGTGCATTGCCTAGTGACACTGATGTCAACCCAAAACGGGAAGGTAAGGAGAGTGTAAAGCAGTAACCCTCAGAAGTGGGAGAACCACTAAAGTACCAAGTGGAGAAGGGATTCCTGTGGAAGATGATGTAGTGACTGAAGAGGAACCTCCTGCGAAGGAGAATGCTGAGGCAAGTGGGGGTGACGAAAATGGTCAAGACAGATGCCCAACACCGTCTCCTCCAATGATTGTGGTAAATCAGCCTCTCCCTCAGTTGCCTTTCCCCCAGCGGGTGCAGAAACAGAAGCTGGATAAGCAGTTTTCCAAATTCTTAGAGGTGTTTAACAGACTACACATAAATATTCCATTTGCAGAGGCGTTGGAAGGAACGCCCAGTTATGTTAAGTTCATGAAGGACATTCTGTCCAAGAATCAAAAAATGGGAGACTATGAGTCGGTGGCTCTGACAGAAGAGTGTAGTGCCATCCTCCAAAACAAACTTCCGCCTAAGCTCAAAGATCCGGGAAGTTTTACAATCCCATGCACCATTGGGGACCAATTCATTGGGAAGGCTCTGTGTGACCTAGGGGCCAGCATCAACTTGATGCCCCTCTCTATTTACAAAAAGTTGGGCCTTAATGAAGCCAAGCCGACTAGCATCACCCTACAATTGGCTGATAGATCTCTGACTTATCCAAAAGGAATTGTGGAGGATGTGCTCATGAAGGTTGACAAGTTCATATTCCTGGCGGATTTCATAGTCCTTGATTTTGAGGAAGATAGGGAAGTCCCGATAATATTGGGAAGGCCATTCTTGGCAACTGGGAGGACCCTGATCGATGTCCAAAAAGGGGACCTAACAATGAGAGTTCATGACCAGGAGGTGATGTTCAATGTCTTCTGATCTATGAAATATCCTAACACCCCTGAGGATTGCTTCTAGGTCGCTACTATCGATGATTCAGTGAAGGGGGTATTCTCAAAAACTTTCACCAAAGACTCTCTGGAAGTTACAATAACAGGGGCAAGTACTACGGAAGAGCCCTCACATGTGGAATGTGCCATGTGGCTCGATGAACATCAAAGATTGCTTCGCACCGACAATTCGAGTCTCTTAATGATAATGAGGCATCGACTTCCAAAGCTCTGCCGTCAATCATCGAGCCTCCAATTCTTGAGCTAAAATTGTTGCCTAACCATCTAAGGTATGCGTATTTAGGAAATTCACTTTCTTTACCTGTGCTAATTTCTACTTCTCTAACCAAGTGTCAGGAAGAGAAGTTGCTCCTTGTGTTAAAGAAATACAAAACGGCCTTGGGGTGGTCAATTGCTGACATAAAAGGGATCAGCCCAACTCTTTGCATGCACAAGATCCTGTTGGGAGAAGGCTCAAAGCCTTCTATAGAGCACCAGAGGCGGCTAAATCCGATTATGAAGGAGGTCGTCGGAAAGGAATTCATTAAATTACTAGATGTGGGCATTATCTACCCCATCTCGGATAGTCTTTGGGTTAGTCCAATCCAGTGTGTGACCAAGAAAGGCAGGATGATGGTTGTGTCCAACGAGAATAATGAACTGATTCTCACCAGGACGATGACCGGGTGGAGAGTGTGCATGGATTACAGGAAACTTAACAAATCGACCTGTAAGGATCACTTTCCCCTTCCTTTCATTGATCAAATGCTCGATCGGTTGGCTGCGCATGAATACTACTGTTTGCTTGATGGGTACTCAGGGTACAATCAGATTATATTGCCCCTGAAGATCAGGAGAAGACGACATTCACATGTCCATATGGGACCTTTGCCTTCCGGAAAATGTCTTTCGGGCTATGTAACGCTCCCGCTACATTTCAGCAGTATATGATGTCTATCTTCTCTGACATGGTTGAAAAGACCCTGGAGGTCTTCATGGACGACTTCTCAGTGTTTGGGAGCTCGTTTGATAACTGCTTAACAAATCTGACAACCGTTCTCCATCGATGCGTCGAAACCAACCTAGTGCTGAATTGGGAAAAGTGTCACTTCATGGTCGAAGAGGGCATTATTCTGGGTCATCGGGTTTCTGCTGGAGGTATTGAAGTTGATAAGGCCAAGATTGATGTAATCAATAACCTTCCGCCACCCACCTCAGTAAAAGGGGTAAGGAGTTTCCTCGGGCATGCCGGGTTTTACGGAAGGTTTATCCAGGACTTTTCGCGCATCACCAAACCGTTGTGAACCCTTCTGGAAAAGGATCAGCCTTTCCAGTTTGATGCCACTTGCTTGAGTGCCTTTGAATCTTTAAAGTCAAGACTTATCACGGCACCTATTGTGGTAGCTCCCGAGTGGGCCTACCCTTTTGGGCTAATGTGCGATGCCAGTGACTTCGTAATAGGGGCAGTGTTAGGCCAGAGAAGGGAAAAGGTTTTCCACACTATATACTATGCAAGTAAGACATTGACTGACGCTCAGTTAAATTATACCACAACTGAGAAGGAGCTGCTGACAGTGGTCTATGCATTTGACAAGTTCCGTTCCTACCTCATTGGAACGAAGGTGATTGTGTACACCGATCACTCGGCCATCAAGTACTTGATCGAAAAGAAGGATGCTAAGCCGAGATTGATAAGGTGGGTTGTGCTTCTTCAGGAATTTGATTTGGAAATCCGAGATAAGAAGGGATCAGAAAACTAAGTTACCGATCACTTGTCCAGATTGGAAAACCCCGCAGCCTCGGAAGAAGCTGAAAAAGCCATAAATGACTTTTTCTCTGACGAGCAACTTTTTGTGGTCAATGGCAAGGTTCCGTGGTATGCGGACTTTGCAAATTATGTTGCTTGTCAAGTTCTTCCCCAAAATCTGAGCTATCAACTAAGGAAGAAATTCCTCAATGATGCCAAGCAATGTTCGGATCAGATTCTGCGAAGGTGTTTGTCGGAAGATGAAATTGAAGGTGTGCTACATCATTGCCATGCGTCAAACTATGGAGGTCATTTCGGAGGCCAAAGAACTGCTGCTAAGGTGCTTCAGTCAGGATTTTATTATCCCTCCCTATTCAAGGATGCACACGCATATGTGATGCACTGCGACAGCTGCCAACGCGTGGGCACTATATCCAGACGGCATGAGTTACCACTTCAGAATATCATGGAAGTTGAGTTATTTGATGTATGGGGCATCCACTTCATGGGACCATTCCCGTCCTCTTTCAACAATCTGTACATCCTTGTGTCAGTGGATTATGTCTCCAAATGGGTAGAAGCAGTTGCCTTGCCAATAAAAGACTCTAAGGTGGTGCTTCAGTTCCTTAAGAAGAACATTTTCACCCTTTTTAGTACACCTCGGGCCATCATAAGTGATGAAAGGTCCCACTTTTGTAACAAATACTTTGAAGCCCTTTTAGCCAAGTATAGGGTAACTCATAAGATCGCCACTGCCTACCACCCACAAACCAGTGGTCAAGCAGAAATTTCAAATCAGGAGGTGAAACTCATCTTGGAAAAGATTGTGAACCCAAACCGCAAGGACTGGTCTAAAAAGCTAGATGACGCTTTGTGGGCCTACAGGATAGCTTATAAAACACCTATCGGGATGTCTCCGTATAGGCTTGTTTATGGTAAGGCATGCCATCTACCAGTTGAATTGGAGCACAATGCTTACTGGGCTATTCAGAAGCTAAATTTCGATCTTGAGGCAGCTGGTGAAAAGCGGTTGTTGCAACTTAATGAATTAGACGAGTTTTGTCTGCAAGCGTATGAAAGCGCCAAGTTGTACAAGGAAAGGACCAAGAGGTGGCATGACAAAAAGATCCTTGAGAGGCATTTTGAAGCGGGCCAGAAGGTTCTTCTGTTTAATTCCCGGCTAAAGTTATTTCCTGGGAAGTTAAAGTCCCGATGGTCGGGCCCCTTCACTGTTGCCAAGGTTTATCCGCATGCAGAAATAGAGCTTAAGGACCCAAATTTCGACTCAACATTCAAGGTGAATGGGCAAAGGTTAAAGCACTACTGGGGTGGTGAGGTCGACCGTCAAAATACCTCTATTACACTTGGAGACCCGGTCTAAGTCGGGATGAAAGTCAAGCCGACGACTCAAAATCAAGCGCTTGATGGGAGACATCCCATCTCAGTATCAATAAATTGCCCTATCTATCTTTTCTTAATATTTCACTTTGAATTTCTAGTTTTTGTCTTTGTTCTGTATAGTTAGACTGTTTAGTTCATATCGTTAGTTCATGTCCCTCCCAGTTAAACTTGCCCATATTGTGTTTCTATTATGGATTATTGATTACTGTTATGCTGATATGCAAATTTATCTGTGTAGAATTTCTGAACTCGCACCGCGGTGCCATGCTTTACATAAGGAGCTCACACCCCGGTGCCATATATCGCGCCCCAGCGCCATCTAAAGCAATGACCCACTGCTAATCTGCGCCCCGATGCCATGTGTCGCGCCCCAGCGCCAATTCTGGTTCTTGCCACACTATAAACTTGTGCCCCGGCGCCAGGAAGTACTCTTGTTTTTGTGCCCCAGCGCCATCCGGATTTGAGGTCGCGCCCCAGCGCCATGCGTCACGCCCCGATGCCATCCTTCGCGCCCCGGCGCCATGTGTCGCGCCCTGGCGCCCCTAACGCATTTTAAAAGTTTAAGTGTGTCGTTTCAGCTCAATCGTTCCGTATGGTCTCTCCTCTCTTCTCGATTCTTTGCTCTCCGAGATCTCTCTCCAACCGACGCCAACTGCTCCTCTTAAACTGATTCACCAACCGCCTTGATCGTTCTTTCCGTTTGGATTTCCAACCGTCGTAACGGTTCCTTTCTCTACCTGACAGTCACTTTCTACACCTATAAAAGCCAAGCCATATCCGTTTATTTACAAAAAATCTTTGGCTTGCACAGATATTACTACACCAGTTATTATTCTTCTCTTGCTTTGCTTCAATGGCTCCTAAGCGTCCTCGCACTAGTGTTGGGCATCCTCCTTCTTCATCCCGAGTGCCTGTTACGGCCTGGGATGCTTTCAAGTTTCCCACCGAGGAGGCATATAAGCGGTACACCCAAAATTTCTTACTGTGGACTCCAGTGCCCGAGGGAGGCCTTCTCCATGATGATAAAGATGGCCAAATGAATACCATGATTAGTGCCATGAAATGGGTGCACTTCACTAAGCCTCCGGAATCTGTCGTGGTTGCAGTAGTCAAAGAATTCTATGTTAACGCTATTCCTGAGGGCCCTTCAGCGTCGCCAGTGAGGGGAAAGTTGATACCGTTCGATGCCAAGGCGATAAATGAAGTGTATGGGATGCCTAATTTTGATGGCCACGATTATAGAGAGGGTGGTATACGTCGTTTTCGGTCTGATGAGATTATAGCCAAATTATGTAAGCCCGGGACAGTGTGGAAGTCTAATGATTACACGGGTGAGAGGACGTCATTTCCTCAATAGGCCCTAAGCCATTACGGTAAGGCTTGGTATGCCTTCATCTGTTCCAATATCCAGCCTTCGCGCCACCACAGTGATGTAACTAGGGAGAGGGCGACGTTTCTCTATGCGATAGTTACGAGGTTAAAGATTGATGTTGGGTCTCTGATAAACGAATCAATTAAGAAGGCTATCAACAGTAAGGTTATGTCGGGACTCCCGCACCCTTCCCTGATCACCCGACTCTGTAGGAAGGAGGGTGTGCAATGGGAAATCGAAGATGTGACATTGCCTCCTATGTCTGTAATTGACCATCAATTAATTAGCCGTTACTCAGTTTGGGAGGGAGCTCCATCGCATCCCCGTGGTGAAGGATTCTTTCCAGCACCGCCGTTACCGCCATCCGATGATCCCTAGCCATCAACTACGGCAGGAGCCTCCACTAGTGCGTCGGTTCCTCCTTCGGGCGAGGCCGTGGATTCTGGGACCCTTGCTCAGATTTTGAGCAGTTTAGATTTCCTACACTGCAAGGTTGATACTGTCGGCCAATGGAAGAATCAGTTCCACCATTATCATGCGGAGTTTTCCAACACGCTCGCCAGCATTCAGGCCGCGCAAGGAGGCGAGGATGCAGAATTCATGACTTTCCCATTTCCCGCTCCTCCAATGTATGCTCCATATCCACCGCAATTTCCGCCCCCCTACAGAGGTGGCCCGACCATATGAGCCAGTCAACGCGGATGATGATGGCGAGGATGATGATAATTTTGAGTTGTTTGGCGTGGATGGGGATTTCAAAGGCGGTAATGATGACCACGGAGGCGATGCTCCTGATGCTAGAGGCTAGTTCAACAGAGGCCAGTGAGGACACGGGCCACTATTCAAGTTTGGGGGAGATTTTATTTTGTTTGATTAATATATATGAATTGTGTTAGGATTATCTTATGTCTATTTAAAACTGCTGTGTAGGATTGTATTTGGGCTTGATAGCCCTAGACTAATGTTTAAGCTTTTATCTATCTATTGTGTTATTTTAGTGAATATCTTTTGGTTTTGGATGCATGCTTTTATTTATCTTGGATGCATGTCTTTGCTTAGTCATATTCTATGTTTCTTTTATTATATGATTTTGGTTGTATATATATTTTTTTGCTTGGGAATATCTCGACTAAGTCAGATATTGTCTCGCCTTAAGCCTAATTTTTGGGTCTTTCACTGATTAATTGGTATACTCGATGCCATGCATTGTGGCTTTCCCCGAAGGGTACTCTATAGTTTGTAGTGTTGTTTTTGCCCTTGGTCAGACTGTCTTGTAATTTTATCGATTTCCTAAGCTAGTGGAAAAGTTATGCGGCTTTGGGGGGCCTGTGTGTTTGATTTAACTCAAGACTGTCTTGGATCCATCCGTTTAACGAGCACTGACCTTTTATCTCTCCAATAATTTTCCAATTGTGATTGTCAGTTACCGTGTTGAAAATAGTATGCGTTATTTTGTTCTCTGTTTATTTCAAGTTTATAAAGGATTAGAAGCTTAAGCATTCTCGGCTCTTTGTTAAAAAAATAATAATTATGTGTTGTGTCCTACGGTGGGTTGAGATGGAGCGTGGAAACGTACTCGCCCATAAATGTAGGCTTGTAAAATCTGTTTTGGACTTATGTTGTTTACGTGGCCTTTGTGCTTGAGTTATTAGATTCTGAGGGGTGTTTTACACCTAATGCCCTAAAGTCTTCTGGCTTGGGAGTCATTGATCGAAAGCTTTCTAACGAGTACTCTGTTTTGCCTCAAAGTATTCAAGTTCTGTCTAAGTTAGATTTTACTTTTCTTTTCTAGAACTTTCGAGCCTTTCATGCTTCTGCGTCTTGTTTTAATTCTTGTTATTTGCGTGAGTTGCTTGGGTGCCTGTTGGTTATCATGGTCGACAATAAGATCTTCATTGGGTTATGGCTAGTGTAGATATGTGGTCCACACACACACAGAGTGGATCAATTACAGTCTTTTGTTTTTGCTTTAGACTCTAGGCCATAATTTGCATTGTTTGCCCTGTTCTTATGAAATTGTTTATAGTTGTCTGATAGTTTGCTAGAGGACAAACAAACGCTAAAGTTTGGGGGTATTTGATGAGTGGGTTTCATACCGCGAATTTGCCCTTGCTATTGCTTGTTATTGATGCCTATTTTCTATCTTTTGGATAGCTTGCATAATTATTTTATTGTTTATCTGATTAGTTATCTTCAGTCTGCCTTTGCAGATGATTTTAGTTTTTCCTGAGCTTTGTACTGGAAAATGGCGCCCCAAGCCGCCAATGTTAGCGCTCAATGGCAAAGAAAGTCAAGCGCCAATACCGATCACTACTTGGGCCTTTTGTTAAATGGCGCCCCGACGTCAGCCCTAGTTCATGAATCCGCGCCGCAATGTTGGAAGGAGCTCGTTTACTTCTGGAAACTTGCGCCCCAGCATCGAGAGTCGCGCCCCGGTGCCATGTATCTCGTGCCCCGGTGCCATCCTTCGCGCCCCGGCGCCACATGCAGTGTTTTGGCTCGCGCCGCAGCGCGAGCTCCGGTTCCCCATCTGTGGCTCATCTTTAAGGATATAGTATAAATAGATAGTGAGGCTGCTGTTTTAAATCTCTTCAGATAGAAGACAAAAAAAATACAGATAGAATTTATTACAGTAGCTTAGATTATTATTCGTTTCTGTCTATTATTTTCTAGAAGAGAAAGAAGCTTGCAAAGGGAGCAACAGTTATTGCACCCAACATTCAGAATCTGTGTGTAAAGAGAAGATTTGGGGGAAGAACACTTCTTCATACAGGGGTTTTCTTATTCCAAATCTCCTATTCTTTGTATTTGTCTGATAATGTGTGTATTAGAAATGTGTGTTAGTACCATATTTATAAACTAACTCCATTTTTAGGATTGCAATGTAACCTTTTGAATAGCTTAATCGACTTTCTCTCTCTTTTTATATAATGAATCATTTTGGAATGGGTTATTGTATTTTGTATGTATTGTCTGATTGCTTGATAAAGAAATTGGTATTGATAGTGATGGAAATTGATAAATGGATATTATTGTCTTTCTTTAAATACAACAACACCTGTTATGACCTTGACATTTGAATGTGGGCTTAATGTGCCAATAGGATAGACATATCCTTATTTGCCTTGTGTGACCTTGGAGCTGAGCTTAATGACCTTGACCTAGTTAGTTTCACCAATAGACATATTGTGTTCTAGCTTGTTAGGGATGTGCATTTGACCTTCGACAGAAGCTTATGCCTTTTATTGTTCTCGGTTGACCATTCCTTGATTCGTTTGTATTACGGAGAGTTAGAAGATTAGGCGAGGCATTAGGGGAGTTGTAATCCTATCTTAATCTCCTAGAGCAGCTACTTCTCTTAATTTGATAGTCCTATTGAAATAGCTTAACCAGCCATTTGTTTCTCTAGTTTAGATAAGATTAGTAACAACTTTACCTTAGTATTTGTTTTCTGTTAAGACTTCGTCCTCGTGGGTTCGACACTTAACTTACATATATTACTTGTGGACCGCGTATACTTGCGCGTGTATATCGATTGTGAAATCAACCAACAGTGGGATGGTGTATTGACCATTTTACCCTAGATTTGAGTGGCCTATAAATACCAAGCTTCATTTCATTTTGTTGTTTGATCAAATTTCATCCAACTCCTCTCAAGATAAGCTACTTATTTGGTAGAAAGAATAAGACACTTAAGCATTTATAAGCCACTTCAACCTTTGTGAGATTTTCCAAAGGGAATTGAAGTCATAGTCTTCAAGGGTAAGACTCATATCTATTATATCTTTATCTCTTCTATGATAGGATTGATAGACAAGTGGGATTGGTTGTTAAGAACATGTAATAAGTTATTAATGAATGAACTTAAGCCGAATAAGTTGAATAAGCAACTTGAACTCTAATAAGTTGTTAGAATCATGAAGAACCTAGCATATGTTTGGCATATGATGTTAGTATGTTGAATATAGTATGAGAACATTGATTGATGGACTTAAGTTTATAGTAAGTCATAAGCATGAGGAATTGTAGTTCATAAGTTGATTAAGTCATTGACTTATGAGTATAAGTCAAAACCTACTTTGATTATAAGTTGGAGTAATAAATAACTTGTGATGATCATATGTTGATTGAAATCCATTTAGAATCATTAAGAATGTAGTTTTGCCGGAATTCACACGATTGGACGATTATCATCGAATTCGTGAAATTCTCGGAATGGAAGTCGTATTTTGTGTTTGAAGTCAGAAACGCTGGTTTTCGATGGAGACAAGTCATATTTGGCATTATAGAGTTGCGGACTCGAAAATGACCGAATTCTAACTTAGAACGAAGAAACGAGCGTTGAACGTTCACGGACATTTATTATTTTCGTTAAAAATGAACTCATAGGTGAAATTTTAGCAAGCGAACTCAAATAGATAAAATTCTTGCATGAACGCATAAAGTATTTAATTTGTGAACCGTAGGCTTTTGAACGGACCAATTCGGACTTATACCGAAGAAGTTATGCGTCCGGGAGTTTCGTGAAATTTTCAAAATTTTGAAAAATGTCTGAGGCATAGAGTCCGTGCCGCGGCACGACTCACAACCTTAAAGCCCGCGTCGCAAAGACGCAGGTGGAACCATGCATCATCGCTAACTCGCGTCGCGTCATACCGCGAGAATGAGAGTTAAGTGTGAAATACCATGGCTGATTCTAGAATTTTGATGGCCAAGAATTTTTAGAAGTATAGAATGAAAGAAAACTCTTGGTAATGAACTAAGGTGTTCATATAACATTGTTAAGGAATTGTTAGACATGTAATGTATGATGATTAAAGGTTAATAATCAATTGAAAGTGGATGTAATGTGAATGACGTAATGAAAGTTGGAAACCCATAATAGAAGATCTAAGTCAAGATTTACATTAAGATGAAGGGTAAGATATATTAGTATACATACTTGATTATATATCACCTAATGTGGTATGTTATATGATCATGTATTGTAGAACCATAGAGACTTAAAGTGTACGTGTGTTAATCAGTAAGCAGACGCTGAAGGCAAGTATTCTAACCCTTGTTCCAGTTCAGTCTGGACAAGCTTTGTAATTCATGTATTCTTTCGCATGAAGTTTTGAATGATGAAGTCTAAAGCCAATTCTTTCGGCTAGACTTAAATTATAATTCTTTCAAGCATGATTTATGTTTACCGAGTTATATTGGTATGGTTTTCAATCGAAGACCAAGTATGCTAAAATGTTTTTGTCGTTTAACGACAGGTACATGAGGTTGCCACAACTTAAACGTATACACGTTTAATGGATGTAGTGTTGATCAACATAGAGTACTATGGGATGATCACCCAGAAATGCTCGTAAGCTATGCCGGAATTAAGAACTTAGTGTCGGGTTGTCCTTTTCAAAAGAAATTATGAGCTGCTCATAGTTCTGAGCTTAGTTGATATTCTACTGAATATTGTTGTTGGAAAACATTTTGAATGAAAAGAAGTGCTATTTTGAATTATCAATAGTACTTCGTAACTATTGTTCAGTTACTGAAGATATATAAGTTCTATGTTTCAAGCATGTTATTTATTAGAATTGTAGTACTTGTTGAGCTAGTCATGCTCACTCTTGCTTGAACCATAGGAACACAGCCAAGATCGAGCGGACCGAAGGCTCAGGCAAGGGCAAGGGCAAGGCGAAGACAAACCCTTAGATTACTTATGTAATAATATAGGTGAACGATTGTAATATATTTGATATTATGACAAGAACAAACGAATGGGTTACAAAGAACCTGGGGAATGTAATATTATTTTGGTTATATAGAAGTTATATTAGTCCTTTTGAGACTATTCAATTGAATGAATGAATGAATGGTAGTATCGTGTAGCACCATCTGTCGGGTTGGAAGAGACCTGGATTTGGGGGCGTCACACTACTCATATTTCTTAGTCAATACACAAATTGATCACTTCTCTAGACTTGTATCATAGATACTTAGCAAAATATTGATAATCAATATAAATATTAAATAATAAAAATATTATTCAAAAAATTCCGGATCCTCACATTCTCCCCTCCTTTAAGGATTCCGTCCACGGAATCATCATCACTGTATACTTACTTTTATGTCTTATTGTTAAACCTTTATTCCACCATTAATTCCTTTTAGGAATAAAAACAATTCATGGACTCCGCCTAAGTTTTATTTAACTTATCTTGACCCATAATTTCCTTAGGAAACATAGTTTCATAACCACACATTTAATGTAAAATTCGGATCATAAAATTTTTTGAATTAATATATTCTCCCCTCCTTATAAGATTCTGTATTACGAATCTTGATCCATTATCTATTCAAAAATTATAACACCTAGAACATTTATTTCTCAATGTCCTTATTTATCGTTTATCCCGACTATATGTCAAGTTAAAACTCAATAACTATTTATCCTTATCTTAATTTCCTTGAACTCAAATTTATCCTTCAACATTAATTCTAATTTTATCCCTATTTAACTGTAGCACTCTTTGACTTATTGTCTTATATTTTATACCATTGGTATTTTAACCATAGTATTTTATCAACTGTAACCTCCATGGTTCATCCACAACATCTCACAATTGTACCTATCAGTTTGCAACCGAACAACTCGGCGTCCCTACGGAAAATCTAGCTTCGATGCCTTCCCTTTTATTAATTTATCTTGAATTCTTTCTTTATATCTTATCATCCCATCTCTATCAATTATCTTATTCAAGATTTATCATCCTTCTTGTGACCTTTTCCTATAACTAACGATTCTGGATAGAGTTAGCTGTAACTCTTATCTAAATCTTAAATTTATTAAAATCTTTTATCAGTACCTCGTTGTTTCATTTAACTTTTAATATTATTGTTAAATGTTTCCTCCTTCATATGTCTCAAATCCAGATACTATTTACACTTATGGTAATTAATTATACCTCTTATTTCTAGATACAACTAATTCATTTCTTTGTTTGAATTACTTTATCATAACTAATAATAATGATATTTTTAAATCATTTATTTACTTCTCAATTTTATCTCTAACTTTCTTCACTTCTGATTATTAATCCTAGTGATTTATTCAACTATTTCTTCTACTATGGTTGTCTAATTCACCGGTAATCTCAAATTTCTGATATAAAGTAACCTTAATTATCTTTACTTCTTATTGTTGTTTTAATCAACCAATTACTTCTACCAAGATTATCGAACCTACAACTAATCTCTTTCTTTGGATATCAGGTAACCTCAATCATTTTCACTTCCTTTTCTAGCTGACTTTTCATCCTTCACAAATTTCTTCTCGACTAGAAGACCACGATCACCAAACATCATCTTTTATTATTAAGAAATAAAATTTTATTCCAATCTTCTATAGTATCTTTCAAAATACTTTTTAGACTTATCATTAACTCATGTTCTACCATAATTCATCATATTTGATGCATAATTCTCTCCTTTTTACCCAACAAACAAAAACAAAATTATACTTTGCAAATACTTTCCCAATTTAAAATATATTATATATCAGCAAGTTTCACAAATTACATAAAAGTTCATCTTACCACTTTTACTATGTAATGTACATATCCCTGAATCATAGACCAAAAGATGAAATCTATTATCTTTACTGAACTTATACCAAAGCTGTAACCTCTACCGTACATATAGATGTATTCACATATACTTTTCAAAATACTATCCAAATATTCTTACTATTATAAATATTTCAAAATCTAACTTTTATCTTGGACGTTTCTGCTCCCTTCACCTGTTGGTTTGAATTTGAGGCTTTGGTTCCCCCTTAGGTTGAGATTTTTGGGTTTTGGACAAAATTTTGCTATGTGTCCCTCCACCCCTCAATTGAAACACTTAATCTTGTTGATCTTATTATTTCTATTATACTTCTGTTGTGGGCAACTATTTGCATAATGCCTAATGTTTCCACAAGTAAAACATTGAGTCCCCATAAAGATACATACCTCTCCGTGCTTCTTCCCATAATTACGACACCCTTCACTCCTTTGGCTGGTGCTCCTATTTCCCTTTTTCCCAGAATTATATGAAAAATTAATATTCCTCTTTCTTTTATGATCTCCCTTCGTTTGACATTATCTTAATACCTCATTTCCTGATTCTCCAGTCCCCTTCAATTTTGATTGTCCTGCTAATTTAAAATCCAAGGAAATCCTTAAAGTATTAGGTTCAACTTCTGGTGGATCCCCTGACCTCCATCGTGAAGCGTCTAGTAACACGTTTACCAACTGTTGAGTTGGGTTTGTCTCTAACTGATTTCCGTCAATTTCTGCCGGTGATTTCCCTTGTGATGCCATTTATCTATAAATACCAATTAGCATAATAATTAATTAATTTGACAAACAAGGAGTATATATTCAATTACATTCTATATACTCCAAGAAAATTGACCAACTAATGATTTATATAATTTCACTAGTTTTCTCTCAACGAATTCTTACACTAAGAACACCATACTATTACAAACTACAGCTCCTCTACTACCCTCTGTTCCCATTAGCCTCTCATGCTCTTCATTCCCTTCTCTTTACTTAACCTTGATACTATCGATCATCCCTTTTGTGGATATCCAAAATTTCTCCAGCGTCTACTTAAAATCTATACAATTTCTTCTCTTTGTAATGTTACTCCAATTTCCTTTCCTTCATCTTCTGTTGTCCCTCCTTCTGGCTCTATATAAGTTTTATAAAAACTTCAATCTCCCTCTTCACTTATCTCCAACTTCAGAACTCTTCATGAGCATTCTATAAATCTACCACATATTTGTCTTTTATAGCTTCAACTTCTTAGTTGTAAACTACTTCCCTTGATACTTCATCTATTCTATCCTTCAACACATTCTTCATTACTACAACCTATTATGGTTCAATTACTACCTCAGGTAAAACAATCAGCTCTCCTCTCAGTATATGAATATAATTAACTCCTTCAATTACCAAACATATCACTTCAATATCATTAACTTATATAAACAATCTATTCCTCCAACTTTGGCTGATGAATTTCCTTAATTCATCTCCTATAAACTTATCTTTAGTTTATCTCTTTATTACTGCTCTCTCCCTGATACTAAGTCTCTTATTGTCTTCGCAATAGTTTCTAAACTCCTTGCCATATCCAACTCCAAATCTCACTCTTCCAGATCATATCCTAGATCCATCACCATCTTATTTCTTACAACCTTAAATATCTTTATATATTACAAAGACCTTTTATCTCCATATCTCCTCATTTCTTACAACTTCCCTTTGTCTATTATAGACATTCCTAATATCTCCAAAATACTTCAATGTAATGAGTATCTAACTCATTCCCTATCTCTAAGTTTATCTCCTTATTACCTTCACTACAATCTCTCAGGTCATATCCTAAGGTATTCCTACCGTAGCTCTATAACCTACTGCTGTGATACCAAATTGTGACGCCCCCAAATTCTCTACATTCACTTTAACCAATTTGGTGCTCACATAAATATTCTATAAGATAATAATTCCTATAAATCCAAGATTCGCAGTACTCATAGTAAATAGTAGTTCTCGTTAGAACAATCATTGTAACTAAGTACCCTCACTTGGATATACAGGTTCAGTATCTTATAGATATTTCTTTCATATCTATAATTCTTATTTATCTGACCTCCATAGTATTAATGTTAAAGTTCTTGGAACTGAGTGAAGCGCTATCTCAGTGCATCAGAGAGCCAATGTCTGTTAACACTATCATTTAGATATATAGTTTTGTATAGATATTGTACACTTTTCTAATTCCATTAGAATAACAACTAAATCCCTCAACTAATAATACACTAACATGGCCATTAACCTTACCAGTAGCAAGATCAGAGACCTTAAAGATGTTGTAAAAGCTACCTGGAAAAATCTGGGTTTTTCAGAAACAGTTTGGTCATGGTCGGTCAACCATGTTTGACTGCTTATATCTTGAGATCTAGACATGGTATGGATGTGGTTCCACTTCCAGTCTACTCTCCTCATGGCAAAGAACAAGTCTATAACTTCAAACACAACAAATCATTAACAGGTTGAGATCTATGAGCCCTGACATTGGCTTGTCAGACAATAAAATTAGGGTTCTAAGACAGTTCTAAAACTTGATTTTTTAACACCTAGATGTTATGGATCATTGATGTAACATCTTAGATCACTAAATAACATCTCTTAACACAACTTTAACTAATAACTAATAACATCTAACATCAAATACATAGATTTACAATAGTTAGGGTTTTATACCTTAAAAAGCTTTGATCCTTAAGTCTGATCTTTGCTCCTGTTCTTGGAAGGCTTAAGCTTGATCATGGCTTAACTTCTCACACCCACTTACTCTCCATTTTGAAATTTTAAGAGAGAGAAAGTCTTGGAGAAAAATGATAAGTAAAGTAAGTATTTCTTACTTTTAATCTTAGATATTTTGAATTTATGGTTGTAAATTTGGCTAGGTGGCACAAATCTGATCTTGGAGAGATAATAAGCACATGGGATAAGTCTTGGAGTGATGACTCACCAAGATTGCAAAAATCTTTTACTTAAGTTTTAAGTAAAAGGGTAATTCGGTCATTTCGCACTCACTAAGGGTATTTTGGTCTTTTCTCTTATAATTTGAAGGGCATTTTAGACATTTCCCATTTATCCCACAACTTATAACACTTAAGCTTTTATTCTTAACATTTGAATTCCCGAATTAGGGTTTTAAATATCTGAATTAGGGTTTCGGATTCTCGAAACCGAAATTAGGGTTTACCAGTTAGGGTTTCTTATTTCTTACTTAATTTCCCTTATCAATCATATACCTAGTCTTACATTAATATACCTAATATGATATTTCAGTATCATAACTTCCTCTTAATACCACTAATTAAGATTAGGGTTCATTTATCAGGGTTTAGAGATCTTGAGTTGAAAATTAGGGTTATCCAACATTCGATTAAGGTTTCTAATCCCTTATTAGGGTTTACTAAGTTTGTACCCTAACCGATCAATCACTGATCATCAATTCTATATCGTACAAACACATATTCATCATACAATTGTTGTAACTGTATTTTCTACTGAATCCCTATCTGAACTTAGGGTTAGGATTTCTATTCTCTGTTAAGCACAACTCTACTCATATTTCTTAGTCAATACACAAATTGACCACTTCTCTAGACTTGTATCATAGATACTTAGCAAAATATTGATAATCAATATAAATATTAAATAAAAAAAATTTATTCATAAAATTCCAGATCCTCACAAGTTCCTTAACAATAATTACTTTCGCAAGTTTGCTAAACCCTGTTTAATTCGTTAAACAAGATTCATATCTTGAATTGCTTTCAATATGTATTACCAAACCTAAACTTGAATTACCAATTATTGTAATTTTATTGATATATCTTCAACATAACTAAAAAAATGAATGATTTATTCATATGATATTGTTTATTAAGCATAAACTGTTGTGTCAAATCAAATTGTTTTGGTAAGACATCTTATACTGAGTTGTATGTCCCAAAAAGGGATAGATGTGTGTCAATTGAAATTTGACACTTAGTGCAAGTGGGCACAATTAGGATGAGATGCATACTCCTAGGATGTTGAATAGGCTGATCCCCTATCTCACATCTGAACAAGATTTCTAAGTCTTTGTGACTGACAGAAATAAAAAGTCCAGAAATGGTTGAAATATAAAAATTCCAGAAATGGTAACAACAATCAGTTGACTTTAAACTGTTATACTTCTTCAAATCCTATATTGTGATAAATTATAACACATGTTGAGCATGTCATAGCTCACCTTTGCAAATCATTCCCTTTGCAGTATTAGATGGTAACCCTGGCACATCTGGAGTGAATAAAGTGAAGGTCCTTTGCTTAGATTAGTTTATATTACTGTCAAGTTGAATGTAATACTTTTGTAATAAGAAATTCTTATGAAGAATCTTATAATTAAACCTTAATATATGATATATATATATATATATATATATAACATCTTTTATTTTTGTAACCGTGTTTTCTTTACATACATGAATGTAATTAGAATTTCAATTTAGTTTGAGATCCTTGGGAACTATTCATCTGAGTGAGGGTATTAACAATATGGATTGTTCATGTTATCATTAATACTCTGGATTTTAGATAGATAGGTATTATCGATACGATAGTGTAATCCGCATGATATAGACTATACATCTGAGTGAGGGTATTGGTAATATGGATTGTTCATGTTATTACTAGCACTATAAATGTTGGATAGATAGATACTATTTGTAGATACAGTCTATACATCCAAGTGAGGGTATCCAAACACAACAATAATTCTTTAGGGAATTGTTATCTATTATGGGATACTATGAATCTTGGATCTATGGGAATTATATCTTACAATAATTTTATAGTTGTTCGATTAGATATAAACATAAAATGGGATACCATGGGTGTATAGATTTGAATGCGTTATATTAATTGACTAGTAGTAAGCACAATATCGGATACCGTGGGAGTATAGATATGGGGGCGTTACATTAATGGTATCAGAGCAGTTAAGGCTATAGATATAAGGAAGAGTAATCTTAGTATATAGTCTTCGAGTCCGTAAAAATATTAAATTTACACATACAAATAACATTAACAATTTTATGTTTTATGTACATTTCTATATAATAATAATAAAGAAGTTTTGTGTTATAGGATGGCCAACTCCGATGCTGAGGAAATGTCTATAGTAAACAATCCACCACAAATTGAGTCATTTATAGAGAATGAAGAATTGCTTCATGATCAACAACTACTAGATGCTGAGGAAGAGGAAGATCCAATATCAAGACAATTAATGAGAATTGAAGAATATGATCAAGCAATGGCATCACTAATGCAGAAATCTGAGCATGATAATGATCAGATGAAGTTTAGGGCACATTTAGTTGAGGAAATGTTAGAGCATGAAAGGGGAACCAATAATCGACTGAAAGTACAACTGCACCACGCATAGAGTGGTAGGAGGGAAATACAGTCGAGGTTACTCAAATCTGCTCTGGAAAACTACTTATCTGATAGATCGATCTGTGGTATGCCACATGATCCAGGATTCCTTCGATGAAGTTAATAATTTCTAAGTGTAGTATAGAAATCTAAGTGCTCTGTATTAGTACGAGTAAAAGAGCATTTAATGTTTGTATTATAGCTGGTAGTGTTTATAAACTACTAGTTGTTTAACTGTGTATTATGTGATATATCAATAAAAACTATGTTTATGCTATACAAATTCTTATTGTGGATGTTTATTATTTTATATAGAATCATGCCACCAACCAGAAGACCATAACGAAAGCTAGATAACGATGTTAATCCTGCCCAACAATTAGTAGAGCTTTTGTTAGGGGCTATGAATAGACCCACAACCCAAAACACTCTATTTAAGGATTTTAAATTAGTCGGTCCACCTGAATTCAAAGGTACATATGAACCAGTTGATGCACAAATCTGGATTACTGAGATAGAGAAATTTTTCTTAGTAACCAATGTCAATAACAACCAAAAGACAACTTTTGCAACCTTTTTCTTAAAAGGAGAGGCAAATTACTGGTGGGAATCAACTAAGGGTCGGGTAGAAACTGAAGTTCTGCCATGGGATAGATTCAAAGAGTTGTTCTTTGGAAATTATTTTTCCCAAACTCTGAAGGATCGCATGGAAGTACGATTCTTAGAATTGAAATAAGAAGAACTTATTATATCCCAATATAAAGCCAAGTTTAACGAACTGTCTAGGTTTGCTCCACATCAAGTCAATACTGAACCTAGGAAGACTCGGAGGTATCAGGAAGGTTTAAAGCCTCAGATAAGAAGTAAATTATCTATCTTCCAAATAAAGACTTTTTTTGAAATACTCGAGAAAGCTTTCATAGCTGAGAGTGAAAATGAGAATCTAATCAAATTTCACAAGGAAAAGAAGAATCAAAATGAGGGGGAAACCTAAGTCAGAACCCAGTTCAGGCTGGTTTAATAATAAAAGGAAATGGGATACTACTTTTTCTAACAACCCGAGGAAAAAGATAAGTAAATAATAATAACTTTAATAATAATAAAATGGAACATTATCCTATATATGGGGGAAAACATAAAGGATTATGTCTTAAAAGTAAAAATAACTGTTACAATTGTGGACAAGAGGGACACTTTTCTCCACAGTGTCCTCACCTTAATAAAAATAAATGTTTCAACTGTGGTTCGTCGGAACATTTAGCTAGGAACTGTACCAAACCCAGGAACCAGGGAGAAAGGGGAAATAGAGTACCAGAGAATAACAATAATAAGTCAACAGTAGCTACAGTTGGAGCTCAGAGTCGACCAACTGCGAGAACATTTAATATATCGGTGAGGGATGTTGTTGCTTCGTAGGACGTGGTGACAGGTATCATCCCTATCAACACTTTAAATGCATATGTGTTATTCGACTCTGGTGCTACTTGTTCATTTGTGTCTAGTAGTTTTTCTAAAAACTTGAATATACCATGTGAAAACTTAGACATACCATTCAGTGTAGAAATTGCAAACAATGAAAAAATTCCTCTTAAAACTATATATAGGAACTGTAGTGTGGAGATAAAGGGACACAATTTTCTGGTAAATCTTATTCCAATACATTTGGGAGAATTTGATGTAATCTTAGGAATGGATTGGTTAGTTAACCATAACACGATGATCAATTGTCATCAAAAATGTATAAACCTTTTGACTGCGTCGAAGTCAAAGGTAGTGTTCAACGGAAGTTGTTCACCTAAGCAATCTCGATGTCTGACCATAACTCAGGAAGAAAGGTTACTTAGAAAAGGTTGTTTAGGATATTTGGCCTATATAGTTGATACTCGATAGGAAGGAGTAAAACTAGATCAAATACCTATAGTTAAGGAATTTCCTGATGTATTCCCAGGTAACTTACTCGGTCGTCCTCCAGATAGGGAAATTGAATTTGTCATTGACCTTACACCAGGAACGGCACCAGTTTCTAAGGCACCATACAGAATGGCACCTATAGAACTGAAAGAGTTACTAGTACAACTACAAGAACTCTCAGATAAAAAGTACATACAACCTAGTGTTTCACTTTGGGGAGCACCAATATTATTTGTAAAGAAGAAGGATGGAACCATGAGGTTATGTGTTGATTATAGAGAATTAAAAAAACTAACCATTAAGAATAAGTATCCTTTACTAAGAATTGATGACTTGTTTGACCAATTAAAAAGAGCCGAACACTTTTCAAAAATTGACCTTCGGACAGGTTATCATCAGTTAAAAGCAAGAAAGGAAGACGTGTCGAAGATAGCGTTTAGGACACGCTATGGACATTATCAGTTTCTTGTGATGTCCTTTGGTTTGACAAATGCACCGGCAGCATTTATGCACTTGATGAATCGAGTGTTTAAACCATGCTTAGACAAATTTTTTATGGTGTTCATCGACGATATTCTAGTATACTCGAAAACACGGGAAGAGCATGCTGAACACTTGAGAGTCATTTTGGAGATATTACGAAAGGAACAACTTTACGCAAAGTTTTCCAAGTGCAAATTTTGGTTGAAGAGAGTTCAGTTTTTAGGTCATGTAATTGACAAGAATGGAATTTCAGTAGATCCAACTAAGATCAAAACAGCTGTGAATTGAGAACAACCAACAACTCCAACAGAAGTAAGAAGTTTTCTCGGTTTAGAGGGTTATTATCGACAGTTCATAAAAGATTTTTCAAAAATAGCGACCCCACTAACCAATTTAACTCGAAAGACGGTGAAATACTTCTTGACAGATAAATGTGAAGAGAGCTTCCAAGAGTTGAAGAAGCGACTGAGCATGGCTCCAGTGTTATCTTTACCAGATGATACAGGAGACCTTGTAGTATTTAGTGATGCGTCGCACAAAGGTTTATTGTGTGTGTTGATGCAACATGGGAAAGTGATTGCTTATGCATCATGAAAACTCAAAGATTATGAGAAGAGGTATCCTACTCATGACCTAGAGTTAGCCGCGGTAGTTTTTGCCCTGAAAATTTGGAGGCATTACTTGTACGGGGAGAAGTGCGAGATATATATAGATTACAAAAGTCTAAAATACATTTTTACACAAAAGGAGTTAAACTTAAGGCAAAGAAGATGGTTAGAACTGATAAAGGATTTTGACTGTGAAATCTTATATCATCCCAGGAAAGCCAATGTAGTAGCTGATGCATTAAGTAGAAAAAACCAAGAGAAGTTGAACGTAATAACCACCAATGAAAGGTTAATAAAAGAATTTAAAAGACTAGAAATTGAGGTGGGATGTCCAACTACCTCTACCCAAAAGTTATTCATTCTAGAGGGAGTTTAGTCTCTACTAGATAGAATCAAAGAGATGCAGGAAATAGATGAGGAGTGTCAAAAATGTAAGTCTAATATAACTCATATCAAGAATAACAAATTCAAAATAGACAAGGATGGAATAATAAGATATGAAGATAGAATTTGGGTTTCTTTAAATCAAGAATTAAAAGACGAAATCTTAAACGAACTCATAATTTTAATTTTGCCATACATCTGGGCAGTAATAAAATGTACAAAGACTTAAGTCGGCACTTTTGGTGGTCGAATATGAAAGGAGAAATAGTTGAATGGGTAAGCAAATGTCTCACGTGTCAAAGGGTTAAGGCTGAACATCAAAAGCCAAGTGGTTTACTTCAACCCTTAATGATTCCTGAGTGGAAGTGGGAACATATAACAATGGACTTCGTGGTAGGCCTTCCAGCTACACAGAAGGGACACAATGCCATTTGGGTCATAGTTGATCATCTTACTAAACAGCTCACTTCCTACCTATTAAGGTTACTTATAACCTAGATCAACTTGCCAAGCTATACATTAATGAAATTATCTCAAGGCATGGATTACCTATTTCTATAGTGTCAGATCGAGACCCACGCTTCACCTCAAATTTTTGGGGAAGCCTTCAAAAACACTTAGGAACATAATTGAGATTGAATATAGCTTATCACCCTCAAACTGATGGCCAAACTGAGAGAACCATTCAAACATTAGAGGATATGTTATGAACCTGTATTATAGACTTCAAAGGATGTTGGGAAGATCAGTTACCTTTGGTGGAATTTTCCTACAACAACAGTTACCATGCTAGCATAGGTATGCCACCTTATGAAGCCTTATATGGGAGGAAATATAGAACATCTTTGTGTTGGGATGAGGTCGGGGAAAGACAAATGCTAGGACCCAAAATAATCCAATAAACTACTGAGACCATCAGAATTATATGTGAACAATTACAAGCGTCTCAAGATCGACAGAAGAAATACGTTGATTCACATCGTCAACAATGAAACTTTAGCGTAGGAAGCCACGTATTCTTGAAAGTGTCCCCTTGGAAGGGTAAGATATGTTTTGGAAAGAAAGAAAAATTGAGTCCGAGATTTATTGGACCCTTCAAAATTTTAAGGAGGGTAGGTGAAGTTGCTTATGAAATAGCACTACCCCCTGAGTTAAACCATATTCATAATGTGTTTCATGTGTCTATATTACGACCATACAAACCTGATTAAAACACGTTATAAATTATGAGCCAATCCAAATCGAAGAAGATCTTTCTTATGTAGAAGAACCTACGTAGATCATTAACCGTAAAGAGCAAGTCCTGAGAACAAAAGTGATAACATCGATCAAAGTGATCTGGACGAATCAGAACGTTGAAGAGGCTACATGGGAGCTCGAGAACAAAATGCGAGAGAACTATCCTCAACTATTTACTTAACTTGTATTGTAATTTCGAGGACGAAATTTTTATTAGTGGGAGTGAATGTGAAACCCCAAAACCCTAATAAGAGTCGGTTATGTAAATTAAGTTATATTAATAAAATCTCTCCACTCTAAAAGTGTTTTATGTTATTATATACTCTATTAAACAAATTAGGTCAAATAATTTTTTTTGTCCAAAAATTGACGTGCTTGACACGTCGTGCTTAAAATTATTCTTCCAAAAATGGACTTTTCGGTATATGTATTTTGACAAGCTACTTTGTCATGCTTACACCGACAAAACGCTTTATCGTGCTTGTTAGGATTTGTGAAAAATCTAAGTTAGGAACCTTAGATTATAAACCCTAACCTTGGATTAAAAACCCTAACCCTACTTTATAAACCCTAATCCTAATTAGCTAGACTAAACCCTAATTAGGTTATCCTAACACTTAATCATGATTATTTAACTTTGAGTAGGTGCTAATAAACATCATTAAGCAACCCTAATCATAAAAACCAAAACCTTAATCAAGATTAAAGAGGATTGGGGCATAATTAAGCTACTAATTTGATTAACTAGCTCATAATTAGGTTGGGAGTCACGAATACAAGTTCCAACACATCATAGTACATGCTTACAAACTCCCAAGCAGCACAAACATCATAGATCAGATATTTTGGGAGGCAAGTTGGTGAAAAAGACTAAAAAACCCTAAGTTGCTTAAGTCTATAAATAACAGCCCATCCTCTAGCCAAACTCATAAATTCTCTAAGCCTATACACTCTTATAAACATACCAAAACAAGCCTTGGTGATAGCAACAACAGATTCAGTAGCCAGAAATCAAAATCAAGAAAAGAAAAGATTTAAACCCTAATTTTATCCTAGATCTTTGATGTTATGCTTAATTTGTTGTTTAGATGCTTAGATATATGTAATAACATGTTAGATAGTATGTTAAGTTGATATAAGATGTTTTTATAACATCTAGATACATCAAAATAGTGTTTTAAGTAAACTGGAAATTTTGGAAAAATAGTTCTAACAGTCGAATGTTAGAGCCTGTAGATTCGTGAATGTTAATAGTTAGGTTTGTTAATTGTATGCTAGTTGTAGTATTACATAAGGTATTTAATTTGGAAAAGAAATTAGGTTCATTAGAATCATATATTGCAAGATATAGGTGGTCAAAAGTGGTTGACCAATCACGAAGTTCTGTTTTCTGGGTTACCCATAAAACTAAAAAATAGGTTGAACCGGCTACTTTGACCAACCTTTTAATCGTATTTTATTTGATGTTATGAATTAATACCTTGATATACATACAACATAACTATGACATTCAATCATTTAAACAATTCATAAGATTACCAGAATTAATGGTCAAAAGTCGTTGACCGAGCATGACTATGTTTTCTGGGTTACCCAGAAAATTGAAGAACACGAAGAATAGCCTTCGGCTGTACTTTGACCTACATAGATCTAGACCTTAGAATCATACTCTGTCCAAACTAGTGTAACATATATGTACCCTGATATACATACTACATATTAAAACAATCAAAACACAAATTTATCACACGAAGTAAAGGATCTAGAAGCCACAAAACTGTTGACCGACCATGACCACTGTTCTAGCTTACTTAGAAACTCAAGAACAACTCTTATAGTAACTTTGAGCCTCTATAACTTCTTGTTATATATAGGGAAAAGCATAAAATTGGTATGTTGTTGTACTATTACTTGAGTACTATAACACTTTATACACTTCCAAACCTAGAAACATTAACAATAGAGAATTAATCTAAGGTCAAAGTGACATCAAGGCCATGAATAACTTTGATCTTCACTCACGCAAGTTCCTTAACAATAATTACTTTCGCAAGTTTACTAGACCCTGTATAATTCGTTGAACAAGATTCATATCTTGAATTTCTTTTAATATGTATTACCAAACCTAAACTTGAATTGCCAATTATTTAATGTTATTGCTATAGCTTTAGCATAACTAAAAAAATAAATGATTTATTCATATGATATTATTTATTGAGCATAAACTGTTGTGTCAAATCAAATTGTTTTGGTAAGACACCCTATACTGAGTTGTATGTCCCAAAAAGAGATAGATGTGTGTCAATTTAAAATTTGACACTTAGTCAAATTAGGAACGATTAGGATGAGATGCATACTCTTAGGATGTTGAATAGGCTGACCCTTATCTCACATCTGAATAAGATTTCTAAGTGTTTGTGACTGACAGAAATAAAAAGTCCAGAAATGGTTAAAATATAAAAATTCCAGAAAAGGTAACAACAATCAGTTGAGTTTTAAACTGTTATACTTCTTCAAATCATATATTGTGATTAATTATAACACTTGCTGAGCATGTCATAGCTCACCCTTGTAAATCATTCCCTTTGCAGTATTAGATGGTAACCCTGGCACATCTGGAATGAATAAAGGGAAGCGTCCCTGCTTAGATTAGTTTATATTACAGTCTAGTTGAATGTAATACTTTTGTAGTAAGAAATTCTTATGAAGAATCTTGTAATCGAACCTTAATATATGATATATATATATATATATATATATATATATATAACATCTTTTATTTCTGCAACTGTGTTTTCTTTAAATACATAGATGTAATTAGAATTTCAATTTAGTTTGAGATCCTTGGGAACTATTCTTCTGAGTAAGGGTATTCACAATATGGACTGTTCATGTTATCGTTAATACTTTGTATTTCAGATAGATAGGTACTATCGATACGATAGTGTAATCTGCATGATATAGACTATACATCTAAGTGAGGGTATTGGTAATATGGATTGTTTATGTTATTACTAGTACTCTGAATTTTTGATAGATAGATACTATTCGTAGATACAGTCTATACATCCGAGTGAGGGTATCCTAACACAACAATAATTCTTAAGGGAATTGTTATCTGTTATAGGATATTGTGAACCTTGGATTTATGGGAATTTTATCTTACAATAATTGTATAGTCGTACGATTAGATATTAGCATAAAATCGGATACCATGGGTGTATAGATTTGAATATATTAATTGACTAGTAGTAAGCACCACATCGGATACCGTATGAGTATAGATATGGGGGCATTACAGCTTACCCGACAGAAAGAAATTTTATTTCATGCCTTGCTCTTTTTTCCAATTACTCAAACAATGGTGGTCGTCCTACCGTAAACTAAGTGTAGCACAAAAAAGGAATATGGCGTCGCCGATGTGGCGCCCTATTTTTTCAACCAAGGAGTCCAACCGCAAATGGCAGACTGTGATTTTGTCTTCCTTCCAATTAACAATAAAAACTCCCATTATTTTTTGTTCATTGTAGATATTAATAGATGGTGAGTTATGCTTATAGATCCTTTATACGATAAGGTACCTACAGACAAAAATTCATATTGTTATCAATTAGAGCTCGAATATGTGGTACGTACTTACTGATGCTAATATCATTTTCCAAGTACATCTATGTCATATTGTTGAACGAACTAGTTTGTTTTTGTTTTTTACAGTGTGACTTTATTGCAAACGCAATGAAAATATTAAACCCTGAAAAAAATTTCCCAAATAAAAGAATGTCTTGGGCGTTCAAGTCATTCCGACCTAAACAAAAAAAATTATGTGGATTGCGGAGTCTACGTAATGAAATATGTAAACTACCTTGTCCAAGGCATTGCTTTAGGGCAGTTCGACTGGTCTAAAGAAGATGTGTCATTATTTAGCTATAGAATTACCCATGGATTGCATAAACATAGTGCTATGGAGGTGGAATATATTTAAATTATACATTTTCAAATTGCATATCCCGATGATGTATATGTAATGCGATTTTATGTGCAGCTCAAACAACTCCCAATTATTCAATTAAATACTATTGATTCAAAAAGATCGTGTATTATTATAAGATAATTAATTTCTTATCATTACCGAATAATATCCCCATTGTTTAATTATTTTTATGGCGGGTATTGAAATTTGTGCAAATATGTTAGTTTCGGGATGGTGCACAACAATGAGAATGTGCACTTGTTAAAGGATCGTGGGGCGATGGTGTGATTCATTCAAGCAAATGTGCTTTTGTTAAAGGATCTCGGGACGATAGCGTTATTCACTTGGGCAAACATTGAAATTTATGTAAATATGTCAGTTTTAGGGATGATGGCGTGATTCACTCGGGCAAATGTGCACTTGTTAAAGGATCTCGAGACGATGGCGTGATTCACTCGGGCAAACATTAATTTGTTAAAATATGTCAATTTCAGGACAATGGCGTGATTCACTCGAGCAAATGTGCAATTGATAAAGGATCTCGGGAAGATGGCGTGATTCACTCGGGAAAACATTAAAAATTGTGTAAATATGTCAGTTTTCAGGATGATGGCGTGATTCACTCGGGCAAACGTGCACTTGTTAAAGGATTTTGGGACGATGGCGTGATTCACTCGGGCAAACATTAATTTGTTAAAATATATCAGTTTTCGAGACGATGGCATGATTCACTCAGGCAAACATTAATTTTTCAAAATATGTCAATTTTCGAAACGATGGCGTGATTCACTCGGGTAAATGTACATTTGTTAAAGAATCTCGATTTTAGGGACGATGGCGTGATTCACTCGGGCAAACATTAATTTGTTAAATTATATCACTTTTCAAAACAATAGCGTGATTCACTTGGGAAAACATTAATTGTTAAAATATGTCAGTTTTCGAGACGATGGCATGATTCACTTGGGAAAATTATGGATTTGTTAAAAGATGTCGGGCTTTGGAACGATGGCGTGATTCACTACGATAAATTGTCATTTGTTAAAAGATGTCGGGTCCATGGTTTGATGCACTCGGAATATCATTATTTTTATGTCAAAATATCATCACTTGTTAAAAGAAATCAGTTCTTACACAGAATTAACTCCATTACTCGTTCTTAGCATTAAAAATTATATGTTTTAAAAAAAACTATAACAAACAGTTCTTTACAAAAAAGTAAAATTGATATAGTTCATAAAATTGAAATTTTTTAAATTTTACAGGTGTGGATGTCATGCATTGGGTTCATCCTTGTCGTCAGAGGAATCTAAAATTTTGGGATTGATGCATACCGCCTGAATCCTTTTCGCCATCCGAGCTTCAGCTTCTTGGTATCCCTCACCGAACTGGCAAACAATGTTATTTGTAAGCTCGTCCGACTGCTTATATCCATCGATGACCTGTTGTCTGTTGGTGTCAGTTAGAAGGTCTTCTTTTATTATTCTTTCATACTTGTCTTATAATTGTTTTCCGACTTTTACTAGGTTTATTAATTTCAGTTCAGCGTCATTCTCGTGCTCTTTGAGATCAATATTTTGTTTTCAAAGATCATCGTTCTACGCATTCACTTCATCCAATTCCCCGAGTAAACGAGCATTTTCATTTTTTATGGTTTCCATTACTCGCTCCAAATCTTGAAAATGGCGAACGTTGTTGGCATGGCTTCTTTTCTCAGTTTTTAGGCTGATCTTCATATTTTCAACTTCAGCATTTAGGCGTTCATTTTCAGCCTCTAGATTCTTCTCTTTTGTGCTGACAGTTGGTAGATGACAAAGAGCTCGTGTGACGCCCCCAAAATAGGTATACACCACCCATCTTGAGTCGCCAAAAACATGGTACAAAATACGAATACAATCTTTAATATACAACAAGAGAGCTGTGAGTTTTAATACAATTATTGTCTTCTAGACAATATCCACTCTCAGAATAAGTCCTCATTACATTTATTATCACACTATTTTTACGAATAGTGAGGACTACTAATACTATCATCCGGACCGTCACTCTGTTTCCCGACTAGTCCGGCCACGTTCTCATTTCTCAAGAGAAACGGTGAAAGAAAGGGTGAGCTTAACTAGCCCAGTAAGAAATATTATGACTAAGATAATGCAGAATAAATTATCATTAGTTTTCAACAATGTTAAACTGATAAAATACAATAAACATCAAGTTTAACTGCAGCGGAATAAGCAATCCATTAAAAGAGTCAAGTAGAGAATAAAATCTACTATCTTTTATGATTTAAAAGGTTTCTCATCACTTTTATCACTGGGACTCAGCATAATAAATAACCCATATCTTCCTCAGACTACTCGCCAAGGATATCAGTATCACAACCACAAATTATCCATGCACTACGGGCCAAGGATATTCGTGTATTCATCAATGGTCATGATCATGCCAACAAATGTCCATCAATGCACTACGGGCCAATGAGGACTTTTACCACATCATTTGTAACATTATGGTCATGATTACACCGAATAATCCCTGGTCATAATCATACCAAGTCCATCTATGCACTACAGGCCCCAGATGACTTTAAAAAAATATAAACATGAGGAAGATGACAATGATATAAGAATTCAATAAAACAAGTTCAAGAATTAATTTATTCAGGAACTAATAACGTCCAAATTGTCAACATGATACTTCTTTGTAGAGTAAAATTCAAGAATGCTCAGAAGAATATTTCCACGAAAAGATACTGGATGAAGCGCAAATATCAAGGATATTCCACTAATTTCATGGAGTTTAGAAATCAAAACTTTAACCAACTGAGTATAATAAAGAATGGAATAACAAAAGAAATCACCATGCATGCGGTACTTCGCATAGACAGGTTATTCCAACAGAATAATAAATAACGGAACCAGGTCAGGCGAAATTCGCACCGACAGGATGTTCCAACAGAATAACAAAGACGGAACCAGGTCCGGCGTAAAACGCACAGACATGATATTCCAACAGAATAATAAAGACGGAACCAGGTCCGACGTAAAACGCACAGACAGGATATTCCAACAGAATAATAAAGAATGGAATAATAGAAGTTCTCTTCATGAATACAAAAGAAATAATACCCCTTACCGTAAAAGAAACTGGATATAAGAGTAGTGAACTAGCAGACTACTTTCTTCTTTCTCTCTAAAGTTTCTCTCTCTAGAGTTTTAGTGAATTTGTAAGAAATAATGAAGGAATGAGCTTCTATTTATAGAAGAATGGACTGAATAGTAACTAATCCATGAACGGTCCAGATTGATTTACTTCTAATCAGACGGTCCATAAAATATTCTAATAAAACAAAAATTATTATAATATATATATATATATATACATATCCTGCATCACACGGCATCACCCGTGTGATGCCTTTTCCTTCTCCCACTTAAAACATCTCCTGGCATCATTATTTCCCCTCCCACCAAATTGACAACTTCTCTTATAAACATACAAAAACAAGCCTTGGTGATAGCAACAACAGATTCAGTAGCCAGAAATCAAAATCAAGAAAAGAAAAGATGTAAACCCTAATTTTATCCTAGATCTTTGATGTTATGTTTAATTTGTTGTTTAGATTCTTAGATATATGTAATAACATGTTAGATAGTATGTTAAGTTGATATAAAATGTTTTTATAACATCTAGAAGCATCAAAATAGTGTTTTAAGTAAACTGGAAATTTTTGAAAAATAGGTCTAACAGTCGATTGTTAGAGCCTGTAGATTCGTGAATGTTAATAGTTAGGTTTGTTAATTGTATGCTAGTTGTAGTATTACATAAGGTATTTAATTTGGAAAAGAAATTAGGTTCATTAGAATCATATATTGCAAGATATAGGTGGTCAAAAGTGGTTGACCAATCACGAAGTTCTATTTTCTGGGTTACCCAGAAAACTAAAAATTAGGTTAAACCGGCTACTTTGACCAACCTTTTAATCGTATTTTATTTGATGTTATTATTTTTAATTGTTATGAATTAATACCTTGATATACATACAACATAACTATGACATTCAATCATTTAAACAATTCATAAGATTACCAGAATTAATGGTCAAAAGTCGTTGACCGAGCATGACTATGTTTTCTGGGTTACCCAGAAAAGCGAAGAAACGTAAAAACGATTTTGGTACGTACTTTGACCAACATAGATCTAGACCTTAGAATTATACTCTGTCCAAACTAGTGTAACATATATGTACCTTGATGTACATACTACATATTACAACAATCAAAACACAAATTTATCACACGAATTAAAGGATCTAGAAGCCACAAAACTGTTGACCGACCATGACCACTATTCTAGCTTACTTAGAAACTCAAGAACAACTCTGATAGTAACTTTGAGCCTCTATAACTTCTTGTTATATATAGGTAAAAGCATAAAATTAGTATGATGTTGTACTATTACATGAGTACTATAACACGTATACACTTCCAAACCCAGAAACATTAACAATAGAGAATTAATTTAAGGTCAAAGTGACCTCTAGGCCATGAATAACTTTGATCTTCACTCACGCAAGTTCCTTAATAATAATTACTTTCGCAAGTTTACTAAACCCTGTATAATTCGTTGAACAAGATTCATATCTTGAATTTCTTTTAATATGTATTACCAAACCTAAACTTGAATTGTCAATTATTTAATGTTATTGCTATAGCTTTAGCATAACTAAAAAAATAAATGATTTATTCATATGATATTATTTATTGAGAATAAACTGTTGTGTCAAACCAAATTGTTTTGGTAAGACACCCTATACTGAGTTGTATGTCCCAAAAAAGGATAGATGTGTGTCAATTTAAAATTTGACACTTAGTCAAATTGGGAACGATTAGGATGAGATGCATACTCTTAGGATGTTGAATAGGTTGACCCTTATCTCACATCTGAATAAGATTTCTAAGTGTTTGTGACTGACAGAAATAAAAAGTTCAGAAATGGTTAAAATATAAAAATTCCAGAAAAGGTAACAACAATCAGTTGAGTTTTAAACTGTTATACTTCTTCAAATCCTATATTGTGATAAATTATAACACCTGCTGAGCATGTCATAGCTCACCCTTGCAAATCATTACCTTTGCAGTATTAGATGGTAACCTTGGCACATTTGGAATGAATAAAGGGAAGCGTCCTTGCTTTGATTAGTTTATATTATAGTCTAGTTGAATGTAATACTTTTGTAATAAGAAATTCTTATGAAGAATCTTGTAATCGAACCTTAATATATGATATATATATATATATATATATATATATATATATATATATATAACATCTTTTATTTTCGCAACCGTGTTTTCTTTAAATACATAGATGTAATTAGAATTTCAATTTAGTTTGAGATCCTTGGGAACTATTCATCTGAGTAAGGGTATTCACAATATGGACTGTTCATGTTATCGTTAATACTTTGTATTTCAGATAGATAGGTACTATCGATACGATAGTGTAATCTGCATGATATAGACTATACATCTAAGTGAGGGTATTGGTAATATGGATTGTTCATGTTATTACTAGTACTCTGAATTTTTGATAGATAGATACTATTCGTAGATACAGTCTATACATCCGAGTGAGGGTATCCTAACACAGTAATAATTCTTAAGGGAATTGTTATCTGTTATAGGATATTGTGAACCTTGGATTTATGGGAATTTTATCTTACAATAGTTGTATAGTCGTACGATTAGATATAAGCATAAAATCGGATACCATGGGTGTATAGATTTGAATATATTAATTGACTAGTAGTAAGCACCATATCGGATACCGTAGGAGTATAGATATGGGGCATTCTGACTTACCCGATGAAAGAAATTTTATTTCAGGCCTTGCTCTTTTTTCCAATTACTCAAACAATGGTGGTCGTAATACCGTAAACTAAGTCTAGCACAAAAAAGGAATATGGCATCGTCGATGTGGCGCCCTATTTTTTCAACCAAGGAGTCCAACCGCAAATGGCAGACTGTGATTTTGTCTTCCTTTCAATTAACAATAAAAACTCCCATTATTTTTTGTTCATTGTAGATATTAATAGATGGTGATTATGCTTATAGATCCTTTATACGATAAGGTACCTACAGACAAAATTTCATATTGTTATCAATTAGAGCTCGAATATGTGGTACGTACTTACTGATGCTAATATCATTTTCCAAGTACATCTATGTCATATTGTTGAACGAACTAGTTTGTTTTTGTTTTTTACAGTGTGACTTTATTGCAAACGCAATGCGAATATTCAACCCTAAAAATTTTTTCCCAAATAAAAGAATGTCTTGGGCGTTCAAGTCATTCCGACCTAAACAAAAAAAATTATGTGGATTGCGGAGTCTACGTAATGAAATATGTAAACTACCTTGTCCAAGGCATTGCTTTAGGGCAGTTCGACTGGTCTAAAGAAGATGTGTCATTATTTAGGTATAGAATTACCCATGGATTGCATAAACATAGGGCTTTGGAGGTGGAATATATTTAAATTGTACATTTTTAAATTGCATATCCCGATGATGTATATGTAATGCGATTTTATGTGCAGCTCAAACAACTCCCAATTAATTCAATTAAATACTATTGATTCAAAAAGATCGTGTATTATTATAAGATAATTAATTTCTTATCATTACCGAATAACATCCCCATTGTTTAATTATTTTTATGGCGGGTATTGAAATTTGTGCAAATATGTTAGTTTCAGGACGATGCACAACAATGAGAATGTGCACTTGTTAAAGGATCGTGGGGCGATGGTGTGATTCATTCAAGCAAATGTGCTTTTGTTAAAGGATCTCGGGACGATAGCGTTATTCACTTGGGCAAACATTGAAATTTATGTAAATATGTCAGTTTTCGGGATGATGGCGTGATTCACTCGGGCAAATGTGCACTTGTTAAAGGATCTCGAGACGATGGCGTGATTCACTCGGGCAAACATTAATTTGTTAAAATATGTCAATTTCAGGACGATGGCGTGACTCACTCGAGCAAATGTGCAATTGATAAAGGATCTCGGGAAGATGGCGTGATTCACTCGGGAAAACATTAAAATTTGTATAAATATGTCAGTTTTCAGGATGATGGCGTGATTCACTCGGGCAAACGTGCACTTGTTAAAGGATTTTGGGGACGATGGCGTGATTCACTCGGGCAAACATTAATTTGTTAAAATATATCGATTTTTTGAGGCGATGGCATGATTCACTCAGCAAACATTAATTTTAAAAATATGTCAATTTTCGAAACGATGGCGTGATTCACTCGGGTAAATGTACATTTGTTAAAGAATCTCGATTTTAGGGACGATGACGTGATTCACTCGGGCAAACATTAATTTGTTAAATTATATCACTTTTCAAAACAATAGCGTGATTCACTTGGGAAAACATTAATTGTTAAAATATGTCACTTTTCGAGACGATGGCATGATTCACTCGGGAAAATTATGGATTTGTTAAAAGATGTCGGGCTTTGGAACGATGGCGTGATTCACTACGATAAATTGTCATTTGTTAAAAGATGTCGGGTCCATGGTTTGATGCACTCGGAATATCATTATTTTTATGTCAAAATATCATCACTTGTTAAAAGAAATCAGTTCTTACACAGAATTAACTCCATTACTCGTTCTTAGCATTAAAAATTATATGTTTTAAAGAAAACTATAACAAACAGTTCTTTACAAAAAAGTAAAATTGATATAGTTCATAAAATTGAAATTTTTTAAATTTTACAGGTGTGGATGTCATGCATCGGGTTCATCCTCGTCATCAGAGGAATCTAAAATTTTGGGATCGATGCCGACCGCCTGAATCCTCTTCGCCATCCGAGCTTCAGCTTCTTGGTATCCCTTACCGAACTGGCAAACAATGTTATTTGTAAGCTCGTCCGACTGCTTATATCCATCGATGACCTGTTGTCTGATGGTGTCAGTTAGAAGGTCTTCTTTCATTATTCTTTCATACTTCTCTTCTAATTGTTTTCCGACTTTGACTAGGTTTATTAATTTCAGTTCAGCGTCATTCTCGTGCTCTTTGAGATCAATATTTTATTTTCAAAGATCATCGTTCTACGCATTCACTTCATCCAATTCCCCGAGTAAATGAGCATTTTCATTTTTTATGGTTTCCATTACTCGCTCCAGATCTTGAAAATGGCGAACGTTGTTGGCATGGCTGTTTTTCTCGGTTTCTAGGCTGATCTTCTAATTTTCAGCTTCAGCATTTAGGCGTTCATTTTCAGCCTCTAGATTCTTCTCTTTTGTGCTGACAGTTGGTAGATGACAAAGAGCTCGTGTGACGCCCCCAAAGTAGGTATACACCACCCATCTTGAGTCGCAGCGAAATAAGCAATCCATTAAAAAAACCAAGTAGAGAATAAACATCAAGTTTAACTGCAGCGGAATAAGCAATCCATTAAAAGAGTCAAGTAGAGAATAAAATCTACTATCTTTTATGATTTAAAAGGTTTCTCATCACTTTTATCATTTGGGACTCAAAGATAATAAATAACCCATATCTTCCCTGCACTACGGCCAAGGATATCAGTATCACAACCACAAATTATCCATGCACTACGGGCCAAGGATATTCGTGTATTCATCAATGGTCATGATCATGCCAACAACTATCCATCAATGCACTACGGGCCAATGAGGACTTTTACCACATCATTTGTAACATTACGGTCATAATTACACCGAATAATCCCTGGTCCTAATCATACCAAGTCCATCTATGCACTACAAGCCACAGATAACTTTAAAAAAAATATAAACATGAGGATGATGACAATAATATAAGAATTCAGTAAAACAAGTTCAAGAATTAATTATTAAGGAACTAATAACGTCCAAATTGTCAACATGATACTTCTTTGTAGACTAAAATTCAAGAATACTTAGAAGAATATTTCCATGAAAAGATACTAGATGAACGCAAATATCAAGGATATTCCACTAATTTCATGGAGTTTAGAAATCAAAACTTTAACCAACTGAGTATAATAAAGAATGGAATAACATAAGAAATCACCATGCATGCGGTACTTGCCCAGACAGACGAGTTATTCAATAGAATAATAAATAACGGAACGAAGTCGGTGAAATTACATGCAAGCGGGATGTTCTAATGAGAATAACAAAGAGCGGAACCGAGTCGAGGTGTAAAACACACAGACATGATATTCCAACAGAATACTAAAGACGGAACCAGGTCTGACGTAAAATGCACAGACAGGATATTCCAATAGAATAATAAAGAATGGAATAACAGAAGTTCTCTTCATGAATACAAAAGAAATAATACTCCTTACCGTAAAAAAAACCGGATATAAGAGTAGTGAACTAGCAGACTACTTTTCTTCTTTCTCTCTAAAGTTTCTCTCTCTAGAGTTTCAGTGAATTCGTAAGAAATAATGAAGGAATGAGCTTCTATTTATAGAAGAATGGACTGAATAATAACTAATCCATGAATGGTCCAGATTGATTTACTTCTAATCAGACGGTCCATAAAATATTCTAATAAAACAAAAATTATTATATATATATATATATATATATATATATATATACATATCCTGCATCACACGGCATCACCCGTGTGATGCCTTTTCCTTCTCCCACTTAAAACATCTCATGGCATCATTATTTCCCCTCCCACCAAATTGACAACTTTCATTATAATATATCTACTCCCTCCACCATACGCAAATTACATCCACCAAAATTCAAAACCTACACCAAAGCCTACACCACCCATCCCACTCACAATTATATATATATACATATATATATATATATATACTGACATTTATAAAAATATATATAATAACTTATATATATATATATATATATATATATATATATATATAGAAGTAATAAAACAAAATTGAGATAACTTTCTACCGATAATTTTGAAAAAATGGGTAAATGGGGGTACAATTAATAATCCAAATTTTACAATAAATAATTCATAAAAATTCACCTCAATATTTTTAACAACATTTATCATCATTATTATAATTCACAATATTAATCGACCAAGTCGTTCCCAGGAAAGAGGAGGCTTTCCAATAAGGATTTCTCTTTATTGGCGCGCAATTAGGTGACCAAACCTCTCCTTGACAGAACTTCTAGACATCATTAATATTGCAAATAATAACATTAATAACTTTGTCGTCTCAATTATTGATTTAATAATATATAAAATATCGACAATAATTGAATCAAATAACGTGAGATACTATGAAACAATTACTGTAGCAATAATTGAACAAAACTGAGTGACTTCTCACGTAAGCATCAATAATCAATACCGTGTGCTACTAAGCAACCACGCCAGTATTCTTTGTACTTTTACTACTCAAGAGTAGTTCAAAGTAGGTTTTAATCGCAAAACTTCTGCCATTATTTTCATAAAAAGATATTTTTATCGTTTTCTCAATCCGATAATAATTCCGTTGTGGGGTCCACCAATGATTGTGCCATCGTACGAATATTCCCTGATAAAACGAATATTCCCCGACCAATCGAATATTATATAAAAACTTGCGTACTTTGAAAAATTTATAAATATTACCCACAACTATAACATTATATCAAATTCATTCCATAATATTCAAAATTGATATTTATAGAAAAATCATCTTTATTCATAAAAGTTGGGGTCTTACAACCTCCCCTTCTTAAGAAATTTCGCCCTCGAAATTAGGGTACGTACCTGGTATGTCAAAGAGGTAAGGATACCTTGATTTCATTTCAGATTCTAACTCCTGGGTCATTTCCTCAACATCGTGGTTTCTCCACAAAACTTTAACTTGAGGTATAACCTTGGAGCGTAGAATATATTTCTTCTTATCCAAGATTTGAACAGGAACCTCTTCATACATTAAATCTTCCGCTATTTCGTCTGGTTCTAACTCAATAATGTGGTTCGGGTCTTTCACATATTTAAGTAACATGGATATATGAAAAACGTTATGAACACGAGACATACTTGGCGGTAAAGCAAGTCTATAGGCTACAGTCCCTACTCGATCGAGGATTAAAAATGGGCCAATGAATCAAGGATTGAGCTTTCCTCTCTTTCCAAATCTCGTAACTCCTTTCCATGGAGAAACACGTAACAACACATGATCTCCAATATCGAATTTTACGTCCTTTCGATGAAGATCAGCATAACTCTTTTGTAGGTTTTGTGAGGTTTTTATATGTTGCCGGATCGTTTGTATCTTTTCCGTAGTCATACGTATTAACTCCGGTCCCAACAACGTTGCTTCACCCACCTCATCCCAGCATACTGGAGAATGACACTTTATTCCATACAACGCTTAGAATGGAGCCATGGCAATACTTGCTTGATAACTGTTGTTGTAGGAAAACTCCACCAACGGTAAGAACTTGTCCCAACTTCCCTTGAAGTCAAGGACACAGAGTCTTAATAAATCTTCAAGAGTTTGAATAGTCCTCTCTGATTGTCCATCCGTTTGAGGATAATATGCCGAACTAAATCGTAAATCTGTGCCCATAGCTTTTTGCAAACTAACCCAAAATCTTGAAGTGAATCTTGTTTCTCGATCAGAAACTATGGATACTGGCATACCATGCAGTCTTATAATCTCGTTTATATACATACGAGCAAGAAGTTCAAGTGTAAGAGTTTCTCGTATTGATAAGAAGTGAGCAGACTTGGTCAATCTATCAACAATGACCTAAATTCCATCTATGCCTTGAGAAACCTTGGGAAGACCAGTAACGAAATCCATGGTAATGTGCTCCCACTTCCATTCTGGAATTTCAAGTGGTTGCAATGGACCTTTTGGTACTTGATTCTCCGCCTTGACTCGTTGAAAAGTTAAACACCTTGAGATAAACAACGCTATCTCCCTCTTCATATTGCCCCACCAAAATGTATGTCGAAGATCATGATACATTTTGGTACTCCCAAGATGGATTGCAAACGGTGTGTTGTGCTCCTCCTTCATGATTTTATACTTTAAATTAGGGTCATTAGGAACACAAAGTCTGGAGTTGACTCGAAGTATTCCTTCTTTATCGATTCTTTCTTCCGGCATAGCACCTTCTTGCACTTTCTTCCTCATACGCATTAGTTCCAGGTCTGTAATTTGAACAGCTTTAACTTTATCGATTAAAGTTGGTTCTATTCGTATATTCGCCATCATCACGTGGGTCCCTAGAGTCTATATCTCTATCTCCATCCTTTGCATGTCATACAAAATGGGCCTCTATGTTGACAATATCGCACTCGTACCCGCATATAATCTTCTACTCAATGCGTCAGCTACCACGTTTGCTTTTCCAGGATGGTATTGGATGGTATGATCATAATCTTTCAACAGTTCAAGCTAACGTCGCTGTCGCATGTTGAGTTCCTTTTGAGTGAAGAAATATTTGAGGATTTTATGATCCATAAAGATCTCCACTTTCTCCCCATACAAGTAATGCCTCCAAATCTTTAGTGCAAAAACAACAGCTGCCAACTCTAGATCATGAGTAGGATAATTCCTCTCATATTCTTTGAGTTGTCGAGAGGCATAGGCTATAACTTTCCCATGTTGCGTGAGAACACATCCTAACCTTTTGCCCGAATCATCACTGTAGATGACAAATCCCTCCGAGCCAGATGGTATTATCAGAACAGGTGCTGAAATGAGTCTCCTCTTGAGTTCCTGAAAACTCTTCTCACATTCCTCGCTCCAACTAAATTTTGTATCTTTCCGAGTCAACTGAATTAATGGAGTAGCGATTCGAGAAAATCCTTCCACGAATCTCCGATAATAACTAGCTAAGCCGAGAAAGCTACGTACTTCGGTCACTGATTTAGATTGCTCCCAGCTTTGAATAGCTTCAATCTTTGCTGGGTCAACAAATATTCTATGACTTGATACCACATGCCCAAGGAATGCTACTTCCTCAAGCCAGAACTCACATTTCTTTAACTTGGGATAAAGCTTATATTCACGAAGCTTTTAGAGTATCAGCCTCAAGTGTTGCTCATGATCTTCATGACTTTTGGAATAAATAAGGATGTCATCAATAAAGACGACCACAAAGTGATCCAAATATTCCTTGAATACTCGGTTCATCATATCCATGAAATCAACAGGAGCATTAGTCAATCCAAAAGACATGACTAGGAATTCATAATGCCTGTACCGAGTTCTGAAAGCCGTCTTTAGAATGTCATCGGTTCTAATCTTCAATTGGTGATATCCGGAACGAAGATCAATCTTTGAAAAGAATTTGGCGCCTTGAAACTGGTCAAATAGGTCATCAATACGTGGTAATGGGTACCTATTTTTGATGGTGACATGATTCAACTCCCGATAATCAATACAAAGTCGCATACTCCCATCTTTCTTCTTCACGAATAGAACAGGAGCACCCCAAGGAGAAGTACTAGGATGAATAAAGCCAATGTCTAACAATTCCTGTAGTTGGGTCTTTAACTCCTGAAGTTCAATAGGAGCCATTCGATATGGGGCTTTGGAAATGGGTTTTGTACCGGGTTCAAGGTCGATACAAAATTCAATTTCACATTCTAGGCGTAGGCCAGGAAGTTCTTCAACGAATACGTCAGGAAATTCATTAACAATAGAAATATCATTCAAAACTGACGTATTTTTGTTTAGATCCGTGACATGAGCTAAGAAAGCTTGACATCCATTTTTTAATAAACGAATAGCTTTATGGCTTGAGATGACAGTGATTGGTTTTAATGGTTTAGTTGCTTGAATTCGCATAATAGGTTATTTAGGAATATGAAAGCTAACAACCTTATGAAAATAATCAATTTTTGCATGATGAGTAGTTAACCAATCAATCCCTAGAATTACGTCAAATGCAAGTATTTTCAATGAAATAAGATCGACAGGTAATGTGAGGGTATCGATTTGAACCAAACAAGACTTATAAACAGTGGATGTAATGAAGGTTTCTCCCAACGGAGTTTCAATAGATAAGTCAAAGTCTAATTTCTCCGGAGTCAAATTTAAACATTGAGCGCAAGTAGGAGAAATAAAAGAATGGGTAGAACCGGTATCAAATAAGGTATATACTTTGCTAGAGTTTATGATAAGCTTACCCGTGATGACCTCATTCGGGTTCCTTGCTTTCTGGGAGGTCATGACAAACGCTCTCCCTTGCACTACTGGCTTTGACTTTTCTGGGGCGTCCTTTGGTGCCTCCATCCTAGCTGAACTTGTCTTCGGTGAACGACAAAATTGGGCTAGGTGACCTTCTCTTCCACAATTATAACATGCTTTGGACGGCATCGCACAGTTTGGACTGATGTGTCCCTCCCCTCCGCATTTGAAGCATATGATAGGTGGTCGTTCTCCTTCCTTAACAACAGGTGCTGATGTTGACGTCTTTCCATCATTGTTGAATCTGCTCTTCTTGAAATGTCCATTCTTATTGCTTCGGCCATGATTACCATCGAAGTGGTTACCATTTTTGGCATGTTGATTCCCTCCACGCTTATTGTCACCGCTTCGATGACTGTTATCACTGGTATTATCATTTTGTCGGCTGCTCTCTTTTGGTTGGGTTGACTCATTATTGCACTCCAATAATTGAGCCCTATTAACAACATCTGAATACAAACACAGTTTATGAGAGATAAGATATTGACGTATCTCGGGTTTCAAACCTTTTAGAAACATTCGCGTCATTCTCTCCTCGTTATCAACCAAATGGGACGCAAACTGGGACAACTCGGTAAACTTAGCTTCGTACTGCGACATGGTCGTGTTGTTTTTCTCCAGCTTGATGAACTCTACCTCTTTCATGTGACGAATACTTTCGAGAAAGTATGTGTCGTTGAACAATTCTTGAAACTTCTCCCAAGTCATCTTCAGTGCGGAAGGTTGAGTACGTTTTATAGATTCCCACCAGTAATCTGCCTTTGCACGCAATATGAAGGTGCCAAAGGAAACCTTTTGCTCCTCAGAGCATCCCAAGACATCAAATATCAAATATCTTGCAGATCTGCTTTATCCACGTCTCCGCCTTAAGTGGTTTTGGCTCTCCAAAAAACTCTGGTGGTCCCAGTTCCTTGAACTGCTTAGCAGTGACCATCCGTGAGTTACTAGTGATTCCACCTGCATTTTGTACAGGAGCCGCTCTTTCCTGATGTTGCATGAATTGCATAAAGCCTCTGAACATTCCATCGTTCATCATCTGGTCAATGTTGTTGTTTGCCTGAGGATTGTTGCCTTCCTGATGCACATTATCCTGATTATTGATCTGTGGAGACTCAACGGTCTCCTGTGCTCCATTTATGTTCTCAACATTCTCGGATGTCATTTTCAAATACTACCACAAAACAAGGGTTAATTAACATATCACATATTATTACTATACTCTGACCGACCAATTAAATACCAAATAAACTTAGGTAGGTCATACTAGCGAAGGAATTCCCCGTCACTCCCCTCCTAATTCTTGTCTCACATCTTAGCCAGGGATCATATCCCTAAGCTTTGATACCAACTGTGACGCCCCCAAAATAGGTATACATCACCCATCTTGAGTCGCCAAAAACATGGTATAAAATACAAATACAATCTTTAATATACAACAAGAGAGCTATGAGTTTTAATACAATTATTATCTTCTAGACAATATCCACTCTCAGAATAAGTCCTCATTACATTTATTATCACACTATTTTACAGAATAGTGAGGACTACTAATACTATCATCTGGACCGTCACTCCGTTCCCCGACTAGTCCCGGCTACGTTCTCATTTCCTGAAGAGAACAATGAAAGAAAGGGTGCGCTCAACTAGCCCAGTAAGAAATATTATGACTAAGATAATGCAGAATAAATTATCATTAGTCTTCAATAATGTTAAACTGATAAAATACAATAAACATAAAGTTTAACTGCAGCGGAATAAGCAATCCATTAAAAGAGTCAAGTAGAAAATAAAATCTACTATCTTTTATGATTTAAAAGGTTTCTCATCACTTTTATCGCTGGGACTCATCATAATAAATAACCCATATCTTCCCTGCACTACGGCCAAGGATATCAGTATCACAACCACAAATTATCCATGCACTACGGGCCAAGGATATTCGTGTATTCATCAATGGTCATGATCATGCCAACAAATGTCCATCAATGCACTACGGGCCAATGAGGACTTTTACCACATCATTTGTAACATTACGGTGGCCATGATTACTGCAAAGAATAATCCCTGGTCATAATCATACCAAGTCCATCTATGCACTACAGGCCACAGATGACTTTAAAAAAAATATAAACATGAGGAAGATGACAATAATATAAGAATTCAATAAAACAAGTTCAAGAATTAATTTATTTAGGAACTAATAACGTCCAAATTGTCAACATGATACTTCTTTGTAGAGTAAAATTCAAGAATGCTCAGAAGAATATTTCCACGAAAAGATACTGGATGAAGTGCAAATATCAAGGATATTCCACTAATTTCATGGAGTTTAGAAATCAAAACTTTAACCAACTGAGTATAATAAAGAATGGAATAACAAAAGAAATCACCACGCATGCGGTGCTGAGCATAAAAGTTATTCCAACGAGAATAATAAATAATGTAACCGTGTCGTGAAATTCGCACCGATAGGATGTTCCAACAGAATAACAAAGACGGAACCAGGTCTGGTGTAAAACACACAGACAGGATATTCCAACAGAATAATAAAGACGGAACTAGGTCCGGCGTAAAACGCATAGACAGGATATTCCAACAGAATAATAAAGAATGGAATAAAAGAAGTTCTCTTCATGAATAAAAAAGAAATAATACTCCTTACCGTAAAAGAAACTGGATATAAGAGTAGTGAACTAGCAGACTACTTTTCTTCTTTCTCTATAGTTTCTCTCTAGAGTTTCAGTGAATTCGTAAGAAATAATGAAGGAATGAGCTTCTATTTATAGAAGAATGGACTAAATAGTAATTAATCCATGAACGGCCCAAATTGATTTACTTTTAATCCGCGGTCCATAAAATATTCTAATAAAACAAAACTTATTATTATTATTATATATATATATATATATATAATATACATATCCTGCATCACACGGCATCACCCGTGTGATGCGTTTTCCTTCTCCCACTTAAAACATCTCCTGGCATCATTATTTCCCCTCCCACCAAATTGACAACTTTCATTATAATATATCTACTCCCTCCATCATACGTAAATTACATCCACCAAAATCCAAAACCTACACCAAAGCCTACACCACCCATCCCACTCACAACTATATATATATATATATATTGGCATTTATAAAAATATATACAATAACTTATATATATATATATATATAAGTAATAAAACAAAATTGAGATAACTTTCTACCGACAATTTTGAAAAAATGGGTAAATGGGGGTACAATTAATAAGCCACATTTTACAACAAATACTTCATAAAAATTCACCTCAATATTTTTAACAACATTTATCATTTTTATTATAATTCACAATATTAATCGACTGTGTCGCTCCCGGAAAGAGGGGGCTTTCAATAAGGATTTCTCCTATTGGCGCATTAATTAGGTGACCAAACCTCTCCTTGATGTAACTTCTAGACATCGTTAATAGTGCAAATAATAACATTAATAACTTTGTCGTCTCAATTATTGATTTAATAATATATAAAATATCGACAATAATTGAATCAAATAATGTGATACTATGCAACAATTATTATAGCAATAATTGAACAAAACTGAGTGACTTCTCATGTAAGTATTTATAATCAATACCGTGTGCTACTATGTAACCACGCGTATTACTGTACTTTTACTATCGAGTAGTTCAACAATTTTAACTATAAAACTTTCGCCGTTATTTTCATAAAAAGATATTTTTATCATTTTCTCAATCCGACAATAATTCCGTTGTGGGGTCCACCAATGATTGTACCGCCGTACGAATATTCCCTGACCAATCGAATATTATATAACAACTTGCGTAATTTGCAAAATTTATAAATATTACCCACAACTATAACATTATATCAAATTCATTCCATAATATTCAAAAATGATATTTATAGAAAAATCATCTTTATTCATAAAAGTTGGGGTCTTACAGCTCGGGCGAGAGTGGCTATAGCCTGAAATGACAAATGCTGATTAGGAATGATACTAACTTAAACGAGAATGATATGTTATGCATAAATACTTGTTTATGGACTTACTCGTCCCTGATATTTGGCACTTTTACTTATGAGTTGTTCGATAGAATCCTCTTCGAACCTCTTGTCTTCTGTTGGAAGGGAGAGCAGATCGTGAAGGTGGAAAGGGTAGTTCTCAGGTTCATCGGGCCACATTGTCAGTGGCGTTGGTTTCGTTGATTGTGGTGTAGAAGCATCTACAGTTGATGTAGACGTTGGTTGGGGGCACGTGTATGGTTTTGATGGCTTGTTTCTTTTGAGGAGGATTGACGGTAGGTGCTTCAATCTCTTTCCTTTTGGTGGTCTTCTTGGGAGTGGTGTAAAGGGCAGTATTGGTACGAAGGGATGTTGGGGCAGATGCTTTCTTTTTCTTGAGTGTTTTCTTCTTGAACAATATTCTTTTTTCCGTGGCGGTTAGTTCTGGGCATCGAGACGAAGGAGATCAGTTGTACAATGAGGAGGCTAAGGGGTTTTTATACTATTTAGGTGAGACGACGAGCTGCATGGAGCTTTCGTGTGACAGATTGGATTTAGATTCAACTTCATCTTTGGCGATATATAAATCATCTTCGATGGGCAAAACTGTTCTGGATGTTTCGCCAAAAATGGGTGTTGGTTCATTCCTGAAAACAAAAATTGTGAAAAATAATGTGTTAGTGTCGTTGGTGGTACGAAAATAGTTTAAAAGAAAGAACAAAGTTTAGGACTTACGACTGTGGTTGAATAATCAACTCTGATTGGAAAGAAGTTTAATGGACCAATATTCTGTGGGCATCTTGGCAAATATGTCATCGAGTTCCTCCTGAAGGTCGTTGGAAACCTGACCGTACATGACTTTTATGGTTGAAGGATCGGCCTATCTGGTGAAGAGGTGGGTGTCGGGTCCCTTGATATAAAACCAAAGTTTGTGCCACCCCTTATTCCTGGAAGGGGTTTTCATCCAAGTACGCTTGGTGTGATGTTTCTTTAAATGCATGAAGCCTGTTTCTTGGGATTTTTTGAGGTCAAATATCTAGAAGAGCAAGTCATTGCATGGTGGGAGGCCACAGTCGTGGTAGAAGGCAATGAAGCATGCGAGGTGACTATATGAGTTCGATACTAGTTGTGCAAGCCCGATTCGTATGAAATTGAGGAAGTCGGAAATGAAATCATGAAGGGGAAAACAGACCCCATATTTGAAAGTATGTAGCGTAATAGCCACTCATCCATCTGGACGTTGATAGATTCTTTCATTTGGCTCCGGTACACTAAGGTGATAAACGAACGGGATTTGATACTGTTTGTACACTTCAAAAAATTGCTGACTGGTGATGGCAGACTTTATGTTGGTGTGGGTGTATTTTTTTTGGAGGAATATTATTTCAACATATTCATATCGACTATTTTGGAATCAGTTTTAGCCAGCAAAGGGGTGTCCTGAGGTGCGCTGACTATTTTTTATCTTAGTGATAGGTTTCATATTACTTTTGCTAGTAGTTGTTTGAGGTTGTGAGGAGCCAGAATCAGTCAATAATGATCGATCTAGAGTTAGTAGGTGATGTGTTGGTGTGACCAGAGAAAGGGGAGTAGTTTCAAAATAGGAAAATAGAGAGTAGTCGATTGTTTTTGGGGTGAAAGGGATATATATGATGTGAAAATCTTTTTATCTTACGCATGTTTCCCCATATATAGCGCTGGTATTATGATGGTGGGCCCTGTATTGTAACGTGTCTTAAATCTAGGCATACATTAACTTCTACGGCGTGGTAATGATGATTGTGGGTCCTTGTGTTGGTATGTGGAATAAGCGGGGGCTTTACCTTAGTTTTGTTTCTGGATAAAACGGTGTCATTTGTAAGTACTACGTATGTCCGCGAAACTAAACTCTGTATCCTGACTATTAAAATCCAAATTACAAACGAGGCATAGATACTCTCTTTCATCGTTAAGGGGAATATCAACTTGGGAGGGCATATCATACGGTGTAACCATACCTCTACACAATTGTGTCATCGGTAAGCTCTAATTTGGGTGCTTATTATTCAGTTCGATTGTTTTGTCATGGATTTATTTGCTGAAGAATCATTTCATTCACTTTCAAGCACTTCAAAAAATTGTATGATTTGAATGATGTCACAAGTTTATGTGATGATACCATTCCGTATGTTGGTCAAATATTTGATACATTGGAAGAGGCTAAAAAATTTTACAAAAAATATGCGAAACGTGTTGGTTTTGAGGTCAAAATAAAAACTAGTAGAAAATATGTTAGATCTGAATATTTTTGTTCTAGATTGTATCAATGTCGTAAAGCTGGGAGTGTGGTTGTTAAGAAAAGAGAGATTGTCACTGATGACGAAGATAATAATGTGGTTAAGGGCAAGCGAAGGAGGGACTCGATTGATAGAACAGACTGTAGAGCAAGATTTTATGTTGTACATGATAGGAGTAAAGATAAATGGTTTGTGTCCACTCTTGAACTGAATCACAATCATAAATTTTTGTCTCCAAGCAAAGTTTCATAAATTCAAACACACAAAAATATCTCGGGACTAGCCAAGGAACTTATTGAAACCCTTAATAATGTTGGGATTGGTCCAAGTAGGATGATGAATGTTTTTTGTTCATTAGGAGGAGGTACGAGAAATGTTGGGTTCTTTAAAATGAATGTACAAAATATAGTTAGAGATATTAGACATGATAATATCATTGCGAATGATGCACAGGCTGCAATAGATTACTTGAGAAAGCTGCAGCTTGAGAGCCCGAGCAGATTTTACTTTAGTGTAAAACCAGGCGTGGATAATCGGATCGGATATATTATGTGGGTAGATTATCAGTCAATAGTTGCATATGCAAATTTTGGCGATGTTGTTACATTTGATACCACATACCGAACAAATAAGTATTCCATGCCATTTACTCCTTTCACGGGTGTAAATTAGCACTATCATTCTATATTACTTGGGTGTCCACTATTGAGCGATGAGACTGAGGATACATTTGTATGGTTGTTTAAGTAGTTTCTTGAAGCAATGAATGAAAAACATCCAATAACCATTATCACTGATCAAGATCGTGCTATGTCGAATGTGATTGCTAGGGTTTTTCCTAATACACATCATGTCTTGTGCACGTGGAACATTAGAAAAAAATTCCCAAAAAAACTTGGGCATATCTATTCCTCACATCCGACTATTAAGTCAAACTTTAACTACTGCGTGTTTAAGTCTTTGACTATTCAAGAATTTGAGGAAAGATGGAATTTCTTGCTTGAGGATTATAGTCTGCAGGACCAAGAATGGTTTAAATCTTTGTATGAAGTAAAAGAGAAATGGATTGGGCTGTATTCGAAAAATTTCTTCGCAGCAGGAATGACGACGACGTCTAGGAGTGAAAGTATGAACATTTTTTTTGACGAATATGTAAACACTTCCACGGGGATTAGAGATTTTGTTTTCAAGTCCCAAAAATTCATTGAGAAGTAGTACATAAGAGAGAAACAAGATGATTATCTGACGGTTAATCGTGCAAGAAAATTCCTTTTCGGAGATTTATTAGAAATGCATGCAGCTAAGATATATACCAAGGAGATGTTCCGGCGTTTCCAGATTGAACTGATAAAGTCGCACAAGTTAACTTCAAAGAAGGTGCATGAGTTGTCAACTCCTGATTCAAATATCTACTTGGTGTTTAAAGTGATGGATCTTGAATCTAGCTGTAGGTATTTCACAGTTGTGTACTATATCGAAACTTGAATGACAAAATGTAATTGTAAACAGTTTGAACATTCTGGTATAATATGTCATCACATTCTCAGGCTTCTAAGTTCAAAGAACTTGGTTCATATACCTGAACAATTGATACACAAGCGTTGGACTCAAGCTACTAATAAAACGAGCGTTGTGACCCCGTACATTCTCCCCTCTGTAATAGATTATGCTGACACACAAATCGGTCGGTTCAATCACATACACAAATGATTCATCTATTTTTGTTGGATGCTTCATCTTCTAAAGAAGACACAGATTATGATCTCCAATTGTTAGATCGTGAGCACAAAATTATCCTCGCCTTCCCTGCAGAAGGTGTGAAAGCAAGACCGGACGAGAATGTGCAACTTGTTATCAATAATGGGACCAATATGGAATTGCCTGATGATAATGAGTATGATGATGCAGCTGCTTCCCATGATCATGTGTTTGATCCAATATGTTCACAGAAAAAAGGTCAAAAAAAAGCAACACGGTTGAAAAGTGTTGTCGAACAATTGTCTGGTAAGAAACCACTTCGAAAGTGTGCAATATGTGGAATCTTTACAAACCACGATAAGCAGAACCATTATAAAGCTTTAGGGTTGAAAAAGTCGAAATCAACATAATTTCATTTCTTTCGATTTATTATGACATTTTTATACAAATAAATTGTTATTGTTTTCTAATCAGATGTCTCTATATGTAATGCCCGATAACTGCATGTCCCTATCCTGTAAATGCCACGATAAGCAGAACCATTAAACTCGGAACAGGTAATATCTTCATTGTGGGTACGCGGTATTAAACTGCATGCGAAACCTTTCAAAATGTTGATATTGTACGACATCGTTTAAATCATAGATGTCTTCAAGCAACATCATTTTAATTATATACCTAGAGTCCGCAATATTAAACTACGGATGGGGTTTTAGACAAAGAATAGTCAAATTTAATGTTATTAGTCTTCCATTATTATGGGTATTATTATTGCAGATTCATCGTCATATTTTGCGATGATGGAATATTACCCATGAACAAATAGAAAACTTAATAGCATTAAATTGAACTATATTCGTCCCAGATCGGTACTGTAAAAAGAGACAAAATATAAAAATATATATAACTTATTAAAGCTAAAAATCTTTTATTTCTCCTGCATATTCTTGTTAGTTGTTACAGATTTATGTAATCTGGGATGATACGACAATCCATGGCTAAACAAGTAGAAGAATATATGTACCCAATGGAGTGAAGGGTTTTCAATACATCCTTCCACTTGTTAGCCATCAATTTGTCTCATACTCACAGATAACATGATTCATGTTCAAACAACAAAACTATGCAATAAGAGATAGAAAATTCATGAGCCTTAATTCTCATAATAATTGGATTAGGTCTAGATGTCTTCTATTTGCAGTTCTATCTCGTCTTATATATAGGGGACCTAGCGTCCGCGATATTAAACTGCGGACGGGTCCTTTCAAGAGTGTTGATACTGCACGACGTCGTTTAAATCCTTAAACTAGAGTCTGCAGTATTAAACTACATACGAGACTTTCCAAGAGTGTTGATATTGTACGACGTCTTTTAAATCCTTGAACTAGTGTCTGCAGTATTAAACTATGTACTGTATGCCCAAAATGTACTGCCAGAATAGATCAATTATTTAGTTCTTCTATGCAAACCCTAGAAGTGTCAGCACAACAAATTGATGTTTATTGATGTATAACCTCAAGATGTTGTTGTGACGCCCCCAAATTCGGGTATCTTCCAACCCGACATATGGTGCTCCACTATACTAACATCCATACAATCATTCCATTGAAATACAACAAAATGAATGTAATTACTATCTTCTTATTACAATCAAAGTATAATCCTTCCCAGGTTCATAAACCAGTTATATCATTCATTGTTCATACTGTATAATACATACAAACTTACTAAACTATTACATAATGACTAAGCATCCATCTTAGCTTTGCCCTTATCTCTCTTGGCATTCACAGTACGTTCATCTATAACTGCAGTTATATAATTCACGCAAGAAGTGAGCATGATAGCTCAGCAAATTTAATCAAGGATAACAGTAATACCACATTCGTGAATTATATAGCAATTCTGACATAACTGAACAATAGTTATGAAGTATTATGAAACAATAATACTTTAATAGTTCATAACATCAATTCCCAAAGTATAGAATAGATTAGGAATTTTGAACCGGTCGATAGACCATGAAAAGTAACTTTCAGTTTTCATACTTGAAAAGTTGTCCACAACACTGAGGCCGTTCATCCGTATAACTTATGAGCACTTCTAGGTGATCAGCCTATAGTACTCTATGTTGATCAACACTCATTCATTAAACGTATTTACGTTTAATATTTTTGGCAAACTCGCGTGCCCATCGAATAATCAATGAAAAATACTTTTGTTTGTTCATAAACAAACCTTACCTTCACGTCCGTACCAATTACTTGGCATAGGATAGCGTTAACATTTCTATATAGAATGATATGAATAATAATCAATCTATATATTACGAATAGTCTAGCCGAGTTAAAATCTGGCATCAACCTTTTCTTTAGAACAAGTCTTGCAATTCAGTTCAACGAATCACATAAAACTTGGCTAACCTGAAAGTTAGACAAACGTTAAGAAAACTTGCCTTTCAGCATCTTCAAATAACTTAATTAACTGATCACAGCCTTTAAAGAATCTACATGATATATTCATATAGCACACTATAATTAGCTATCAAACGAATGTTCACATTGTTTCTACAAGCTTCTTTTTCTTCTATATCTTAGTTAACTTAATAACTTTATTAAAGTCAGCATGACTTATTACCCTTCGTCCCGGTTTATTACTCAACTGACGTTATTAACCGGACTCGAACATTGTTGATAAAGTACGAACTTTGTTCGTCGTTCTTAACTTGTTAACATGCATTCAATTCCTAAGTTTTTTAACAACATATACCTTAGTATAGATAGCATAGGAATAGCTTTAATACATTTATAAAGTGTACAAACATTACCCCTATAGGTCCCTAAACAATTGAAGTTCAAAACCTATGTCAATATCAAAAGCCTAACACTTTCATATTTGTGGCTGGCCATCCTAGTACTAGACTAGCGTTATACCGCTTGATTAACGATGATTGACTCTTGGGTCCCAAGACGCATGCGGAGAGAGCGGTGGTCTTCTTGGCGCCATTTAGCGATAGTAAATACCTGTCTGCTGGCGTTATGGTGGCAATTTTACACTATATGTTCCGGCGCCGCGGTGCAGGACCTCGATTCTGATTTCAACAATTTTTGAAAAACCTTGCGAAATTCCCGTGGCCATAACTTCTTCGTTATAAGCCCGATTTGGTCCGTTCAAAAGCCTACACGTCATAAATGACATACTCTATGCGTTCATATAATAATTCCATAGTTTTGAGTCCAATAACTCAAAATTCACTATTGAATTCATTTTCTAGACGTTCGTAAACATTAATGAACGTTCAATGCTCGTTTTCTTCGTTTTAAGTCGGAATCCGACGATTCTCAAACCCACAACTCTTAATCACCCTATCTCACGTGTTGACATTGAAAAACATTGTTTCCAATTCTTACGACAACTTTTGACCTCTAATCCGGAATTCAACGTTTTCGACGTTTAACGTCTATTTCAGTGAAATCCGCCATAACTTCGTTACTAGCATTCTCTAAGCCAAATCACATGGAATACTCCATAGATTTCATATCTACATCCTAACCAAACAAGATGCATATATTAACGTATTGATGGAGTTCAATCGTTTATAAACAATTGATTTCAACAAACAATATTTTCATGGTTCAAAACTATATTAAACCTTATGATTCTTATAATCTCATGACTTGTAGAGATTGAATCTATGGTAAGTCATCTTTAATCTCTCATACAAGACATATACCACCCATTCTATGATTCTCTAAGATAAAAGAAAATCTAAAAGAGATGGAATGAGAAGTAAGGAATATTACCTTAAAAACTCTTAGTGTTCTTGATAAAACTTCTAATGAAAAAGCTTCAAAGTAGAAGAATGATTTAAGTCTAGCTCTTTTCTCTCTTAAATATATTGGTTGAGCAATTGAAAAAATCTCAAATGTCCAACCATGCCTTCTTATTTATAGGAAAACAAGAGGAAGGGCTTTTTGGTCCAATGTCCCACCTCCTTACTATTCAACACTTTGTCACCAATTAAAATACTTGGTGACCAAGCCTCAAACTTAGCTTTCACACCAAGTGGCCGGCCCACCTCTTACCATATCACATCCCATGGGTTGCCCCATGAGTTTTACCCATTCGGTAACCCACCGGTTCGATCCACGGTTCGGTTTTAATGAATTGGGCTTAACTAACTTAACAATGGGCCTTGAATTGGGCTTAACCCATCAATCTCTTTGGGCTTGGTCATTCAATTGATTGGGCTAATTCTAATCCAACACAATTGAATTAGTCATTAAGTCTTAACTTAATTCTATAATACGAATCGTATCCCATACGTACAATTCACGTATTCTCTCCGTATACTACTTGTACACAATAATCGTATTGTACTTCATATTTACTCAACGTATTATACATAGATACTAAATAGTATCATAAATGTATAACACTCGCATTAACCCTAACGCCATTCCTTCTACGCATATTATTTCCTTCTCGGAAATCAATATACTCAACCCTTAGGTTTTAAGTCCGCGGGCAAAAACTGCGTTTGCCATAAATAAAATATTATCAGATATTCCATCTAATCTCAATATTCTCTCATCACGCGTTTCTCATAATATCAAAATAATTCCCCGAACAGAAATGGATGAATAGTATTTTTACGAAAATTTCTCGGAAAACAATAATTTTCGTCTTGGAAATTCCAAACAAATAATTCTAGCACGAAGCCAGAATACTAACCACGTTAGCATATTCTAGGTCATAGAATGACCTTCACATAGCTTACTCACATCATAATCAATTAAATTCATTTAATTCACATAATCAAATAAAAATTTAATTGTCATAAAAATTCGATTTTCTCGGGCATTACATTCTCTCCCCCTTATAAGGATTCTGTCCCCAGAATCTTAGCTTATAATTACATAAACAAATGAGGAAAATCTTCCTTCATTTTACTCTCGAGCTCCCACGTTGCTTCTTCAGCATTGTGGTTTCTCCATAACACCTTCACTGAAGGTATTACCTTATTTCTTAAAACGTGTTCCTTCCTATCAATAATTTGAACTGAAAGTTCCTCGTAGGACAAGTCTTTCTCTATCTGAATAGATTCATACTCTATTACGTGTTTATAGTCCGGTTTATAAGGACGCAACACTAACACATGAAACACATTATGAATGCGTTCCATTTCTGGATGAATATGTCTTATACATATTCCAAAAAATATTCCCTTCCCTGGTTCTTTATAACCAATACATAAGTTCTTTGTCATAATATCAAATACATTACAACATTAAACCTATACTATTACATGCAGTTCAACGATCCGCCTTTAGCCTTTCCTTTATCTCTACCGGATCCTTGGTCCATTAGATCGTAGCTGCATTCATATGGTTCAAGCAAGAGTGAGCATAACTAGCTCAACAAGTATGACAATTCCATTTAAACAACATGCTTGAATCATACAAATCATATATCTTCAATAACTGAACAATAGATATGAAGTACTATCGATAATTCAAAATAGCACTTCTCTGTTCTTTAAAACATTTTACAATGACAATAGTCAGTAAAACATCAATTACGGTCCAAGACCTTGAGCATTTCATACTTTCTTTGAAAAGGACAACCCGACACTAAGTCTATAAGTCCAGCATTACTTACGAGCACGTCTAGGTGATCAACCTATAGTACTCTATGTTGTACAACAATACTTTCTTTAAACGTATGTACGTTTAAGTTGTGGCAACCTCACGTGCCTGTCGTTTGACGAAAAAATATTTGTTTAGCATACTCAGTCTTCATTTGAAAACCATACCAAAATAGTTTGGCAAAACATTGAAAATACTTTGATAGATTATAAGAAATCCAAAACATCTGAAGTCTAGCCGAAAGAATTGGCTTTGACTTCATCATGCATCAATTCATTCGCAAGAATACATAAATCACAAAACTTGTCCAGATTGAACATAAACAAGGGTTAGAACACTTGCCTTTAGCGTCTGTTACTATTATTACACTTTTTATTTAAGTCTTTAAGGTCTCTACAATATATGATCACATGACGTAACACATTAGATCATATATAATCAAGTATGGTTACAACTATATCTTACCCTTCTTCTCAATCTAATCATGTTTTAGATTGTTATTATTGGTTCTGGCTTATCACATTACATTATTCTGACATTTAATTAATCTTTCGTTGACCTTCAGTTGTAATACTTAAGGTCTTTAACATCATTTAAGGATGTTACTTTAGGTTTAATAATGTTACATTTCATCATTAACCAACTGCCTTTCCTTTTATCTTCATAAGCTTTCATTCATTGTGGCAAACCCTAGTCTTTGGTCTTTGTGGTATGAGTTAATAGTGGCGAGTGAGGCCTTGGCATTTATGACGCCACTCATAGTTCATTTGGCCACGCCACGACATGACTCTCCAGTAGGTTAGGGCACTGCTTCAGTGTTGCAGTGCCACCAATAAACAAAGAAATTTGGCCTTGTGGCCACACCTCTGTCTACTAGACACTTTTGACAGATTTTGAACTTTGTGAACTTCCCAGACTCTAAATTTGATAATTTTAAGTCCGAATTGGTTCGTTCAAAAGCCATTATCTCACAAATTACATACTCTAAGTGTTCATGCAAGAATTTTCCATTTTCGAATCCGTTAACTCAAAATTCATGACAACCGTAATTTTGTAATCTAAATTTTTAAATATTTATTTGATTGAATAAATATTTTTTGATGAATTAATTATTAGATTAATTAATTAATTGATGAAGTGGTGATAGATTAATTTAATTTTTATGTGTTACATTTATTAATTTAATGTGGAGAATTTTTATTATTCAAGTATGTGATTATGTGAGCTTATTGAATTAAAAGAAATATTTAATGAGCCTATGTTATTTTAATTAATTTAATTATTAATTAGAGATTTAATAATTTGACATTATTAATTAAAGAGAATTTGAATTATGTGACTATGTGTATTAATGAGAATTTACTATATTTTAATTAAAATAAATTAAATTAGATAATTGATTTATTTTATATGGATGTGACATTATTTAAACTATATGATAAGGTTTTATTAAATTAAATAGTTTTGAAACCTTTTAATTCTAGCCAAACATGGCCTTGGTGGGAGTTGAGGAAGTTACCCATGATGGGGGTAATCACCTCAAGGCCGTCGATTTTCTCCATTTATCAGACGCTTTCTTTTCTTATTATTTTCTAAGTCTGGCAAAAAAAAAAAAACAGAGAGAGTTGAGAAAAGTTTTGAGAGAGATTGTGAGTTGGGTAATTGAAGAACTGTGGAGGAGGAGTTTATCTCTTGCAAATTGTATTCTACGCTTGGGTAATTTCTTCAACCCAATTCTTATTATACGTCTTTTAAGTTTTCATAAAAAAATGGCTTTCATACTTCTGTGAGTCTTTGTATTTGGGAAATTCTGTTGTTATGAGAATATATGTAATAATTCGAGTTGTATGGCATGTTTTAATATATATTATATGGGTTTCCATATCTTCAGTTTCATGAAATTATATAGTAAAAGATTTCAGAGTATGTGATATGGCCATATGGCCTTATACGTGATTTTTATATGTCAAATATAATTTATTTTGCAAAATTCACACATTGATATGATTATGCATGTTAAAATGAACAAAATGAAACTTGAATGGTTGGATTTGGCTTAATAACAAATCCGTAGCGTTAAAATCCATGTTTTTGTTCAAAAACTTCAAGAACATCAAAAATAAAATCCAATTTTCATATTTTAATTTGTGATTATGTGTTTTAATGGATTAAAATCACTCCATAGATGTTAAGTAATGATTATGTATTTAATTATAACATGTGGGTATGTGTAATTTGGTGAAATTAGTGTTAAAGATGTGTTGATTTTGTTGAATTTGTGTTCTTCACGAATGGAAATTCAGAGTCTGGGTTTTTCATATGCCATTTGATTCATTTCATTTCTCGCCACAGCAATCACTAAGTATCAAACAAAGTATGCCATTAATGTCAGTAGCAGCCAAGAGCTAGTATAAAAGTGGAAATAAGCTATGCCATGCCACTTAGCAGATTGTCCAGAAAATGCAAATTTTTAATGTTCAAGTATAGAAATGAGTTAGTGACCTAGTCTAATGAACATAAAAACTTGTTAGACATATAATGAGATATTAAAATGAGTTTTTACCAAGTCAAGAAGACAATTACATGTTATTTGAATCGTTGATTATGTAATTAACTTGTTGTTCGTGTAGTATTATATTATGTGAAAACAAGTATGGTAATTTGACTAAGTATGGTCATAAAGTCGAGTTTAGACAAAGAATAACTTATGATGTTTAGTACGTTATTATTGACTGGTATTGTGAACGTAATTGATATGTAGGATTTAATTCAAAGAACGAGTTTGTTTAAGTGTAATCTACGCACGAGGCAAGTTTCTAAACCTTATCTTGTTACATTGAGCAAGTTTTCCAACTCTACATTTACGTTGAGCAAGTTTCTTACCCTAAACTTTCGTTGAGCAAGTTTCCTAATCCTACTTGTTATTGTTATATAAGTTGATTAATTCATCTTTCGATATTGAGCAAGTTCTCATTATTATTGATCAAGCTTTTTCTTATATATTAAAGCTTATTAATCTTCAAGCATGATGTTGTTATACAATAATTATTCTATTGTATACCTTTTTAGATGTTATTCAAGTTAAATATTCATTCACTGTTAAACCTTGTTAGACTAGCGAACCCTTATTGATTCGACTAGTCCATAGTTGATGAGCGTTCTAAATTTCAGAACCCCTTGATGAATTATCCAAACCAAACTTCCTTTGGTGCGGACTCGAATGTCAAAATCGAGATGAACAACCTCATATAGGGGATTATTTACGCTTTAGCGTTAAGATATTGTGTGCGAGATGGTACTAAGGTTTGATCCCCTAAGTACGAGAAGGAGAGTCCATAGTCTTATGACTGTTAAAGGTTTCAAGTAAAAATACTTGACAACCTAGGACATAGTTCAAGGTCTTATGACCCTCAGAAATTCTTTTGATTCTTGTTATTCATTCTTGATTCAAAAGTTGAGCTTTTATATCCGAAGTTATTATTTCTCTCGCATGTTATTATTCATTGTTATATTGTTATACTTGTGGGCAATTGTGCTCACTCTTGCATAATAATAACATTGCAGTTAAGAACAAAAGAGCAGACGAACCTTCCACTAGTAAGGGCAAGGGCAAGGGCAAGCTTAGCAAGTAATGAAGACTGTTTTATAAATAATGTGATTATGTGATGTAATTAGAATTGATGTTACTAAGACTTATTTGTTTATGTTTTTCGCACAGATGTTTTAAGGTTAGAGTAACCTGGGATTTATTTATTACTCAGTTGATGTAACCCCATAAGGGGAGAGATTTATTATTTATTTTACCTATTGCATGGTTTGAAATTTATTTATGGGTAGATAGATAGATGATGCTTGTACAGTGAACACCAAATCCTGTGGAAATGGAAGTACCGGATTTGGGGGTGTCACAGGTTGGTATCAAAGCTGTAAGGTTATGAACCTTAGGTGGGGGGAACAACCTTAGGTAGTAGCCTTGTAGGAGATTGAGAACATAGTGATGGTAAACTCTTATCGAGTTCTAAGAAATGAATTTTTAAATTCATTAAAGATAATAAAAGACTTTATGTGCTTATGTGTTAATCTATGTGTTCGCTAGCACGGATTAGTAACTAAAACTTAAAATTTTGTTGTCAGGATGTTGGATGTTGGAGGAGCTAGTCGAGATGGGGAGGAGGAGCCCCGATTACCTATAGAGGAGGAGCCCCGAGACATTCATGTCGTCAGGGAACAACTTGTACAGAGAGAGCCATCTCCGTTGATCACTGTTGCTGGTTAGGAGCATGAGCCGGAGACAGATCCAAAGGAGGATCCTGAGGAAGAGGAAGAAGAAGAGGAAGAAGAGGAGTTCCCACCGAACTCCATTGATGCAGAGATGTATGATGCACTCTATGATCGTAATGTAGAGTTACAGGATATTGTTCGGGATCGACCGTTGAAAGGTGGTTAGTCGCCAGATTACTATTGAAAGAGGGGGATAGAGATTGTGACTCTTCACACACGTTTAGGAAACGTGGAGTGGGATCTGTTCACGAGAAGGGTCGGACCGAGGATAAGTCCATGAAATAGAGAAGTTAAAGAAGGATCTGAAGGAGAGCTTAGAGAGGCTTTCCATAGCAGAGGAGGGCTGGATACGAGAGTCACGCCGTGCTGATCGTGTAGAAGATGATCGCCGTGCGAAGAAGGCTAAACTTGAGGAGATGTACTCTACACTAAAAAATGCAATGGATGTGGTCCAAGATTGAGTTAGGAAGTATCCAATCCAGTTTGAGGATCTACCATCATATATGCTAGATCGCAGAACGATGTGCCGCATCATGGAGGAGGAACGAGCAAGGCTATCCAAATAGCTTTAATGATACGGTGATAGTATTAGTTTAAATATGTGAAAACTATTTGATAGTTAATGTAAAATTCGATATGTTCATAAATAAAGGAATATTGTGATGTTTTAAATCTTGTAGATTCTTTATCTCGGGATAGTTGATGTAAATAGCAGTGATGCTATCTTATAATGTAAAGACTTTTGAATTAAATGAAATGTCAAAGTTTATTTGAAGTAATGTGTTAAGTGAGTTATGATTAAATGTTTTAGTTAAGTCTTAAATGTTTAAGAGATTGAATAAAGATCTAATAAGCGTATATTCTTAACAGAAATATGCCGCCTAGAAGACAAAATCGTCAGCAAGCCCAGGAAGGGTCAACAAACAATAACAATGACGCCAATGCTAACTCCATTCAGCAATTGGTAAACCTTTTAGCTGGAGCACTTAATAATCAACCCCAAGCTCCACCAAATACTTCATTTAAGGACTTCAAGGCGGTGGGACCGCCAGAGTTTAAGGGTTCCATAAACCCAATTAAAGCTCAGACGTGGGTGATGGAGATGGAGAAGGTGTTCGACGTCGCTCGAGTAAGGGAAGATCAGAAGACTGCTTATGCAACGTTTATGCTGAAGTCCGAAGCCAGCTATTGGTGGCAGGCAAACAAGGTGAGAGGAGGTGAAGGTGTTATATCCTAGGAAAGATTCAAAGAGATGTTCTTCGAGATGTACTTTTCCGGCAAGTTCACAAAATCAGATGGAAGTCCAGTTTCTAGAATTGAAGCAGGGAAGTATGTCAGTAGCTGATTACGCGGCAAGGTTTAACGAGTTGGCTAGGTTCGCCACATACCAAGTTCACACTGACGAGAGGAAGGCAAGACGATTTGAGTAGGGACTGAAGCCCTGGTTGTATAGCAAAGTGTCAATGTTCCAATTGAACACTTTTGCTGGGGTGTTAGAGAAGGCCATACTTGCTGAGGGTGGAAGTGATGCAGTAACGAAGTATAATCAGGAGCAGAAGAAGAAGAAGAGTGAGAAGGAAGGTAATAATAAGACTGGTGGGAGTAGCACTGGGGTAATCACAGTCAGAAGAGGAAGTAGTCTGATAATTCGTTAATTTGGAAGTCAGTCAGGAGGGAGGCGAAGAAGAAGATTGAACCGTGTCCAACCTGCGAAAAAATGCATTTGGGAGTTTGTTTGAAGGGGAAGCGAGTGTGCTACAATTGTGGTCAGGAAGGCCACATAGCACCAAACTGTCCGAACCCAAAGAAGGGTGCATGCTTCACATGTGGATCAAAGGACCATCTTGCAAGAGATTGTCCTAAGAAGGGATCGGGAGGGACGAGTTCAGGAGGAAACAGAGGAAATACTGGTGGAAGCACTCTAACCATTGCAGGACCAACCGCAACCAATAGACCAACAAACCGTAACGTTCTCAACATGAAGGCAGGGGACGGCAGATGCAGTCTCGCGATGTGGTGTCAGGTATCATTCCGATCAATAAAGTTAATGCTTATGTGTTATTTGATTCGGGTGCTACTTGCTCATTTATATCCGATGACTTCGCTAAGAACTTAGAATTGTTTAAGGACGAGTTAGAATACCCCATGAACATAGAAATTGCGAATAGAGAAATTATCCCTGTTAAGTATGTGCACAAGAAGAGCGTAGAGAGTAGATATTAAGGGTAATATCATGAACGTAGATCTTATCCCTATTCGACTTGGAGAATTTGATGTTATTTTGGGTATGGATTGGTTATCCAATTATGGGGCGGTAATTGACTGCCAGAAGAAGTGTATTAACCTTATGACTCCGTCAAAGGTTGTGTTTTATGGTAGCAAGTCGCCTAGACAAGCGAGTTGTCTGACGATGATGCAAGATAGAAGATTGTTAAGGCAAGGCTGTGTAGGATATCTAGCTTACATAGTCGATAGTCGTAAAGAGAATCCAAAAATAGATGAGATTCCGAGTAGTGAGAGATTTCGCAGACGTATTTCCGGACGATTTGTGGGACTTCCTCTAGACAGAGCAGTTGAATTTGTGATCGATTTGGCTCCAGGAATGGCCCCAATATCGAAGGCACCGTACCGAATGGCACCGGTAGAGATGAAAGAATTGATGGTCCAACTACAAGAATTACTGGACAAGAAGTATATTCAACCAAGCGTATCACCGTGGGGAGCGCCGGTTTTATTTGTGAAGAAGAAGGATGGAACAATGCGACTCTGCATAGACTACAGAGAACTGAATAAGGTCACGATTAAGAATAGGTATCCATTACCGCGAATCGACGACTTGTTCGATCAGTTAAAGGGAGCAAGATATTTTTCAAAGATAGATTTGAGAAGTGGTTATCATCAACTGAAGGTGAGACCAGAGGATGTACCGAAGACAACGTTTAGAACACGATACAATCACTACGAATTTTTGGTAATGTCATTTGGTCTAACGAATGCTCCTGCAGCATTTATGGGCTTAATGAATGGAGTGTTCAAGCCATTTTTGGACAAATTTGTAGTGGTATTTATAGATGACATTTTGGTATATTCAAAAACCAAGGAAGAACACGAAGAGCATTTGAGGTTGACATTAGAGACATTGAGGAGAGAGAAGTTGTATGCTAAGTTTTTGAAATGTGAATTCTGGATTGAAAGAGTACAATTTCTTGGACATGTGATTGATAGAGATGGAATTTTGGTGGATCCCTCCAAAGTCAAAGCTGTGATTAACTGGGATCAGCCGAAGACGCCGTCGGAAGTAAGAAGTTTTCTTGGATTGGCAGGTTATTACAGAAGATTCATTCAGGATTTTTCCAAGATCGCAACTCCGCTGACGAATTTGACTAGGAAATCGGTGAAATTCGTTTGGACGGAGAAGTGTGAGGAAAGTTTTCAAGAATTAAAGAAGAGGTTGAGTACAACACCTGTGTTATCTCTTCCGGATGACACAGGAAATTTTGTGGTATATAGTGATGCATCGCATAAAGGACTTGGCTGTGTGCTTATGCAGAATGGTAGAGTCATTGCGTATGCGTCACGACAACTGAAAGATTATGAGAAGGGGTATCCGACCCATGACTTGGAGTTAGCTGCAGTGGTTTTTGCTTTGAAAATCTGGAGGCACTATCTCTATGGGGAGAAGTGTGAAAATTTATTCAGATCACAAGAGTCTGAAATATATTTTTACACGTAAAGACTTGAACATGCGTCAAAGAAGGTGGTTGGAGTTAATTAAGGACTACGATTGTGAGATTCTATACCATCCGTAAGGGTAAATGTGGTGGCCGGCGCCCTAAGTAGAAAAGGTCGGGAGAAATTGATGATGTTGACCGCTCAGGAGGAGCTAATTTTAGCGATGGAAAAGCTGGAATTGGAAGTGAAGTATCCTATGGAAATTGACGAGAAGCTGTTTCAGATGCAAGCTGGTACAACCTTACTGGATAAAGTTAAGGAGGCTCAACTTCAGGACGAAGAATGTGAGAAAGTGAAGAAGAAGATATCTGAAGGGACCGAACCGAGATTCAAAATAGCGGTGAGGGACTACTAAGATTTGAGAGAAATTTGGGATGCCTTGATGTAGAGATTAAGGAAGAAATTTTAAGCGAAGCTCACAACTCAAGATATTCGATTCACCCTGGTAGCACCAAGATGTACCAAGATCTTCGACAACACTTTTGGTGGCCAAATTTAAAACGAGAGGTTGCAGAATGTGTTGCCAAATGCCTGACATGTCAGAAAGTGAAAGCAGAACATCAGAGACCGAGTGGGTTGCTACAACCTTTAGAGATTCCAGAATGGAAATGGGAACATATTACGATGGATTTCGTGGTTGGCCTACCGACGACCCAGAAAGGCTACGACGTAGTATGGGTTATTGTTGACCGATTGACGAAATCCGCACACTTCCTTCCGATCAAAATCAGATTCAACCTAGATTAGTTGGCAAGGTTATATGTGAAAGAGATTGTTTAAAGGCACGGAGTTCTGGTGTCAATTATTTCTGATAGAGATCCGCGTTTTACGTCGAACTTCTGGAAACGTCTACAGGAATGCATGGGTACACAGTTGCGAATGAGCACAGCATATCACCCTTAGACAGATGGACAGAGTGAAAGAACAATCCAGACATTGGAAGATATGTTAAGAGCTTGTATAATGGATTTCAAAGGAAATTGGGATGATCATTTACCGCTTGTAGAGTTCGGTTACAACAACAGTTACCACGCTAGTATTGGAATGCCACCTTATGAAGCGTTATACGGCAGAAAGTGCAGAACTCCACTATATTGGGATGAAGTTGGTGAAAGACGATTACTAGGACCAGATTTAGTACAACAAACAGCAGAGATAGTCAAAGTGATTCGAGCAAGATTGATAGTAACCCAAAGACAGACAGAAGAAATACGCCGATCCACACCGTAAGAATGTTGAGTTCGAACTAGGTAGTTATGTGTTCTTAAAGGTCTCTCCTTGGAAGGGAAAGATCAGATTTGGAAAGAAAGGGAAATTGAGCCCAAGATTCATTGGACCCTTTGAAGTTCTGAGAAGGGTCGGAGAAGTTGCCTATGAGGTAGCCTTACCTCCATCTCTAGAGAATGTCCACAATGTTTTCCATGTCTCAGTCCTACGACCCTACAAACCCGATTACAAGCACGTAATTGAATATGAACCCCTACATTTTGACAAAGACTTGTCTTATGAAGAAATTCCTGTTCAAATTGTCGACCGAAAAGAACAAGTTCTCAGAAATAAAGTAATACCTTCTGTTAAGGTAATTTGGAGGAACCACAACGCTGAAGAAGCTACGTGGGAACTCGAAGAGAATATGATGAAGAATTATCCTCATTTATTTACTTAGATTGTTATATGCGATTCGGGGATGTAATCTTTGTAGTGGGGGGGGAGAATGTAATGGGACGACTTGTTTGAGTTATGATTCTGGGGACAGAATCCTTTTAAGAGGGGTAAGATGTGACAACCGTAATTTTGTAATCTAAATTTTTTAAATATTTATTTGATTGAATAAATATTTTTCGATGAATTAATTATTAGATTAATTAATTAATTGATGAAGTGGTGATAGATTAATTTAATTTTTTTATGTGTTACATTTATTAATTTAATGTGGAGAATTTTTATTATTCAAGTATGTGATTATGTGAGCTTATTGAATTAAAAGAAATATTTAATGAGCCTATGTTATTTTAATTAATTTAATTATTAATTAGAGATTTAATAATTTGACATTATTAATTAAAGAGAATTTGAATTATGTGACTATGTGTATTAATGAGAATTTACTATATTTTAATTAAAATAAATTAAATTAGATAATTGATTTATTTTATATGGATGTGACATTATTTAAACTATATGATAAGGTTTTATTAAATTAAATAGTTTTGAAACCTTTTAATTCTAGCCAAACATGGCCTTGGTGGGAGTTGAGGAAGTTACCCATGATGGGGGGGTAATCGACCTCTCTTGCTGTCGCTTTTTCTCCATTTATCGACGCTTTCTTTTCTTTTCTTTTCTTATTATTTTCTAAGTCCGCAAAAAAAAAAAGAGAGAGAGAGTTGAAAAGTTTTGAGAGAGATTGTGAGTTGGGTAATTCAAGAAGCTGTGGAGGAGGAGTTTATCTCTTGCAAATTGTATTCTACGCTTGGGTAATTTCTTCAACCCAATTCTTATTATACGTCTTTTAAGTTTTCATAAAAAAATGGCTTTCATACTTCTGTGAGTCTCTGTATTTGGGAAATTCTGTTGTTATGAGAATATATGTAATAATTCGAGTTGTATGGCATGTTTTAATATATATTATATGGGTTTCCATATCTTCAGTTTCATGAAATTATACAGTAAAAGATTTTAGAGTATGTGATATGGCCATATGGCCTTATACGTGATTTTTATATGTCAAATATAATTTATTTTGCAAAATTCACACATTGATATGATTATGCATGTTAAAATGAACAAAATGAAACTTGAATGGTTGGATTTGGCTTAATAACAAATCCGTAGCGTTAAAATCCATGTTTTTGTTCAAAAACTTCAAGAACATCAAGAACAGTCCAATTTTCATATTTTAATTCTGTGATTATGTGTTTTAATGGATTAAAATCACTCCATAGATGTTAAGTAATGATTATGTACGAATTATAACATGTGGGTATGTGTAATTTGGTGAAATTAGTGTTATTTGAATTACGTGTTCTTCATGAAACTGGAAATTCAGAGTCTGGGGTTTCGCACCATGACGCCAACCCCCAGTTCATTTCTCGCATCATTGTCAAGGTTACCACAAAGCTATGCACAAGAAGCGCTAAAAGCTAGTATAAAAGTGGCCATAATGCTTACTTAGCAGATTGTCCAGAAAATGCAAATTTTTAATGTTCAAGTATAGAAATGAGTTAGTGACCTAGTCTAATGAACATAAAAACTTGTTAGACATATAATGAGATATTAAAATGAGTTTTTACCAAGTCAAGAAGACAATTACATGTTATTTGAATCGTTGATTATGTAATTAACTTGTTGTTCGTGTAGTATTATATTATGTGAAAACAAGTATGGTAATTTGACTAAGTATGGTCATAAAGTCGAGTTTAGACAAAGAATAACTTATGATGTTTAGTACGTTATTATTGACTGGTATTGTGAACGTAATTGATATGTAGGATTTAATTCAAAGAACGAGTTTGTTTAAGTGTAATCTACGCACGAGGCAAGTTTCTAAACCTTATCTTGTTACATTGAGCAAGTTTTCCAACTCTACATTTACGTTGAGCAAGTTTCTTACCCTAAACTTTCGTTGAGCAAGTTTCCTAATCCTACTTGTTATTGTTATATAAGTTGATTAATTCATCTTTCGATATTGAGCAAGTTCTCATTATTATTGATCAAGCCTGTCTTATATATTAAAGCTTATTAATCTTCAAGCATGATGTTGTTATACAATAATTATTCTATTGTATACCTTTTTAGATGTTATTCAAGTTAAATATTCATTCACTATTAAACCTTGTTAGACTAGCTAACCCTTATTGATTCGACTAGTCCATAGTTGATGAGCGTTCTAAATTTCAGAACCCCTTGATGAATTATCCAAACCAAACTTCCTTTGGTGCGGACTCGAATGTCAAAACTGAGATGAACAACCCTGTATAGGGGATTATTTACGCTTTAGCGTTAAGATATTGTGCACAGTATGGTACTAAGGGCTGATCCCCTAAGTACGAGAAGGAGAGTCCATAGTCTTATGACTGTTAAAGGTTTCAAGTAAAAATACTTGACAACCTAGGACATAGTTCAAGGTCTTATGACCCTCAGAAATTCTTTTGATTCTTGTTATTCATTCTTGATTCAAAAGTTGAGCTTTTATATCCGAAGTTATTATTTCTCTCGCATGTTATTATTCATTGTTATATTGTTATACTTGTGGGCAATCGTGCTCACTCTTGCGTAATAATAACATTGCAGTTAAGAACGAAAGAGCAGATGAACCTTCCACTAGTAAGGGCAAGGGCAAGCTTAGCAAGTAATGAAGAATGTTTTATTAATGTGATTATGTGATGTAATTAGAATTGATATTTTACTAAGACTTATTTGTTTATGATTTATTTTTCCATACATGATGTTTTAAGGTTAGAGTAACTGCATGGGATTTATTTATTAGATAGATTGATGTAACCCCATATAATTGGGGGGAGAGATTTATTATTTATTTTACCTATTGACATGGTTTGAAATTTATTTATGGGTAGATAGATAGATGATGCTTTTACTTAGCATGAACACCAAATAGACATTGGACTTTACATTAACAAACACTTGGGCTTTAACATTAGTTTATATTGGGCTTAATCATAATCCCAATTAAACTATACACTTCCTACACAATCCCACAAGTCTAATTACATATGGCTTTAAGCTTTAGAACGTATTGTCTACGTATTAATATCGTATTCTAATTCGTATACTTATATACGACATACCATTATTCATATATACTCGTATAATACATCGTATCATACTCGTATTCATTGCCTCATATAATACCTACGTATTATACGATCACCACTTTTACTAGTTAACGCTTTACTTTCCCTAACATTCTCGAATTAAGTCCACATGCAAAAAACTACGTTTTCCGTACTTGAATTATTATTACATAATCCATCTTACCTCGATATTCTATCGTTATGTATTTCTCAGAAGTTCAAAAATAATTCCCGAGCAAAAATTAGTGAATAATATTTTTTGAAAAATTTCTTGGAAAACTTTTATTTTCGTCTTGGAAATTCAATCACTTTAATTCCTTCACACAGTCAAAATACTACTACATTTTGACTTTTCTAGGTTATAAAACGACATTCATCTTACTAACACATAATAATAACAAATAATAAAATTTTATTCATTATTTAATTAAATAAAATTATTTTACAATAGATTCGAATTTCTTGGTCGTTAGAACGTTGATTGAGTAATGAATGTTGATTGAATAAGGAACTCAATCTTTATACTTGTTATATGAAATGCAGCATGTATGTTATGTTAGTCCAATGTTTATGAGATATATGTTGAGCATGTTATTATGTGTTACGTGATGCATGAAAACGGTTAGATTTTGCTGGGCTATCGAACCCAACCTTGCAAATAACCACTTTTGCAGGTTAAAGATTCAAGGTAAAGTTATGTGTTACTTGAAAGACATGAATCAGATGTGATACTTGAAGATTTATACACTTTGGATGAATTATTATTATTCGAACCATGTTTAAGGTTCCGAATAATGTATAATGTTTAATAGATGTTGAGTTATAAAGTTTAAGATTGTATGAAAGGGTATTGAATCTGAATGTAAGTTTTATTTATTAACTCTGACAAAGTGAGTAATAAGCTAAGTATGGTTTAAAGGTAGGTAAAGATAAAAGTTTGGAGAAATGTACTTTATAAGTCATAATGATTATATAATGATAAACTGTCAAGTTTGAGTTAACTGATATGTAAAGGTTATCAGATTGAAATGTAAAATTTTTATATAATAACAGTGATGAAACGAATCATAAAATAATATTGATTCAAAGACATATAGATGATAAAGGTTTTGATTCAGGGAATTAAAGTAAGAAGATAGAAAAGTTTAAATTATTCCGCATTTTATTAAGCTTAACATCGAATAATGTGGTTTGGGTCTTTCACATATTTACGTAGAATGGATATGTGCAAAACGTTATGAATACGAGACATACTTGGCGGTAAAGCGAGTCTATATTCACAGTTTCTACTCGATCGAGGATTTCAAATGGACCAATAAATCGAGGGTTGAGGTTTCCTCTCTTAACTGATTCTTGCTTCTAGAATAACGCCTTCTTATACCTTCTTCTTCATATTCATTAGCTCCAAGTCTGTGGCTTGAGCATCCTTAACTTTATCGATTAAAGTCAGTTCTATGCGTATATTTGACATCATCACGTGGGTCCCTAGAGTCTTTAACTCTATCTCCATCATTTGTAAGTTATACGAAATGGGTCTTTATGTTTGAAAATATCGCACTCGTACCCGTATGTGATCTTCTGCTCAACGCGTCATCTATTACGTTTGGTTTTTTTTTTCCAGGATGGTATTGTCAGAACAGTTGCTGATATGAGTTTCCTCTTGAGTTCTTGGAAGCTCTTCTCACATTCCTCGCTCCATCTGAATTTTGTATCTTTACGAGTCAGCTGAGTTAATGGAGTAGTGATTCAAGAAAATCCTTCCACTAATCTCCGATAATAATCAGCTAAGCCTAGAAAGCTACACATTTCGATTACTAACTTAGGTTGCTCTCAATTGTGACTCATATCCCAATCTTGGATAGCATGTCACAATGGCACCTATTAGTTTACCACCGCACGAATATGGCATCCCCTACGGAGAGTCTGGCTTCGGTGCATTCCACAAAGGAAGTCACCAGCGAGAGGCGCGGGTACCAACTCCTGTAGTTGGGTTTTTAACTCCTGAAGTTCTATTGGAGCCATTCGATATGGGGTTTTGGAAATGGGTTTTGTACTGGGTTAAGGTCAATAAAAAATTCAATTTCACACTCTGGGGGTAGGCCAGGAATTTCTTCGGGAAATACGTCAGGAAATTTATTAACAAAAAAAATATCATTTAAATCTAACATATTTTTGTTTAAATCCATGACATGGGCTAAGAAAGCTTGACATCCATTTTTAATAAACGAATGGCTTTAAGGCTTGATATGAAAGTGATTGACTTTAGTGGTTTGGTTGCTTGAATTCGCATAACAGGTTGGTTAGGAAAATGAAAACTACCAACCTTGCGAAAAAAGTCAATTTTAGCATGATGAATAGTTAACCAATCGATTCCTAAAATCACATCAAAGGCAAGTATCTTTAAAGAGATAAGATCAACAGGTAATGTGATGGTGCCAACTTGAATCAAGCAAGATTTATAAACTATAGATGTAACAAAAGTTTCTCCTAACGGAGTTTCAACAGATAAGTCAAAGTTTAATTTCTCAGGGGTCAAGTTCAAACGTTGAGCACAAGCAGGAGAAATAAAAGAATGGGTAGAACCGGTATCTAATAAGGTATATACTTCATATTAATTTATGATTAACTAACCCATGATAACTTCGTTCGGGTTACTCGCTTTTTAAGAAGTCAAGAAAAATGCTCTTCCTAAAACCACCGACTTTGTTTTATCCGTATCCGCCTTTGGTGCCACCGTCCCAACTAAACTTGATTTTGCTATATGACAAAATCGAGCTATGTGATCGTTTTTTCCACAACTAAAACATACCTTGGAAGGCCGTGGACAGTTTGAACTTATATGTCCCTCCTCTCCGCATATGTATCATCTAATCGGTGGTCGTTCGCCTCCCCTAGAATTTGTTGCTGGTGCTAGTTCTGCTGCCGACGTCTTCCCGTCATTGTTAAATCTTCTCTTTTTGATATTTCCACTTGAATCATTTCTTCTATTATCTTGGTCATGATTACCACGGATGTGGTTACCATTTTTGGCATGATAATTTCCTCCACGATGGTTATCATTGTTCCGATGACCGTTGCCACCGATACGATTATTATCGTGTTGTTGGTCGTTATCTTTTGGTCGAGCTGACTCACAATCCTGCTTCAATAATTGAGCCCTATTCACTACATCTGAATACAAACACAATTTGTGAGAAATGAGGTATTGAAGTATTTTGGGTTTCAAACCTCTCAGAAATATTCGCGTCATACGTTCCTCATTCTCTACCAAATGAGGTGCAAACCTGGATAAGTCCACGAACTTAGCCTCGTTTTGGGACATAGTTTTGTTGTTCTATTCCAGTCTGATAAACTTTACCTCCTTCATGTGACGAATACTTTCGGGAAAGTACTTGTTATTGAACAATTCTTGGAACTTCTCCCAAGACATCTTGAGTGGGGCAAGCTGAGTACGCTTTACGGATTTCCAACAGTAATCTGCCTCTCCCCGCAACATGAAGGTGGAAAAGGGAACCTTTTGCTCCTCGGAGCATCCCAAGATATCAAATATCTTGGTGATCTACTTTATCCAAGTCTCCATCGTAAGTGGTTCTGGCTTTCCCAAAAACTCCGGTGGTCCCAGCTCCTTAAACTGCTTAGCGGTGACCATCCGTGAGTTGCCAGTGTTTCCACCTGCATTTTGCACATGAGTCTCTCTCGTTTGGTTTTTCATGAATTCTAAAAAGTTCCTAAACATACCATCGTTCGTCATTTGGTCGATGTTATTGTTTACACGAGGATTATTACCTTCCTGATGCACATTATCCTGGTTATTGATCAACGGTGACTCAACGGTCTCATGTGCTCCATTGCTTATCTCAACATTTTTCGATGCCATTTTACTGTCATAAAACAATGTTTAATTGACATGCCACATATTATCCCTATATTTTGATCGACCAATTAAATAACAAATAAGCTTAGGCAGGACACACTAGGGAAGGATTTACTCGTCACTCCCTTCCTAGTTTTAACCCCAGATCTCGATCAGAGATCATATCCCTAAGCTCTGATACCAATTGTGACGCCCCCAAAATAGGTCCACACAACCTATTTTAAGTCACCAAATACATGGTACAAAAAAAACTACAACTTCATTAATACAATTATCGTGCAAAATACGACAACACATATGCTACGAGTTTAAATACAAATATTGTCTTCTAGATAATATCCAAACTCAAATAAGTCCTCATTATAATTATTGATACACTATTTTACAAAATAGTGAGGACTGATAAAACAACTGTCTCGAACTATCATTCTACACCCCGGCTAGTTCCCGCTATATTCTCGCCTCTTGAGAAGAAAAATGGAACAAAAAGGAAAACGATGAGCTTAACTAGCCCAATAAAGAATATTATGACTAAGATAATGTAGAAAAAATTATCCTTAGTCCTCAAAAGGAAAAAATCTGATAGAATACAATAGACAACAAGTTATAGATCAACAACTGCAGCAGAAACAACAATTAATTAGAAGAGTTAAGTAGATAATGAAGTCTACTATCTTCTATGATTTTAAAGTCCATCATCAATAACATCAAGCAATATACATCTTGAATCAAATATTCATCTTTGCACTACGTGTGAGGATCCAAAAATTTTCAAATAATTTTATTTTTATTTTTATTATTTAATATTGATATTGATTACCAATATTGTGCTAAGTATCTGTGATACAAGTTTAGAGAAGTGGTCAATTTGTGTATTGATTAAGAAATATGAGTAGAGTTGTGCTTAGCAGAGAATAGAAACCCTAACCCTAGATACGGATAGGGATTCGACAGGAAATACAGTTATAATAAATGTAACTGTGAGTATGTTTTTGTATGACATAAAATAAATGATTAATGATTGATCAGATAGGGTACAAACTTAGTTAACCTAATGAGGGATAAGAAGGCCTAATATATGATTGATAAACCCTAACATATAGTTAGAAACCCTAATTGAATGCTGGAAAATCCTAATTTTCAATTTAGGAAACCTAAACCCTGATAAACAAATCGTAACTCTAATTAGGGTTATCAATAAGAAGTTGTGATACTGAATATTATAATAGGTATGTGGATGTAGGATAAATTATAAAATTCTATCAGAGATTTTTAATGAGGATTAGGAAACCCTAACCTGGATTATTAAACCATAATCGGTAAACCCTGATTTTAATTTTGAAACCCTAAAATCTAATTAGGGAACCCTAATACTTATTGTCAAAACTTAAGGAGTAAAAATATTAGGGAAGTATTTGAAATGACTACAATAACCTATGGATAATATAAAAATTACTAAAATACCCTTAGTAGGGGTAAAAAGACCAAAATACCCTTGAGCTTATCTTTTAACAAAGGATAAATACAAATCTTGGTGACTAATCACCAAGATTTGCCATGTGTCTAAATACATAACATAAATGACTAAATTACCCTCAAATTTGAATGAGAAATTACAAAAGTACCCTTAGTGGGTGCGAAATGACGAAAATACCCTTTTACTTACTTTTTAAGTAAAAGATTTGCCAAATCTTTGGTGACTCATCACTTGGTTATTCACATGTGCAAGTAATCCAAGGCTAGCAATTAAACTAATGGGTAGATACATTTCTTGCATTATTACACTAAACAAAAATCAAATTCTTCACTTTTATCTATCATTTTCTCTCTCTTTCCAAGTTGCTAAGAAAAGAAAAATAAAACAAAACAATAGAGAGAGAAAGGGGGCTGTAGATTTTGGTAGTTATAGGGAGTCTAGGAGGGGTCATGGATCTTCATACAACTTAAACTTATAAGCTACTTTAAAGGATCAAGAAGGCTTTCAAGAAGAAAAAGGTAAGAAATTGAAAATTGAAAATTTTTGTGGTCTCTTTTGTTAGATCTTTATGAACCAAGAAACTTTTGTTTTTGATCTTTAAAAACTCATGATTTATATGAGTATTAGTATTTTATATGTGTATCAAAGTATTTTTGAAAACAAAAGTTAGATCCAAAGTGAGAAAATCAAGTTTTGTACTAAAAGGTTTAAGAAAAAGCTTTTCTTTGTATGCGATATATATTTTTATGTTAGATTCTTTGGGTTCCTGTGTAAAATTGTTTAAAACATATTAGCATGCTAGATACATGATTTAAGGGAAAAACCCCTTTGGAATCACTCAAATATGTTAAGAAATGAACAAGTTATGAATTAAATCCCAAACTACCCTAACTGTTGAACACAAGCTACTGATTAGTCACTTCTGTCCATGATTCTGTGACCAAAACAGAATCAAAATGGATGTTTGATACATGGAAACTATAGCTCAGGAAATTAAGAATCCAACTATACCTATTGGACCTAAATTCGATTTGTAGATTTCGTTTTATAAGCATTTCCGTTAAGGACCCCAAATCTGAAAAATAAACCAACTGTTGAAAAAAAAAACTTATTGACCAGCTACTTTGGGCCTGTTTCTGGGCCTTAGACAGATTGGAATTTGGTGTTTGATAAATGAAAACTTTATTTCAAGAAGATACGAATCCAACGAGTCCTATTGGTTCTCAATCGGAGTTGTGGATCTCATAATACAAGCGTTTCTATAAAAGACTCCAAAACTAAAAATATTTACAAGGCATGTAATGGTCAGTCGGTAGTGGCCTATTTTTAGGGTGCTATACTGGGCCAAATGGACTGTTTCTTGAGCCTAAAGGGTAGCTTGAGAAGTCATGGTTCTAACGATACTAAGTGGGCCCAAATCGGACTTGTAGAATTTCGTCTACAAACGTTTCCGTGGAGGACCCCAACTTTAGACGAAAATTATGGAATAAATAGAAAATAAATATTAGAAATTCATAATAAAGTTTATATATATATATATATATATATATATATATATATATTATTTTAAGTTATAATAAATAACTTTTAATATTTTGATATGAATAACGTTAATATTTTAATATTAATGGTAATTATTTAAAAATAATTTTAATACTTTAAAAATTATTTGAAATTATATTAAAGTGTCGGAAAATATTTGAAGTTATTCTTTAATGACTTTTAATATTTTGTGATGAATTTTATTAATAAATTAATATTAATGATAATTTTAATAAATGTATTAAATAAATTATGGAAAATTAGTTTTAATGATTTAAAAATCATATAAAAATGATTTAAGGGTTATAAAAATATTCTAAGTTATAAAATATAACTTGTAATATTTTGTCATGAAATACATTAATATTTAATATTAATGGCGGTTAATTGATAATGGATTTAAATGTTTAAAACTTATTTAAATATGATTTTAGGTTATTAAAAATACTTTGAGATATTATAATTAAATATTAATGATAAAGGAATTATGTGGTATTTAAATCATATAAATATGATATTAATGATTAAAAAATCATGATAAATAGTAATAATAATTTTTAAAATTATTATGAGCTATGGAAAAATATTTTGACTAAATAATAAATTATCTAAGATAATTATGAACCAATTTAAGTAGAGTCTTAAGAAAAATAGGCTCTAGAATTATCTGACTAGGACGTCGGGATGTCAGAGTTGTACCGGACTCAACTCAGACTAAAATAGTTTGACTTGATACCGAGTCTTAGGTTGTTTGTGAACTGATAGGGATATGTGATAATGAGATTAGGTTATTTTATAACGGTAATTCACAGTGATATATTGTAATGTTATTATTCTGACTTGAAGATCAATATTGTTAATATTAGGTCTTCAGATGAAGCTAAAATAGACTGTGTAGCAGTAGTCAAAGATACATGCAAGTTTTTCTGCACTTCGTGCAAATCTTATATTTCAAATGCCAGCTTCATTTAAATTACTTTATTAAATGAAAATTTGATATTTATCTGTTATGATCTGGTGATACATAGTGTTTATGAATTCTGTTATTTAAAGGTTATGATTTATTGTTCAAACATAACCAAGTCATATGAGCTATTGTTGTGGAAAAATGTTTTTGATTTGATATCAAAGCATAGTTTGTGAGAAACCAATTTTTGTTTGGTACCAATGTATAAAAGCATAGTTTGTGAAAAAGAAATTTTATTTGGTGCCGATATATATACTGACACTATTAGAACCTAAGCGGTGAGAAGCGCTTGGTGAAGCAATTATGGTTGTCCTTGGCAGTAGTAAGCTGTCTCCGACATTTATAGCAATGATCGGATAATATTTAGAGGATGATATGCATACTCCTAGTTTTGTTTGGTTGAGCGTGTTAGTTCCCGAAGGCACAATAGTTATCTAGAAAGGGGGGTTGAATAGATATTTAAAAAGTTTTCTTTTTACTAAGACAGTTTTGATAATGATTTAAACATAGCGAAATTAGGTTTCTTTGAACTCCCTTTTAGATAGAGTTAATGAGAGTGAGATAGTTATAACAGTTATAGCAAGAATGAAAGAGACACAATTGTTTTTAAGTGGTTCAGAGCACTTAAAGCTCCTAGTCCACTCTTCTACTCCTCGAGTAGGAAATCCACTAAGGATGTCTTTTACAGTTTCTGAATCTCACAGATTCCTTCTAGACCAGCAGTCTAGGCACTTCTTAGTTCACTCTTGAACTCTTCAAGTCCAGCAGACTTGGTTCTTCACAGTTCACTTAGAACTCTTCAATTCCTTTTGACTTGGAACTCTTACTTCAGTTGTTTGGTAGTTGTTGAGTTCGTGATTAATGCTACTCAGTTGCAGTTAAGCACTTGTTAGAAAGAACTGAGTAGCTGAGCAAGCTTCCTCTTTTTCTCAGATCGTAGAGTTGAGCGTTGAGTGTTCTTGTGCGTTTTTGTTCAATGCTTGATTAGATGTATCATCTGCATATGTTTTGCATATATGTGATCCTTGAAATCTATCCGTTGAAGCCACTTGTTGAAGCATTAAATGTGTTTGTCATTTTTAAACTTTGATGGAGACTTTACTGCACACCTTCTGAATTTCATTTTGACTCACTGACACAACAGACTGCTTTCTCACCTAACACCTGAAAAGGTGTTTTTTTCTGTCCTATGGTCCTTTCCTTAGCTTCTTGAATACGTTCCTTTTGTTGAATACTAAAGATATCTTTTGTACCATTGGGACTGGTGAGGACTTCAACGTTTCAAACCCATTCCACTTTTGTTAGAATTTGTCTTTAAACAAAAGTAGTGCTCGATGCTTTTGACACAAGGAAGATGATACTCTACGATCCATATCATGGTGTCTTGTCACATTGGTGCTTGGTCTGAAGAGAACACTACGATCTCTCTCCAGGATTTGCACACTACGATCTTTGCACACTACGATCTTCACTTGCTCGTCTTGTAGACTCTACGTTGAAGCTTATCTATTCTTTTCAAGTCATAGATCAACCTAACATCTTTGATCTCTTTATCTATACATTTGTTTATAGAATGATGAACATTAATAGCTAAGATCAACCTAATAATTTTGATCTATCACTAAGCCCTTGTACATATATTCCTTGAATGACTTTACATATAATCATGAACATTTACTTTAAACATCAAATCAACATATGCATTCTTCCAACAATATCCCCCTATTTGATGTTGACATAACCAAGGAGATTTGTTGTCATGATTATCAAGCTCTAGATGCATTTTCAGGAAAGTAAACCTGACTTAATATTTTAGTGAGCAGCTGAAATTTCTAGAGAATAAGCATGAATTTATTGATGTTTGAAGAATAGATATTATAGTTAAGCTTTACATCAATAAGAATTTAAGTTTTAACTTATCCCTATTTCTTTGATCTTTTGCTTGGAGGATTGGCATACTCCTCAGCTCTTCTTTTCCTGCTAGCTTCATCTCTTCGAGCTATTTCTTCCAACTCGCTTTGACTGAGTCTTTCACTATGATCATGTCTGTTCATGAATACAGGATCTCCTATTGGCATTCTTAGACCTGTTGTTGTCACCTCATGAGAGCTGGGAGAAGCCTTTGACTTCTTAATGGTTGAGCCATTAAAACTTTCTGCTGATCAGATCGTTGAGTATCAGATCATTGGGTCTGATGGTTGGATCATGGAGTCTGTTGGTCCAATTACCTTGCAGGATGATTCCTTGAAGATTGAGCAGAAAAGGTGTCTCTGCCTCTGCCTTGATTTCCTTTCCCTTTATTCTCCCCCTTTATGTCAGCATCAAGGGTTCGAATATCTTCTGAGAGGCGAGTCACTCCTTGGACAAGCTCGTTGAGTTGCCTCTGAGTTTGATCAATGTCCTCTCGATTTTCTTTGATCAGATCATCAGATCGAGCTTCCAGTTGTTGAAGAACGACTAGGATATTGTCAGTCTATTGTCCTTGGCTGACGTAAAATTGTTGGAATTCTTTTATGGCAGTTTGCAGATTGAGGAAGTTCTCCATCATAAGTTTATTCTGAGCTTCCTGAGTGGACTGTAAGATAAGAACAACATTTCTATGTCTTTTGGCTGCTAGAAAGTGAATGTTATCCATGTACTTTATGCTCTAAATCATTTCCTTGATGAGGTCTTTAAGTTTCTTAGAGAGCGTAGAGCTTAGGGAGCTTGGGAGACTATTTGCATCATTGATCATTGTTGTTAATCGCATCTGAATGAGTTCAGTGTGTTCTTCAAGACTCTCATCGAGTTCCTTGATCACTTTCTGGGATATTGCTGACAAATCAGCTTTGGTGGACAGTTCTGAAAGAAGTTCATTGAGTTGAGGTATTTGTGAAGGAGGAGGTTTTCTTGTGTATTAGTCTTGTAAAGAGTAGAGGGCAAGATCAAGGTTGAAATATTCATTGGTGGATGAGGAGGGAATATCAGATGGAGGGGCTTGTGTTTGTATGTTTCGAGTAGGTGGCTCTACGATTTGAGCTTGAGACTCTACAATGGGGCTAGAGTCAGTGATCGTAGAGATGATGGGAGGTGGGAGAAATAAAAAGTTGGGCATATTTGCTTCATCAGTTATAGAATTTTGGGATTCTGTAACTGGGAATTGACTTGGTTGATTGAGGACCACTTCCAGCCAGCTTGGAAATTCATAAAATTGGCTATAGAAGGATAGTGGATAATGATTAACTCTGGATAAGATCGGGATAGTTAATACCTCATGCACCATTCTTGAGGAGGGATCATTTGTGATCAGCTGTTTGGCAAAGTTGAAGTTTCCTGGGAATCCATAAGCTAGCACAAAGATGGCTGGATATTCTTTGAAGCTCCAAAACATGTGATTCCAGGAGTTTAGAATTTGAGCTTGATGAAAAGGCATCATGGGTAGATAGGAGAACAGTTGCTCATAGTTAGCTCTTCTATACCCATTAATTCCCAAAGCTATGATCTCGACCTCGTCATCTTCGTCCTCTTCTTTGTCTTCATTCAAGGAGTCCATTATATCAATTTCTTCATTTTGTTCCTACTCTGGTTCGCCCTCATTTTCTGCAGGAACCTCTTCTTCTGTCATGGGGATATCATGAGCCTCCCCCTCAACATGATCATCCTTCTATAGAATTATTAGATCCCCCTCAGATGGAGAATCTTCTAAGGTGAGAGCTTCAGGCATCTTCCCCTCAGCTGGTGTATTTTTTATGGTGAGAACATCAGGTATCTCCCTTTCAGGTTTGTCCTTTTAGCTTTCTTTGGATTGTTCCCTTTCAGCAGCCAACTCTTTGTCTTCCTTTTTGAGTACTCCTTCATTGACAAGGATATACTTCTTTACCAATTTTTGTCTTAGTTTTCTAGGTTGAGCTACAGCCTCAGGACTTTCTTGAGCTTCAGCTTTATCCTGTTGATCAGCCAGAACATTTGGTGCAGCAACTTCCTTGCTCGAGGTGTTCAGTCTGGTCTCTACGATCGGTAAAGACTCTACGATTGAAGAAACAGATGGCCTTTTGGATTTGTGACTGATTTTGTTCTTCTTCAGCAGCTGTGATATGGTGGCTCTGTCTTCTTCTGCCTCAGCCTGCTGTTGTTTTCTTCTTAAGATCCTTAGAGTCTCAATGTCAGAGGACTCTACTTATTTATCAGTAGTTGATCCTTGGGGTTCGTCTACAATTCTAGCCTGTAGCTTTCTCTTGCCTTTACTTTTTCTGACCAGGGCAGTTGGTTCTTCCTTTTTAGTTTCTTCTTCTTCTTCTTTAGTCTCCCTAACAACTGACATATTCCCTTGAATCCCGGACTCCTTTGCATCAGCAGTCCTGCCACTGGACTTAGATATCATTACGCACATTTTCTGCTAGATTCCTTTTCCAGTTCTCGAATAGTTGTTGGGTCATTCGTCTGTTTGGATTGATGGACTCTCCTTCATCATCCCCAATTTTGTCACCCATAGCAGACTGTAGGATTATTCTTATAAATTTTTCGAAGAGCATCTTTTGAGAGCTCTTTGTCTTCTTTAAGCTGGTGATCCACTTTCTAATCCATTCAAGCAATAGAGCTCCATAGTTAAGTTATATTCCATAACTTATGGCAGTCATGAGCTTGAGTTGCACCTCATTTACAGAATCATGACCAGAACTCTTGCAACATATACACTTCCAAACAATGTCAGCCAGAAATTCGTACCTCTGAGGAAACTCCTTCTTCTTGTATCCTTTGACAGAGGGGGATTTCTTGTGATGCATCCTTTTAAGTCCCTCATGGAATTCTATGCCATCTATGGACGAATACCCTTTAGATTTGAGACCTAGGGCTAGGTTGATGTCCCTAGCCTTCAGCCTGATTTCCACGTCCCCGACTTTCGTAGTGATGGCGTCATTTTTAAGCACACCATTTCTGTAGAATTCTTTCACTAGCTTAGGGTAGATCAATGTGTCTATACTAAGAGCCTCTTCGAGATCAGTCTTCTTTAATAATGACAGAGTTTTGTGAAATTTGGGTTCAACTATTTTGAACTCTTCAAAACAGAGTCTGTAGCCAGAGATGACGTTGGAAGCCGCCATTGATTTCTTTGCAAGGAGTATGACTGTCTGAGCTTTCTTAAGATTTAGGGCTTTTGCTTGAGAGAGATAAGCTTTTTGAACTTTTGATTTCAAAAAGGCAATTTCAATTTGTACTTGTAACTTCCCTCTCTCCATTTTGCTTAGTGGGATAGGTGTTAAATTCTGTTTGGCTCTATGAATCTGACTGAGGAGGATTGTACTAATTTGCCATTAGCTCCTTATGAGCTAATGTGTCCTTAAGAAATACTACGATCATTGAGATAGTCCTTGTAATCGTCGAGTCTGTTCTGCGTACGTCAAGTCTGCTCAGCAATCGTTGGGTCTATTCAGCAATCGTCGTGTCTAAGCAACGACCATCGAGTCTACTCTATGTACGTCGAGTCTGCTCAACAATCGTTGGGTTTGTTCAGCAATCATCGTGTCTGAGCAACGATCATCGAGTCTGAACGACGATCGTCGAGTCTGACCGAGTCCTCCGAGTCCTTGTGATGAACTTTTGACTTAGCATTCTTCTTCGTTCAAGGTAACTCAGGAAAGGCCAACCACATAGAGTGAATCAAGGGTTAGGTTTTTTCCTGAGGTGCTTATCAGAGAAATTTCTTTATTTTGAACTTCATCATCACAAGATGCTCCTTTGTTTTGTTGATGGAACTCTGCTATCGTTGAGTCTGCACCGTGATTGTTGAGTCTGCACTACGATCGTTGTCTTTTATGACACTTCAGCTCTACGATCGTGGACTTCCTTTGATCATGTCTATGATTTTGAACATAGCCTTTAAATCTGTATAGTTAGCACAAACTAGAGCATATTTTTCATGGTTACAAGTTAAGCATGCCTAGCTCACTTATTTACTTGTTATCTCTGGATTCATCTAGGGGTTTTGTAAAGACATCAACAAGTTGGTTTTTAGTAGGGATATATTGTAAAGATATAGTTCCATTTTTCACATGATCCCTAATGAAGTGATACCTTATTTCTATATGCTTAGTCCTAGAATGCATGACATGATTATGAGTTATTGCAATTGCACTTGTGTTATCACAGTGAATAGGTATGGATTTGAATTCAAACCCATAATTTGCTAGCTAATTTTTCATCCATAGGATTTGAGCACAGCAGCTGCCAACAACAATGTATTTAGCTTCTGTAGTTGAGGTAGATACTGAATTTTGCTTCTTGCTAAACCAGGACACAAGTCTGTTTCCTAGCAATTGACAGGTGCCACTAGTACTCTTTCTATCTATTTTGTAGCCTGCAAAATCAGCATCTATGTATCCTGTTAGTTCAAATGAGGTCTCCTTGGGATACCAAAGCCCCAAGTGAGGTGTACCCTTGAGATACCTGAAAATACTCTTTACAGCAGTTAAATGAGATTATTTAGGATTAGCCTAAAATCTAGCACAAATGCATGTTGTAAACATTATATCTAGTCTACTGGCAGTTAGATATAGAAGAGAGCCTATCATACCTCTTTATTGAGTTATATCAATACTTTTACCTTTTTTATCTTTGTCAAGTTTGGTTGTAGAAGCAATTGGGGTTTTTATGGGAGAGGCTGATTCCATGCCATACTTCTTAAGTAAGTCTTTAATGTACTTGGCTTGGTTTATGAAGATTCTTTCATCAGTCTGCTTTACTTGTAGTCCAAGGAAGAAATTCAGCTCACCCATCATACTCATTTCAAACTTGCTCTACATAAGATTGGAGAATCTCTTGCATAACTTTTCATCAGTAGATCCAAAAATAATGTCATCAACGTATATTTGAACTAATAAGACTTTATCTTTATGCTTTCTAAAGTTTGGTATCTACTCTACCTCTAGTGAACCCATTTTCAATAAGGAAGTTAGTTAGTGTTTCATACCATGCTCTAGGTGCTTGTTTAAGACCATATAAGGCTTTGTCTAATCTAAAGACATAATTAGAAAGAGATGGATTGATGAAACCTGGAGGTTACTCTATATAGACTTCTTCTTGAAGTTCACCATTCAAGAATGCACTTTTGACATCCATCCGAAAGACCTTGAATTTCATTTGAGCAGCAAAGGTAAGGAATATTCTGATGGCTTCTAGTCTGACAACAGGTGCAAATGTCTCATCGTAGTTAATGCCTTCTTCCTGAGAGTAGCCCTTGGCCACTAGTCTTGCCTTATTCCTGGTTATTACTCCATCTTCATCCATCTTGTTTCTGAAGACCCACTTGGTTCCAATAACAGGATGATTCTTTGGTTTTGGTACCAATCTCCATACTTTACTTCTTTCGAACTGATTAAGTTCTTCCTGCATGGCCTCTATCCAGTTGGAGTCTTCCGTAGCATCCTCTATCTTCTTAGGTTCCATTTGTGACATGAAGCTTAGATAAAAGCATTCATTTTGGGTGGCAGCTCTTGTTTTGACTCTTGCACTCGGATCTCCAATGATTAGATCTTGAGTGTGATCTCTTGCCCACCTGCTTCCTGTTGGGACATCTGTTCTTATGCCTTTTTGTCTTAGATCTTCAAGATCTATTTCCTCTTCTTGGTGTGGAGGTTCGTTGTCTGGCATAGGCCTCTCTACGGTCTCATTTCCATGCTCAATGATTTCACTATCTGGCGCTACGATTGTAGTGTTGAGCTCGATGACCTCGTTCGTAGTGTCTAAACTATTGGTCGTAGTGTCTTGAAGCACTGTTTTGTCTAAGTCTGTCTCATCAAAGATGATGTGAATCGAGACTTCAACACTCAGTGTCTTCTTGTTAAATAATCTGTAGGCCTTACTGTCTGTGACATATCCAAGAAAGATTCCTTCATTTGACTTTGGTTGAAACTTTGTCAAGTACTGCTTTCCATTGTTGAGAATGTAGCATGCATAGCCGAAAACATGAAAGTAGCTGACACATGGCTTTCTTCCTTTCCACAGTTCATAAGGAGTCTTCCTAATCATAAAGTGTATGAGTGATCTGTTCTAAGTGTAGCATGCAGTGTTGACAGCTTCTGCCCAAAAGTATTTAGGCAGATGGGCTGCTGCTAGTAGAGTTCTTCCAGCCTATATCAATGTCCTGTTCTTTCTCTCAGTTACTCCATTTTATTGGGGAGTTCGTGGAGCTGAGAAGTTGTGACTAATGCCGTTGTCTGTGCAGAATTGGCCCATTTCTGAGATGTTAATTTCTCTGCCATAATCACTCCTTATAGCCTTGATTTTATTTCCTTTCTCGTTCATCGCCAGTTTGAACATCTTGATCAGTTGGGAGCTTGTTCCATCCTTTGAGGTTAGAAAGAATACCCATGTAAATCTGGTGTAGTCGTTGACTATGACCAGAGAGTATCTCTTTCCTCCAAGGATCGTCGTTGGAATTGGCCCAAAAAGATCCATGTGTAGCAACTGCAGAGGCTTGTCAATTGAGTTTGTAGTTTTGCTCTTGAATAAGCTTCTGGTATGCTTTACAAGTTGACAGGCATTGCACGACCTTTCTTTAACAAAGTTGAGCTTGGGTAAGCCTGTAACTAGATCTTTTGAAGCTAATTTGGACATGTTCTTGAGGTTGAGATGAGATAAACTTTGATGCCATAACCAACTCATTTCTTCAGATGCTTTAACCAAAAAGCAAATTATCTCGTCTGAGCTTAGTTATCCAAGATTTACTGTGTAGACATTTCCTTCTCTTATTCCGGTTAATTTTACAGCAGATGTCTTCAGGTCTCGGACTTGACATTGATTGTTGAGGAATGTTACTTGATGACCCTTGTCGCAGAGTTGGCTAATGCTTAAAAGATTGTGTTGTAGTCCTTCCACATACGCCACTTTGCTGAAGGATACTGCACCATTTCCGACTGAGCCATATCCTCTTGTCTTGTCAGAGCCGTTATCTCCAAAGATGATCGAGGGACCCTCCTTCTCTATGTAGTTAGACAAAAGGGCTTTGTTCCCAGTCATGTGCCTTAAGCATCCACTGTCCAGATACCAGGTTGTGATCGTGGAGCTCTTTTCCTGTAGTAACATTAAACCTTCCTTTTGGTACCCATACTTGCATGGGTCCTACTTTGTTAGTACCCTTGGGGACCAAAACCTGCTTGATTTTGGGTCTCATATGCATAGAATTATAATGACATTTTGTAGCCCTGTGACCAACTTTGTAGCACACAAAACATCTAATATGATGCATGTTTGTGTGTGTGTGAAAATTCTTCCTCCATTTTGACTTTTTTGGGTTATTGGTCATCCTACTGTTAAGCTAGTTTTCCTTCTTCCATGTGTCCTTGTGTTTCATGATTTATGAGAAGTATACCTTACCTCTACTGTACCTTACTAGTTGGTTCGTAGAGCTGATATTGTAAGTTAATTGATTGAAGTGTTTGACTTAATTCTATCTTAATTGTGGATTTGAGTTAATATGGTATTATTGCACCGAGAGGTGGTTAATGCTACAATTGTGTTATTGATTAATAAACTGGGATATTGAGTTGAACTGAGGTATAAGTGAATTAATCCGAGTGAAGCTTAGAGTGAAATCATGAGCCTAATTCTCTAAGTATTGTTTGAAAATTTAGTTTTACCATTAAGGGTTATTAGTAATAGCTAGGGTATTAATTGTTAAGGTTTTATCACCATTGATTTGAATAGTTTAATAAAAATTGGATTAGTTAAGATTGATAATTGTAAGCTTGAGTTTTTTCTAGTTGTCTCTGAGGGAACGATACTTAACGTACCACTTTATTACTTGTTGACCACGTATACTTGCGTGTTGTGCGTATATAGATTTTACCCAACAAGTTTTTGGCGCCATTGCTGGGGATAACTAGTATAGATCTTAATTTATTACAATATCAGTTAAATTAAGCCAGTTTTACTTAAACAATTTTTTTTATTTTGTTCGTTTATCTTATTTTAGGTGATTGAAGCAGTTTATGCAAACTCGGTCCAAAAATCCTGACTTTCTTCCTTTGGAGGTCGACATTGAAAACAGATTCCAAAGACTGAGTAAGTGGATTAAGGAAACGAGACAGGAATTTGAAACACCTGAAAAAGAAGAGGAAATGATAGCCGAAGATAACAAATCACTAATGGACTTCGCCACACCAAAGGTGACTGAACTGCAGTCAAGCATCACGAGGCCCGCAATAGCTGCAAATACGTTTGAAATTAAGCTGGGAACAATTCAAATAATTTAGAATTCAGTTCAGTTTGGGGGATTGGCGAATGACGATCCAAACGAGCATCTGGTCAGTTTCCTAGAGATATGCGACACCTTTCGGTATAATGGAGTGTCAGATGATACAGTAAGACTTCGCTTGTTCCCATTCACCTTACGGGACAAGGCAAAGAGTTGGTTACATTCTCTACCATCCGGATCTATAACTACGTGGGAAGACCTAGCTCAGAAATTCCTTGCCAAATTTTTTCCACCATCGAAAACGACAAAAATGAGGAACGAGATAACGATGTTTGAACAGCAACACGGGGAATCATTGTATGAGGCATGGGAAAGATATAAGGAATTACTTCGAAAATGTCCACATCATGGGTTGCCGAAATGGTTGCAATTGAACACATTTTATAATGGATTGAATGGGAACATCAGAATGAGCGTTGATGCAGCTTCAGGTGGAGCATTTATGGTAAAGAGCTATGAGGAGGCGTATGATTTGATAGAGACTATGGCAGCTAATAATTACCAGTGGCCCACGGCGAGAATGAATCAAGCAAAGGTCGCAGGAGTGTTAGAAGTTAATGGAATGACGGCAATATAAGCACAGATTTCAGCACTCTCAAAGAAATTTGATTCTATGACAGGGGTGCAATGGCAACAAGCACAACAGGTACAACAAGTGGTAAATATTTGTGAGTTGTGCGCGGGAGAACATTCTACGGATCAATGTGCAATTAATCCAGCCTCTGTGCAATTTGTGGGTAGCTACAACAGAATTCCACAAAACACTTATCAGAATACGTACAACCAAGGGAATAGAAATAATCCAAATTTATCATGGAGTAATAACCAGCAACAACAAGCTTCAAGGTCATCTTATCCCCCAAGATTTCTGACACATCAACAACCAACCCAATACCAAGAAAGGAAATCAGATCTGGAGGAGTTGGTGACAAAGTACATAACCAGCAATGAAGTGGCCATGAAAAATCAAACAATGGCTATGAAAAATCAAGAAATGGCCATGAAATCACAAGAAATGGCAATCAAGAATTTAGAGAATCAGATAGGACAAATTGCATTGGCATTGAATAATAGACTACAAGGAACACTACCAAGTGATACCAAGAGAAACCCAAAAGGTAATCACGAGAAATGTCAAGCTATTATGTTGAGGAGTGGAAGACATCTTGAGGGGCAAGAAACAAAAACATCGGGTGTAAAGGAAGTTGAGACAGATATGGAAAATACAGAGATTGATGCGAAGCAGGGGGACGATAAACCAAGGGAAATGAGCAGCCCAGTGAGCGAACCAGTTAGCTATCCTCCTCCACCATTTCGGCAAAGAATCCAAAAGTAGAAAGTAGACAAGTAATTTGCAAAATTTTTGGAAGTTTTTAAGAAACTTCAAATCAACATCCCATTTGCAGAAGCCCTGGAACAGATGCCTAGTTATGCTAAATTCATGAAAGGGATCCTATCTAGGAAGGAGAAGTTGGAAGACTTTGAGACAGTAGCATTAATCGAAGAGTGTAGTGCAGTGCTACAGCGAAAATTGCCACCAAAGTTGAAAGACCCAGGTAGTTTCACCATCCCATGCACAATTGGGAATACGGCATTCAACAAATGTTTGTGTGACTTGGGAGCAAGTGTGAATCTTATGCCGTTTTTAGTTTACACAGAGTTGGGGTTGCCTGCACCAAAACCTACAAACATTTCTTTGCAATTGGTAGATAGGTCAGTAACATATCCGAGAGGCATTGTAGAGGACATCCTAGTGAAGGTGGACAAGTTTATATTCCCTGCTGACTTCATTATCTTAGATTTTGAGGAAGATAAAAACATCTCGATCATTCTAGGGAGGCCTTTCTTGGCTACGGGTAGGACACTCATCGACGTACAAAAAGGAGAACTGACTATGAGGGTTCAAGACCAGGAAATTAAATTCAATGTGTTTAAGGCCATGAAATTCCCGACGGATAGTGAAGAATGCTTTAGGATGGATCTTATTAACCACATAATTGGAGAAGATATGAACAAAAGCTTGGAAAACGATCCAGTGGTGACAACGTTATTGGGAGATGAAGGACTCGACGATCCAGAAATTGGAGAATATGTGCAAGTTTTGGACTCTCTACCACGAGTGAGCAGATTTAAAACACCATTCAAAACATTGCACATGGAAGAGCGAACAACGACAAGAATGAAATCGTCATTGGAGGAGCCACCAATTCTTGAGTTAAAACTACTCCCTAAACACCTTAGGTATGAGTATTTCGGCAATTCAAATTCTTTAGCTGTTATTATTTCTGCTGCACTTAACAAATTGCAGGAAGAAAAGCTGCTGCGAGTGCTTCGGGAACACAAATCGGCGATAGGATGGACAATTGCTGATATCAAAGGAATCAGTCCATCCTTTTGTATGCACAAAATTTTGATGGAGGACAATGCTAAACCGGTAGTGGAACAACAGAGACAGCTCAACCCTATCATGAAAGAGATAGTGAAGAAAGAAATTCTGAAGTGGTTAGACGCAGGTATCATCTACCCAATTTCAGATAGCAAGTGGGTTAGTCCAGTGCAATGTGTGCCGAAAAAGGGAGGTATGACTGTGGTTCAAAACGAAAACAATGAGCTGATTCCAATAAGAACAGTAACTGGATGGAGAGTTTGCATGGACTACAGAAAATTGAATAAAGCAACTTGCAAAGATCATTTCCCTCTACCCTTCATCGATCAAATGCTGGATAGACTGGCGGGTCATGCATACTATTGCTTATTGGATGGATACTCGGGGTACAATCAGATTGTCATCGCTCTTGAGGATCAAGAAAAAACAACATTTACATGCCCATATGGTACATTCGCATTCAGGAGAATGTCATTCGGACTGTGTAATGCACCTGCCACTTTCCAACGGTGCATGATGGCCATCTTCTCAGATATGGTGGAAAAGAATGTGGAAGTCTTCATGGACAATTTTTCTGTCTATGGGGATAATTTTGATGCGTGCTTGGAAAATCTAGTAATGGTCTTACAAAGATGCGCCAACACAAATCTGGTACTTAATTGGGAGAAATGCCACTTTATGGTAGAAGAAGGCATAATTTTGGGACACAAAGTCTCGGCGCACGGATTGGAGGTCGATAAAGCAAAGTTGGAAATAATTGAGAAATTGCCTCCACCCAGTTCAATCAAAGGTATTAGAAGCTTTCTAGGACACGCAGGGTTCTATAGGAGGTTCATATAGGATTTCTCAAAAATAGCAAAACCATTGTGCAACCTCCTGGAGAAGGATTCAGTATTCAAGCTTGATGCGGAGTGTAAGTTGGCCTTTGAATTGTTAAAGAAAAAGCTAACCACAGCTCCTATTATCGTCGCCCCGGATTGGAGCATACTGTTTAAATTAATGTGTGATGCAAGTGATTATGCAATTGGGGCGGTGTTGGGTCAATGCCGAAACAAGATATTTCATGCTATTTACTATGCAAGTAAAACACTCATAGAGACTCAATTGAACTACACAACAACAGAAAAAGAATTACTTGCAGTGGTGTACGCGTTTGATAAATTTTGGGCATACTTGATCGGAACAAGAGTGATAGTCTATACAGATCATGCGGCAATACGGTATTTGATTGAGAAAAAAGACGTGAAACCACGTCTTATCAAATGGATTCTCCTCCTACAAGAGTTCGACTTAGAGATCAAGGATAGAAAGGGGACAGAGAACCAAGTTGCTGATCATCTATCGAGGCTGGAAAATCTTGACAAACAGAAAGAGGACAAGTGTGTCATCAACGAATTCTTCCCTGATGAGCAATTATTTGGGATTCAGTCAGAAGTTCCATGGTATGCAGACTTTGTCAATTATCTAGTGAGTAACTGTAACGACCGAGAAATTTGGATTTTTATTGTAAAATGATTTTATTAAATTAAATAATAATAAAATCATATTTTATGTGATATCAAAATGGTTGTTGTTCTACAACCTATTGATGTTGGAATGTCGTAGTTTTGAGCTACATGAAGGAATTAAAGTGTTTGAATTTCTAAGACGAAAATAAAAGTTTTCCGAGAAATTTTCCAAAAACACTATTCATCGGTATTTGTTCGGAAATTATTTTTTTGAATTTCCGAGAAATACGTGATGATAGAATATTAAGGTAAGACGGATTATGTAATAATAATCTAGTTATGGAAAACATAATGTTTCGCTTGCAGACTTAAAGTAAGAATGTAAGGAAAGTGAAGAATTAATGCGTTAAGAGATAATCGTATGATATATGAGTATTGTACGAGGAAAGAAAACGAGTATAATACGGGGTATTATACGAGTTTGTATGAAGGAAGAAATATCATATATTATGAAGTAGTATACGAAGTATAATACGATGATGATACATAAACTATAAGTATATGTATTAAGTAATGAAAATGGACTTAGAAGATTTATTATAATTGGTACAAGCCCAAATGAATTAAGGGTTAAGGCCCAAGCTAGATTCCATGAGTTGTCTAACCCATGGGGCAACCCATAGTAATATGATTAATGTGAGTGATGATCAAGATAAGTGATAACCAAGATAAGTGGTGATCAAGTAAATAAAGTAATGGCCAAGTTAGGTGAGTAATGACCAAGCAAAGGATAGGATTTGTGTTGATCAAGTTATGAATAGTAAGGAGGTGGTTTAGTGTATTGACTAAATTGCCCTAAACCTTGCAAGTTCTATAAATAGTGAAGGTTGGCAAGTCATTTGCTAGTTGTTTAAATAATCTAAACACTCTCTCTCAAAGTGCTTAATTGTTAGGGTGAGTAAGTTGTAATAAGCTACTTACATAAGAAGAAGAAAGAAGCTATTTATCAAGAACTTCTAAAGTAAGATCCTCTTCTCCAATTATCTTCTATCTCTAACATGATAGGTTGATAAGAAATGTTTGGATTAAGGAACATGAATGATAAAAAGTAAGAAGTATGTGTAAGTAATGAACTTAAGCCATATAAGTTGGTAATAAGTCATTTAAGCTAGCATAAGTTATAAACTTATGTGAAGGAATTATGAACTTATAATGAGTTTTGCAATATAAGGAATATGGAAGTAAATGAACTTTTATGATCATATGTATCAAGTATACATAAGTAAAGCTATATGATGAGAACATATATGTATGATGATTAAGAAACTTTAATTATCATAAGTTATGAATGATAAGTTCATAAGTAGTTTATAAATTTATCAAGTTATAAGCTTATGAAGAAATAAGTCAAAGTCCAACCATAAGTATAAGTTGTTGGAATAAGTATGTTAATATGTTCACATGATGAATGAAATTCATCTGTAATGTTTGAACAAGTCATAAGAATGAAGATTTGTCGGAAATCGCACGATTAGACGATAATCGTCGAATTCGTAAAATTCTTGGAATGGACTTCAATGGAGACAAGTCATGTTCATCATTTAAGAGTTGCGGAATCGAAAATGAGCGAATTCCGACTTAGAACGAAGAAACGAGCGCTGAACGTTCACGAACGTTTATCGTTTACGTTAAAAATGAACCAATAGGTGAATTTTTAGCAAACAAAGTCAAATAGATGAAATTCTTGCATGAACGCGTAGATTACGTAATTTGTTAACCATAGGCTTTTGAACGAGCCAATTCGGACTTATAACGAAAGAGTTATGCGTCCGGGAAGTTCACAAAAATTCAAAGACTGAAAATTTTTACGGTGCACGCGAAGTTGGGCCATGGGCCAACCCTAGACCAATTAGTCATTGCGATTGCCATGAGCGATGCCTATGTCATATCGAAATTAGTAGCCTTGGCATACCAAGAAGTAAGGACTCGGGGTGCAAGCACCAAGTCGAGGCCATCCCATGTTAACTCGTACTGCAACATACGAGATGAGTATAAAGTCGGGCATTGCATGGCCTTGAGTCTTTGACAAATGATAGTGAAGAATATTTGTGAATGTAAGGCAAGAAAGGGTTTTTAGGTTGAATTTAACCTACCTTAAGAAACCTAAAATAACATTGCTAAATCATTGTTAAACCTTAAGAGTAATGTGTAAAGAGTGGTAATAACCTATCCATCTATGAATGCAAATAGAATGATGAAATCAGAATGAATAGTAATCATGTCTAATATACAAATTAAATTGAGATGAAGGGTAAGATATGGTGTGACCAAATGTAAGACATTATGTGATCATGTATTATAGAGACTTGAAAGACTTGAACGTAAAGTAAATTACATCGTAGCAGACGCTTAAGGCAAGTATTCTAACTCTTGTCTCAGTTCAATCTGAACAAGTTTTTGAAGTTCATGTATCCTTATGCATGAATTTAAGTATAATGAAGTTAAAGCCAGTTCCTTTGGCTAGTCTTAACATATTGAGTGGATTGTTGATAATCTATTCATCTGTTATCAAATGCTATTATCTTCTGTCAATTACTTGATATGGTTTTCAAAAGAAGACTGAAATGTTAAACAAATGTTTTGTCGGTAAAACGACAGGCACATGAGGTTGCCAAATGATTAAACGTATATACATTTAATGGATGTAGTGTTGATCAACATAGAGTACAATAGGCTGATCACCTAGAAGTGCTGGTAAGTAATACCGGGCTTACGGACTTAGTTCCGGGTTGACCGGAGTGAATGTTTTACTGAATATTATTCATTGTGAAACATTTTGAAAGAAAGATGAAGTGCTATTTTGAATTATCAATAGTACTTCATAACTATTGTTCAGTTATCAAATATATACGATTCATATGTATCAAGCATGTTTTTATTGAAATTGTTATACTTGCTGAGCTAGTTATGCTCACTCTTGCTTGAACCATATGAATGCAGCTAAGACTGAATGTCCCGAAGGATCAAATAAGGATAAAGGAAAAGCTATGGCGGATTATTAAGCTGTCTTGTAATGGTATAGGTCTATTGTTGTAATGTAATGAATATTATGACAAAGAACCTTTGTAACGGGTATAGAACCTGGGAAATGTAAATATTACGTTTAATATATAGACGTTATGTTCGTTCTTTGAGACTATTCAATTGAATGAATGTATGAATGTTTGTATAGTATAGCACCATCTGTCGGGTTGGAAGATACCCGGATTTGGGGGCGCTACAAGTTGGTATCAAAGCCTAGGTTATGAAACTTAAGGGGGATTAGAACCTTAAGTCATAACCTTAATAAAGAAGTAAAAGATAAAAGATAACCTTATAAAAAAAATGAATTATATTATGTTATGTGTTTTTATTATTTTACTGACGTGTACTAATCAAACTATATTGTTTTATTGTAGATGTCAGGAGAAAATGATATGTATAGAAATATACATGTAGTCAGCGAGGATTCAGTTAATCGGGTAGAGATACTACCCAATCCCGTAGCGATTGAGCCAGAGGTGGTAGTAATAGAGTCTGGAGACTCGGACGATTTAGACTATATGTCTATTTTCGATGGCATGCTAGAGGAGGAAGTGGACGTGATGTCTTTTGACCAGGTTCCACCTACAGAAGAATTGACTACTAAAGAGTCAATGAAGGCACTATTTATGTCAGTATTGGATAGGAATGTCCATTACTGCCAAGAGGTGAGGAGTTGGAAGAGGAACTCCAAGCTGTCCGTGAGGACAAGACTAGCATGGAGGGTATGTGGAAAGAAGATCACGATGATAGAATTCTAGTTAAGGACAAGGTCCGAGAGCCGAAATGTGAAGTCTTTGAGCTCAAGCAGGAGCTAAAGACTAAACAGCAGAAGTTGGAGAGGATGTCCTATATACATAGGAGTTCTCACGTGGACTTCCAACAACAAGTAGCTGGTTATCCAGTGGAAGCAGGGCAGACTCGACATACCATTAGTCAAGATGTCATAGCTGGTTTGGCTAAGAAAGATTTCGAGAATGCCATTCGGCAGATGTAATCTAGCAATAGCTAGAGTAGATTAGATATGTAAATATTATGTATCTCGTGGTGATGTAAAACCCTCTTTTGTATATCAAGGGTGGTCTTTTATAAATTCCAATTTTTGGAAAGTAATGGCGGGATGGTAATGTAATTAGCTAAGGCTGAGTAATGTAAACAATGTAGTATTACACTACAAGATAAGAATCAATATAAGTCTCATTTATGGAACATATTGAGTAATGAGGATGAGTTATTGTTTTATCGCAAATAATAAGTAATCAACAAGAAGAAAGTAATAATGATGTGTTGTTTTCTTAACAGCGAAATGCCGCCAAGAAAGAGACAATGAAATCAAGACGATAATGTTAACCAACAGGAGGGTGGTCCAAGTTAATCAATGCAAGAGTTCGTTAATCTTTTAACTTGGTGCATTTAATAGAATGAGGGCTAATGTACCGTAATTCCGGAGTAATCTGAGCTACTACTTTTAAGGACTTTAAAAGTGTAGGTCCGCCGGAGTTCAAAGGAACTACTGAGACCTATAGAAGCCCGGACTTGGGTAAAAGAAATTGAGAAAGCATTTGTTATAGCAAATGTTGAGGGAGGTCAAAAGGTTGCCTTTGAAACCTATTTGATGAAAGGAGAGGCCAACCGGTGGGAGGCAAACCAAAGCTAGGGCGATATAGGAAACCTAACGTGGGAAAGGTTTAAGGAGATTTTCTTGAGAACTATTTTCCCACAGTATCAAGGAGAATGGAAATGAGGTTTCTGGAATTAAAACAAGAGGATATGACAGTTCCCCAGTATGTTACCAAGTTTAATGAACTAGCATAATTTACTCTAGATCAAGTAGACACTGAAGTGAGGAAGGCTAGGAGATTCGAGCAGGGCTTGAAACCCTGGCTCTATAGCCGGATCTCGGTGTTTCAAAGTACTTCCTTTGGAACCATATTAGAAAAGGAAATAATTGCCGAAGGTGGGAATGAGGCTCTCAGCCAGTACCACAAAGATAAGAAAAATAAGAGTAAAGTTGATGGGGGAATCAAGACCGAAGGAGCCAGCGGTAGTGACGACGGTCAGAAAAGAAAGGGCTTTAACAATGGGAATACCGGAGTAAAGCAAGGGGATTCCAAGAGAAGGATGGAGGCCTGTAAAACCTGCGAGAAGACTCACTTAGGAGTCTGTCTCAAAGGAAAGGCCGTATGTTATAATTGTGGACAGGAAGGGCACATTTCGCCTAACTGTCCCAATCCAAAGAAAAACCACGGATGTTTTGTATGTGGATCAACTGACCACATAGCGAAGAGTTGCCCGAAGAAGGGTATGGAAGGAAATAAGGGCACTAATAGCGGTAAGTTGGCTATTAGTGGTCCAGCTCAGCTGGGTAGATCAATGGCCTGCACTTTTAATATGACGGTCCAAGATGCGATGGCATCAGGGGATGTAGTTGCAGGTATTATTCCGATCAATAACATAAATGCATATATGCTATTTGATTCGGGTGCTACTTGTTTGTTTATAGCATGTGATTTTGCTAGACGACTAGGATTACTTCCCGAAAAGTTGCATATACCTTTGAACATTAAGGTAGCAAACGAAGAGGTAATCCCTGTTGAAAGTATTCATAGGGGTTGTTGCGTAGATGTACGTGGTTGTAAGTTATCGGTAGACTTAATACCGATAAAGTTCGAAGAATTCGATGTGATTCTCGGAATGGATTGGTTAATTAACCATGGAGCCATTATAGATTGCCAAAAGAAATGTGTGAGCATCAGGACGTTGAAACAACCTCCTGTAGTATTTTACGGTAATAAATCACCGAGGCGTTCGTGTTGTCTTACGATGACACAAACTAGAAAACTTTTAAGGAAGAGGTGTATAGGTTATCTGTGCCATGTTGTTGATACCCAGCATGTGGGAGAAACCATGAAACAAATACCTATAGTAAACGAATTCATGGATGTATTTCCAAGTGAGTTACCGAGTTTACCACCGGATCGGGAGATCGAATTCATAATAGACATTGTGCCAGGAGCGGAACCAGTCTCAAAGGCACCGTATTGTATGGCGTCTGTGGAAATGAAGGAGCTAATGGTTCAGTTACAGGAACTATTGGATAGGAAGTACATCCAATAACTGAGCCCTATTAACAACATCTGAATACAAACATAGTATATGAGAGATAAGATATTGACGTATCTCGGGTTTCAAACCTCTTAGAAACATTCGCGTCATTCTCTCCTCATTATCAACTAAATGGGATGCAAACTGGGACAACTCGGCAAACTTGGCTTCGTACTGCGACACGGTCATGTTTTTTTGCTCCAGCCTAATGAACTCTACCTCTTTCACGTGACGAATACTTTCGGGAAAGTACTTGTCGTTGAACAATTCTTGGAACTTCTCCAAAGTCATCTTCAAGGCGGCGAGTTGAGTACGTTTCTGATTCCCACCAATGTCTGCCTCTGCACGCAACATGAAGGTGGCAAAGGGAACCTTTTGCTCCTTGGAGCATCCCAAGACATCAAATATCTTGTAGATCTGCTTTATCCACGTCTCCTCTTTAAGTGGTTTTGGCTATTCAAAAAACTACGGTGGTCCCAGCTCCTTGAACTGTTTGGCGGTGACCGTCCGAGAGTTGCCAGTGTTTCCACCTGCATTTTGGACAGGAGCCGCTCCCGCCTGATGTTGCATGAATTTCATGAAGCCTCGGAACATTCCATCGTTCATCATTTGGTCAATGTTGTTGTTTGCCTGAGGATTGTCGCCTTCCTGATGCACATTATCCTGATTATTGATCTGTGGAGACTCAATGGTCTCCTATGCTCCATTGATGTTCTCAACATTCTCAGATGCCATTTTCAAATACTGCAACAAAACAAGGGTTAATTAACATATCACATATTATCCCTATACTCTGACCGACATATTAAATACCAAATAAACTTAAGTAGGTCATACTAGCGAAGGAATTCCCCGTCTCTCCCCTCCTAGTTCTTATCTCACATCTTAGACAGGGATCATATCCCTAAGCTTTGATACCAACTATGACGCCCCCAAAATAGGTATACATCACCTATTATGAGACGCCAAATACATGGTACAGAATACAAATACAATCTTAAATATACAACAAGAGAGCTGTGAGTTTTATTACAAATATTGTCTTCTAGACAATATCCACTCTCAGAATAAGTCCTAATTACATTTATTGTCACACTATTTAACAGAATAGTGAGGACTACTAATACTATCATCTGGACCGTCACTCCATTCCCCGACTAGTCCCGGCTACGTTCTCATTTCTTGAAGAGAACAGTGAAAGAAAGGGTGAGCTCAACTAGCCTAGTAAGAAATATTATGACTAAGATAATGCAGAATAAATTATAATTAGTCTTCAACAGTGTTAAACTGATAAAGTACAATAGACATCAAGTTTAACTGCAGCGGAAGATGCAATCCATTAAAAGAATCAAGTAGAGAATAAAATCTACTATCTTTTATGATTTAAAAGGTTTTTCATCACTTTTATCGCTGGGACTCAGCTTAATAAATAATCCACATCATCCCTACACTACGACCAAGGATATTTATAAGTATCACAACCACAAATTACCCATGCACTACATGCCAAGGATATTCGTGTATTCATCAATGGTCATGATCATGCCAACAACTGTCCATCAATGTACTATTGGCCAATGAGGTCTTTTACCACATCATTTGTAACATTACTGTCATGATTACACCGAACAATCCTTGGTCATAATCATACCAAGTCCATCTATGCACTACAGGCCACAGATGACTTTCAAAAAAATATAAACATGAGGATGATGACAATGATATAAGAATTCAATAAAACAAGTTCAGGAATTAATTTATTCAGGAACTAATAACGTCCAAATTATCAACATGATACTTCTTTGTAGAGTAAAATTCAAGAATGCTCAGAAGAATATTTCCATGAAAAGATACTGGATGAAGCGTAAATATCAAGGATATTCCACTAATTTCATGGAGTATAGAAGTCAAAACTTTAACCAACCGAGTATAATAAAGAATGGAATAACAAAAGAAATCACTGTGCCTGCGATAGATCGCACAGGTGAGGATATTCCAATGTAATAATAAATAATGAGAACCGGTCAAAGGCGTAAACACACAATACGCATGTGATATTCCAACGAGAATAATAAAGAGCGAAACTAGGTCCCAAGTAAAACGCATGCATGTGGATATTCTAATGAGAATAATAAAGACGGAACCAGTCCCACAGTAAAAAGCGTCTGAAACAGGATATTCCAATAGAATAATAAATAATGGAATAACAAAAGAATTTCACCAAGTATAGGGTAGACCGCGTATACAGGTTATTCCAACAGAATAATAAAGAATGGAATAACAAAAGTTCTCTTCATGAATATGAAAAAAAAACCCCTTACCTTATAAAGAAGAGTACTTCGACGGTAGGGCGGGGATATACTTGAAGAAACTTGCACTACGCTCAAAGCTTTCTTAAACGCTAAAGAAATACGCTCAAGATTATAGAAGAATAATTCTCTTTACAGTTTTTCTCTCAAGAGTTTCAGTGAATTCATAAGAAATAATGAAGGAATGAGCTTCTATTTATAGAAGAATGGACTGAATAGTAACTAATCTATGAACGGTCCAGATCGATTTACTTCAAACGGACGGTCCAGATTGGTTTTCAATAAAATATAATATATTCTATTTATAATCTAATAAAACGAATAACTTTTAAAAAGATTTTACTATGTAAACACTATGCATGCACTATGCAAATACTATGCATAATAAAATATAATATAATCTAATTATTGTCTAATAAAACAGATAACTTTATAAAAGTATTCTGTTTTATATAAAAAGATTTTACTATTAGCCTAATAAAACGAATAACTTTATAAAAGTATTCTGTTTTATATAAAAAGCTTTTCTATTTTATTACATTAATAATACTAATAAAACCAAACTTCATCATCATTATTATTATTCACACTATTAATCTACCAGGTCGTTCCCAGGAAAGAGGGGCTTTCCAATAAGGATTTCTCCATATTGGCGTGCAATTAGGTGACCAAACCTCTCCTTGGCAGAACTTCTAGACATCATTAATATTATAAATAATAATATTAATAACTTCGTCATCTCAATTATAAAATATCAACAATAATTGAATCAATTAACGTGAGATACTATGCAACAATTACTGAAGCAATAATTGAACAAAACTGAGTGACTTCTCACGTTAGCATCAATAATCAATACCGTGTGCTACTATGCAACCACCCGTATTCCTGTACTTTTAACACCGGGTGTTTCAACAGTTAACGGTAAAACTTCCGCGGTTATTTCCATAAAAAAAAATTTTGTCATTTTTTCAATCCGATAATAATTCCGTTGTGGGGTCCACCAATGATTGTGCCGTCGTACGAATATTCCCCGACCAATCGAATATTATACAACAACTTGCGTACTTTGCAAAATTTATAAATATTACCCACAACTATAACATTATATCAAATTCATTCAAAAATGATAATTATAGAAAATTCATCTTTATTCATAAAAGTTGGGGTCTTACATTTGTAGTCCCCTGCGAGGTCTGATTTTACCATTGATCCGCAATTCCACGACCTTTGATGGACTTTTTGCATCACGTAGACGATGTCAAATTGCTGTAGGATCAACTGCCATCTGGACAATCGATAATTCAGTATGGGCTTATTAAACACATACTTGAGAGGATCCATTCGGGATATGAGATGGGTTGTGTGACCATGGAGGTAATGTTGTAACCTCATGGAAGCCCATGCTAAAGCACAACAAGTCTTCTCAATTACAGTGTACTTGTGTTCACCGATCTGTGAATCTTTTCTGCCGAGGTAATAGATAGCCTGTTCTTGGCCTCTATTGTCTTTTTGTCTCAGCATACAGCCCATGGCATTGTCATTTATGGACAGGTACATGAACAGGGGAACATCATCCCTGGGAGGTACCAAAATAGGAGCGTTAATTAGTTGCTCTTTGATTGTAAGGATCGCTTTCTGACACTCATCGTTCCATTTCATGGAGGAGTTCTTCCTTAACAACTTGAAGATTGCCTCACAGGTTGCTATGAGTTGAGAAATGAATCTGCTAATGAAGTTGTTTCTTCCCAAAAATCCACGTATTTCCTTTTCTGTTTGAGGAATGGGCATTTCCTTGATGGCCTAGATTTTGGTAGGATCCAGTTCAATCCCATTGTGGCTAACTAGGAAACCTAGCAACTTGCCTGACTTAACACCAAAGGCGCACTTGGCAGGATTCAACTTCAAGTTGTACTTACGCAACCTGTTGAAAAGTTTTGTTAGATGGTCTAAGTGGTCCTCCTCCTTCTGGGATTTGACAATGATGTCATCCACGTAGATCTCTATCTTTTTGTGCATTAAATCATGGAAAAGAGTCATCATAGCTCACTGATAGGTTGCCCCGGCGTTGATGAGGCTGAATGACAACCGTTTATGGCAAAAGGTTCCCCAAGGCATGATGAAAGTAGTTTTCTCACGATCTTCCTCAGCGACCATAATTTGATGGTACCCCGCAAAGCAATCAGCAAAGGAGTACATGTCATATTGAGCAGTATTGTCAATAAGAATGCGGATAAAGGGCACGGGAAAGCTATCTTTAGGGCAAGCTTTGTTCAAATCTCGGTAATCCACGCAGACTCGCACCTTTTCCCCTGGTTTAGGTACGGGAATAATATTGGATATCCACTCTGGATATGTAGACACCATGATGATGCCAGCTTGAAATTGTTTCACAATTTCTTCTTTGACCTTTAAACTCCACTCAGGTTTCAATCGCCTGAGTTTTTGCCTAACTGGCTTGAATCCTTCTTTGATGGGAAGGCGATGAAGAACAATATCCGTGGAAAAACCCACCATATTTTCATGAGACCATGCAAACACATCCTGGAATTGGGTTAATAGTGCAACCATGTCATTCTGTTAATTTATAGTAAGGTCTGAACCAATTTGGATTAGCTTAGGGTTGTCTTAGGTTCCAAGATTGAAAGAAGTGGTTTGATCAAGATTGGGTTTGGGTTTGTCTGCGACCCATTCCTTAATCTCCTGAGGTGTCTCAATGTCCTCTTGGATGTCCATCAAGTCTGAGTCCAACTTTGCATCAAAGTTATAGTCCTCGTGGAGAGAAGGCACCTCATCAGCAAGTACAGACACATCTAAATTTAGAGTCCTGAAATAAAAGATGCTTTCACTTAATATATGCAATTGTTCGATCATACAAAAGTGTTAGCATGTACTTGATAAAATAACTGCTAGTACTGTAAAGGAAAGCAAGAAATTAAAGTTATCTACAGGGTAGAAGGATTTTTTTGCCCATTTTACACTTGTCGACCAATGCATGGAGTGCTGCTCCAATTGTCGAGGGCAATGTCCTGATGGACTGCAGTGATGGAAGGATCGTCATTGTCTTCCTTCTCCTGAATGATAACCATGACACCTGGGCAATCATCGTCTAGGGTGTATCTATTTGTATGTTCATCATGAACAATGATGCGTATGCCTGCCATCATCAAGGCAATGTCATGTTTACGTTTCCGTTCCTTTTCTTCCACTTCAGAATCAAGAATCAGCACCTCTTTAGTTTTGATTGGCACTGGTTTAGGAAACAATATGGCCACAACATGGGCTGGCACCTTTACTGGAGACTGCATTAGCTCATGGGGTAAAGGTATAGAAAAACGTCGTACGACAGAAGCTTGAGGAACTTACTTGTGCTTATGAGGATTCCTGTGAGGAACTGGCAGAATAGCCTAGTTCGGCTGTTCCAATTTTTGCTGGACACTTGGATAGGGTGCTTAATACCCTACTTATCTTTACCAAGCCCTTGTCCAGGTTGATGACCCAATGACATCATTTCTTGAGTAGCCGACATAACCTCGGCAGAAATCTTGGGTATGGGAAGTGGTGCTCCAATAGAATGGTATTGCGTGTTACTCACTTCCAAAGTATGGAAACTGGCCGGTTCAACTTTTAAATTGAAGCTGATGATTGGTAGATTTCCTTATTTAGGACAATCCGGCTCAGCGTTGACAGTGAGTAGACTACTATTGATAATGTATTTGAGTTGTTGATGTAGCATGGAGGGAACGACTCCAGCCATATGTATCCATGGTCTCCCCAATAGCAGGTTGTATCATGATTCTATCTTGAGGACGTGGAAGGATATATTGAATGTATTTGGACCAATCTCAATTGTCAATTCAATCTTTCCGACGACATTTCATCGGGATCCATCAAAAGCTCTGATAACCGTATGGCTGCTTTGGATCCGCCTGAGATTGACATTCATCTTCACCAAGGTGGCATAAGGACAGATATTTATAGATGAGCCTCCATCTATCAAAACTCCAGCTAGCATGTACCTAGAAGACAAAACTGTAATATGCAATGGCTTGCAATGACCGGTCCCTTCGGGAGGTATGTCATCATCAGTGAAGGATATCACATTGTTGTTGAAAATGTGATCAACCAAATGTTGAAATTTTTCCACGTCCACTGATTTTGGCAAATAGGCTTCTTCTAAAACCTTTAGTAAGATCTTCCGATGATCCTCAGAAGAGAAAACCAAGTCCAGTATTGAAACCTGGTGTGGAGCTTCTCGCAAGCTTAAAACCACTTTGGCTTCATTATGGCCCATAGTGCAGAGGTATTTTTCAATCTTCTCCATAGGCAACTTCCCCTTTGCTTCGCAAGTAGGTTTAATAACACGTTAAGGAAGATACAGTGGATTTTCCTTCGACACTGTAGCAGTAGTATGAGACGTGGATCCTTCAGCTTCTCCATAATTCCATGGAACGTTGTGTAAGCTGACAATAGGATATTGTGGTATGCAAGATAAAGAAATTGGCTTTGGTGCGGCCACTATCAAAGGATTGTAAGCTCCTTTGAGTTGAATTGGTTGTATGGGAAATACTTTGATAGTCTTATCATCCACTTCGGATATAACTGCTACTGATCCCTTCCATTTGGTAGGACATGCATTCCCACCCTAGATTTGTACAGTGTAATCATCTGCTATTTGCAGGACACCGCTATCAATAAGATTCTGAATGAGGAGGCGGAGTGCCCAACATTCTCTTGTGCTGTGACCGCGAGAATGTGAATGATATTGACACATTTCATCAGGATTGAATCGTCCTGAACGAGGATTGATTGGAGGGAGAAGGAAGGTAATTCTTCCTTCGTTGATCAACATCTGTAGTATCTTCTCCATAGATTGGCCCAAATAGGTGAATTCCCTCTGATTGGTAAAATCTCGACGGGCTTTAGCATTTGCCATCTTCGAAACCTTATCCTCCATAGCTTCGCTTTCTAAAGGTGGTGAGGAGGCATTCATAACAAATGGAAGGAGATAGGAATGCTCCTGCCTGATTAATTAGCGTGTGACTTGATGCTGGTGGGTCACCAGTTCTGCCAATTGCTTAATTTGTTTGGAAAGAGCTTTCATCTTTCATTCCATGGTAAACTGAAACTTTACATAATCCAATTTGTCAACACCGTCTTTGATGGGTTGGGATGATTCGCCGTTAGAATTGGAACCTTGTACAGTGCTCCAACTGATCATGTTGACCTCTTCTTCTTTGTGTTGAGGAAGAGGGTTATCTTGCACATGAGGTTTATCAATTTTGGTGACCACGTTCTCACCATTGTCTATTAGATCTTGAATCTTATGCTTCAAGGCCTAACAATCTTGAGTATCATGTCCATGTGCTCCGGCATGAAAGGCACACTTCCGAGTAGCATTAAAACCCCTCCCATTAGGGTTGGCCGGTGGAAGAAGATGTGTAATTTTCTTCTGAGCAGTCAGAAGAGCAAGAACATTCTCGAGCTAGTCCCCTAAGGGTGTGAACGTTCGAGGCCACTTTACTTCTCCACTTTTAGGCAATGGAGGGTTTGAAGATTGTGCTGGAAAAGGGGAGTAGTTTCTCCTCTGCATAGGCATGCTTTGATTGCCTTTTTGTCCTTGTAGTATTAAGGAAACATCCTCCTCTTTCTTTTTATGGACCCTCCGGGGGTTGTTTCCATAAGATCCGGACTGGATGTGCTCAGCAACAACTTTAAGAGCGGCTAGGTCTTGAATTTTACCGGACTTCAATCCCATCTCAGCCATTTCTCCGTGCTTGATCATTTTAGAGAATTGTTTGCCAATACCAGCTAGAACTCTTTCATAGAAAGGAGCTTCCTGTACATCTATAAAAGTCATGACCATTTCTGATTTCTTTATGGATGGAATAACTTGAGCAGCAAGGCGCCTCCACCTTTGAGCGTACTCTCTAAATGACTCATTAGATTGTTTCTTGACCTTGGTAATTTGGTACCGGTCAGGAGCCATCTGAGATTGAAAACTGTATTGAGTAAGGAAGGCGTGAGCTAGCTCTTCCCAGCTATGGATCTTTGAGTTGTCTAATCTAGTATACCATGAACGGGCTTCTCCAGTCAGACTTTTCTGAAACAGCTACATTCTGAGCTTTTCATTTTCTACGTAAGACCCAAGTTCTCCAATGAAAACTTTTAAATTTATATAAAGATCCCCTAATCCGTCGTATTTCTCAAAATCAGGGGTCTTGAATTTCTCTGGATAATGAACACCAGGAAATATGCAAAGGTCTGTATATGAAACACTGCCATGTGTTCCAATCCCTTTGAGAACACGAATAGTTTCCTCCATTTGAAGGACCTTCTTCCTGATATCACCATTGTCTGGATCTCCTTTGAGATGGGTGTTTTCAGGGTCTTTGTTGGTTGTATCCAACTGAGGTTGTGGAATTGTTTTTTCCAGACCTTGAACTCCTCCTTGTGTAGGGGATTCTGTATGTGTAGGTATCTTCGTACCCTGAGTGGACTAGTGCAATTCTTTCAGTAGAATGGCCAAGTCTGTAATTTGTTTACTCAATCCATCAAATTCTTCTTGGGAGACAACATTAGACTGGTCAGAAGAAGACATGAATGGTTGTAGGCTCGTGGCCTTTTTGGATTTTGAGAGGGTAACAGGCCCAATTGCTTCCCTACAAAAGACTTACGTAGTTTAGTCTTAAGGTAATGTAAATGTTATCATAACATGTCTATTTAGTGATTTTACCCTGCAAAACCGGTTGTTAATTGATAACATGTCATCCATGCACAAATATTCTTCATATTTTCCATTACATATGGATGAACATGGAATAAATTACAAGTAAATGCTTTTACAAGTAATTGAAAATGGAAAATATGAAGAGACTTTCCTCCGCATTTGGTTTATCAGAGGTTGACCTATCTTAGGGTTACTCTCGCGGCTTTTTGGCATGAAGGTTCCCAGATCATCGCATTCTACTTGACGGGAAGTTAATCCGGTCATTCAACTAGAGCGAATCTGAGTGGTGCCTTTCCTGAACCCCGGGGAATTATTCTTCCCACGAGTCCAGTAATAAAACACCGACAGGTTAGCCTCCTGATGGAGGGACCACACAACATACATTCACATACAACGTGTCTCACCGTTTATGCAAAATGATGACATGTGCGAAGCACTAATATCACTGATAGATATTTAAAGGCAAAGAATTAAGATGCATTCGTACACATTCATCATAAATGTAAATGCAACATTCACACACAAGCATATAACAATTTTAAAAAGCTTGTAATAGCGGTTTAAGCCCTCTTACTGGAATCCCCAACAGAGTCGTCACCTGTCGACATCGGGATTTTTGAGTGTCCCTTTTTGTTACTTGTTCTTTGGTGTTCTCATGTTAATGTGAGATTTGTTTGAAAAAGCAAGTGAAAAAGGTCCGACATGTATAATGTCGACGATTTGACTTTAAGAGTCGCCAGTTGGTGTATTTAATTGGTTGCACCAATGCAACCGAAAAGGTTTGCACATTGACCCAATGATTTGACACTGCTAGACTGGTCTGTGAAACCGAGATTCATATTGGGTCCGGGGGCTTGATTATGCGGAGGGAAGGTGTTAGGCACCCCCCGACATCCGTGTTACCACGGTGACCGCCACTTTTCAAAGAAATTGTTATATGAATGTGTGTGTGTATGTGGATCAATGTGCAATTATTTGAAAGTAGTGCGAGGCCTCGTTCGCAACTATATACACAAGATTTGAATTTTATAGAAAAATTCAGGTTTAACCAAGATATATCAATGAAGTTTTGTAAAAGAGGTTTTTCAAACCCTGTGTTCAATAGGAATTGAGACCTTTTCATACTTCCATTTTATTATTAAATGATCGGCTTGTTTGCTTTTATTTTTGAGATGCGAAGCATTCTCGAGAAAATAATATACAGCAGTGTCGAACTCCTCATGGGCATGACAGCCATCCAAGGAAATCCAGACACTGTAAAATAATGTATAAGCTTCTTACAATTGAAAAATATGTCCATTATGGGAACCGAATCTAGATTAAGTAGACTGAATCTGTGATCACATGATTCTTAGGCTCACATGATACTGCAATTTGTATGGAAAGCAGTTAGCAGTTATATATATAAAAGTTGTAAATATATATACAGACATGATCAACCACCACGAAGCAACTCCATGGGGGATCGAAAATGTAAATATATAAAAGCGGTAAATATATATATATATATATACAAATATATATAAAAGCAGTAAACGCACCGGATGTGAATCCAGGCTCATCGGATATGTCCAACAACAATTATATATATATATATAAGCAATTAAACACTCCAGACCGAAGTCTAGGCTCATCAGACAGAGTCTGAATACAATTTATATATAAATATATATAAAAGCCAGTAAATGCTCCAGCCCGAAGTCAAGGCTCAATCGAGGCATAACTCGATAATGTTAGTCCGTATAAAAATATATACATATATATATATATATATAAGTATATATATACAGACAGAAATGAAAACCATGGACCGAAGTCCGGGCAAACACACTCACACGACTCTCAACGTGTACAACAGTGTGTAATAATGTGAGAAGAAAGCTTTATAGAATTTGAGAAGGCTTACAGTGGGCTGCCAAAGTAGACTTCTATGACTTTAAATGGATAAAAACTCAGCTTCCGCCAGATAAAAGATAGCTATATGTAAGCTAACAAGTGTTTAAAAGTGAGGAAACACTCAAAAGATGTGTATGCAGAGTAAAATGGACAGGGCTTCCTCGCCTTTTCTCTCTCTCCTCTTCTTCAAATGGCTGACCCCAACGCTTGTATATATAGACGGATGGCCGCAGTACACTGCAGCGGTACCATGATTATGTACTACTTGGTGGTGGTCGTGGTGCATCCGAGCCTCGCTGGCTCTGGTCGTCTCAGAAGACGTGTACTGCAGTAATCGTAATGTCCGCTCGAACTTACATAACTTCAATCTGAGCATCCGAACGAGGTATATCTGACCTTCTTTGGACCGTTTATGTCGAGAATTACGCAAAGACATGGATTAGAGGTTGTACGAAGTCAGGAAGAGGGGTCTACGCCCATGGTCTTCAAGCTTCAAATTCTATCCAAAAATCGCCATTTAGTAATAGTCACTCGGGATTATTACTCCTCGGTTCTTGTGGGACATTGTTGTATGTATGTATGTATGAAGTGTCGACACTATGCGCAGGTGTTGAAGAGACAAGATGATGTTTGACTCTTTACCGGGGTTATCGCCGGTTTGAGTTGAAAGAACACGTTGCTCAGGGTTACATCTGAGATTGGATACTTGTTGGTATGCCGCGATATCATCTTGTTGAGGCGGTAAGATGACGCTTTTGACTCCTTACCGGGGTTATCGCCGGTTTGAGCGGAAAGCAGACGTTGCTCAGGGTTACATCTGAGATTGGACTGCTGCAAGTGTTTGAATACCGCAAGGTCATCTGTGAAAGAAACTATCTGCCCGTTGTTAGCTCTGGGTCTGAGGTATGATTGCCTCAGTAGGAGGTCTGAGCTTGAAGCTGATCGCATGTATTTGAAACAAATAATTCTGGAGTTATCGTCGGAACTGCAAACGCATCCCTTGGGGCTATCACCAAGGATGGAGTTACTACTCCTAGTGCTGTTTCTGGGAATGGAACTGAACGTCGCGGTGTTATCGCTGAGACAGAACTGTCCTCTCCGGTGTTGTTGCTGGTCTTTTGATCTTGCAAACATTGGGGTTATCTCTGAGATTTGAAATGACATTCCCGGTGTGTGTTCCGGGTTTGAGATGAAGTTCCCGGTTTGTTTTCCGTGTTGAAATTGATGTTCCCAGTTTGTGTTCCGGGTTGTAACTGCACTTTCGATAGTATCCGGAATGGATGTAAGCTGTCTTCCAGGGTTATCTCCAAAAGATGAATCTGCCCTCCTGTAATGTTTGTAACAAGCATGCAGAAAATTTTGAGTGTCTATAACTAAGTTACCATGTTTGACCAGAATTAGATCTATGATCGTATTGATTCTGGGCGGTTTGATGTGTTACACATATAGTATCAATGTAATACTACACTAACAAAAAAATTTCATGTCCAAATAACAACACATTACTGAGTTATTAGCCATCAAAAAGTCTAACAACGCTATTCTTCATTTCTGGGTTTTCCAGAAAATGAAGAACAACTCTTGGTGCTATATATAGATCTTTATATCTTGAACTCTAGGTCTGTTTTGTGTGATTTAAAGCTTAAAATTTGTAGTCGAGATGTCAAGGTATAATAATACATCAACATATCAACATAACAACATCGAAATCATAAGATCCAAGGCAGTCAAACCTTTTAAGAAAATTCGTTCATGAAGATTTCTGGGTTTTCCAGAAATCTGCAAAAACAGACGGTCAATGCTACTTTGACCCTTCCTATCTTTGATTATATACATGATCTGTGAGTTCTATAAGCATGATCATGAAGCCTAAATGTCAGTCTACAATTATATTACATAAACATGGCCAGATCGCTTAATAGAAGGAAGATCAGAGGCCATAAAAAGATTGTCAGATGCTTCTTGGAAATCTGGGTTACCTAAATTCATTCAGTAATGGTCGGTCAACGACCTTTGACTTCTTATGTCTTGAAATCTAGACCTGATTTGACTATGATTCAAGTTACAGAATACAGACCACATGGCATACAACAGATCATCCATAACATAAAACAACATAAACATCTAACACAGAAGAATCTAGAGGCTCTAACATTTGCTTGTCAGACCTTATTTTTCAACTTTCCCAAATTTTTGAAATCTTTAAATTCGTGCATCTAGATGATATAGATATATGATCTAATCACCTAGATCATTATTTAACACTGTGTAGAACCAATCTAAACAATAACTTACAACAACAACAACACAAATCTTGAAGATCTAGCAGTTTAGAGATTTATACCTCATTAATGCAAAAATTTTGATTTTGATCTTGATTATCTGACATAGGAGAGATAATGAATGGTATTAGCTCTCCTTATCACTTAGTTCCTCACCAAATTTTTGGATGGGAGAGATAGAAAAGGCTTAGCAAGGCTAGCAAGTAAAGTGAGTGATTGTTTTCTTACTTTTCTCTTTTTAATCTAGTTGAATCATTGAATGGAGCTGAAATAGTTGCTGATCTGCTAATATAAGTCGCATGCCTATGGTTTAGGGTTCGTCACCAACCCAAACTAGGACATAACTTACAAGTAACCTAATAAATAATGTAAGAAGGCTAGTTTAGTCATTTAGCATTTAATTTTAATGGCATAATTGACAATTGATACAACCCTTAGGGTTAAAACCTAATATTTTCAAAAATACAACTTTCTAGGATTTTCAACTTAGATTTTCAAAATAGAAAATTATGAAAATTAAATTATAATTAGAGTTTCCTAATTATATTATAATTTCCTAATCATATTAGGACTTAAACAAATTAGGATTAATATTTCCTAATTAAGAATTAAAATTACCTAATTACAAATTAGGGTTTAAAATTTTTACAATTCAGGGTTCCTAATAATTAGGGTTTCTAATTATTAGAATTTCTAATTAATCAATTAGGGTTATCCCTAATTACGTTTATCATTAATAATGTTTAAACCTTATACAAATATTTTCATTCCCAAACTAGGGTTTTCAGTTTTCCGAATTAGGATTTCGAATTCCCCGGCACTGAAATTAGGGTTTCAGAACCGGTTCTAGGGTTTCTTATCCATCATTAGGGTTTTCTAACTGAACGTCGACATTCATTAATAATATTAGGGTTTTACACTGATAAAATTTATCTAGTCAACCCTTGACCCTTAACCACATTCTATACACATATCATATTCACATATACACTTAATCCTGAATAATTCTCCAAAATCCTACACAAAATTTTGAAATCCTCAAAATTCCTTCCCAAAAACATCAAAAGCATACACTTATTTTCTGTCTAGGTCTATTATTTGACCTTAAATCCATCATTTAAGATTTTTTAAAATTTTTTTCTAAATTTTCGGGTTGTCAGAAACCGGGGGCTAAAGTACCTGCGGAACCTAGGGTAGCCAGAATGATTACCTTTAATGAATTTAAGAGTGTAGGTCCACCGGAGTTCAAAGGAACGACAGACCCAAATGAGGCCCAGACATGGGTAAAGGAAATAGAGAAGGCATTTATTATTACAAACGTAGGTGAGGTGCAAAAAATTTCTTTTATGACCTGTATGATGAAAGGTGAAGCAAACTTTTGGTGACAGGCTCACCATGGTAAGGCTAGAACAGATGCGGTAATGTGGGAACAATTCAAGATGGTTTTCTTCGAGAATTATTTCCCTACAAGTATGCAGAGGAGGAGGGAGATTAAGTTCTTAGAATTTAAACTAGGGGACATGACGGTTCCCCAGTAAACGGCCAGATTCAATGAATTGGCAAAGTTTGCTCCACACCTAGTGGACATTGAGGAGAGGAAGGCTCGTAGGTTTGATCAGGGCCTGAAACCCTGGCTCTATAGTGGAATTTCTGTGTCTAGAGTGCATACTATGGGACCATTCTGGAGAAAGTGATTATAGCAGAGGATGGTAGTGAGGCGTTAACTCAATACCATATAGAGAGAAAAGATAAGAGCAAGGAAGAGGGAGGAACCAAGGCAGAGAGTGCCAGTGGTAGTGGCAGTATGCCTAAAAGAAAGAATTTTAACTCCAGGAATACTAGAGTAGGACAAAGGGATCCTAAGTGTAGGGTTGAAGCATGTAAGACATATGGAAAGACTTATTTAGGAGTCTGTCTGAAAGGGAGATCAGTTTCTTATAATTGTGGACAGGAGGGTCATATGTTACCCAATTGTCCTAATCTTAAGAAAAACCATGACTGTTTTGTATGTGGGTCGTTAGACCACATGGTAAGAAATTGCCCAAAGAAGGGGTCGGAGGAAAGTAAAGGAATTAGTAGTGGTAAGTTAGTCCTTATTGGACCACCATAGTCGGGCAGACCTATGGCCCATACTTTATTTGTAACGGTCAAAGATGCGATTGCATCAGCGAGTGTAGTAACGGGGATCATTTCAGTCAATAAAAGGTATGCTTATGTGTTGTTTGATTGGAGTGTTACTTGTTCTTGTATAGCATGTAAAAGTGCTAAGTGATTAAGTTCAATCTCGAAAGGGATTATAAATAGCTTTAGACATTAAGGTAGGGAATGGGGGAAATAACTTTAGTTAATTTTATTCGTTGAAATGGTTTCATAAATAAGAAATGTAAGTAAGTATCGGTAGATAAGTACCGATAAAGTTGAGAGAATTTGAAGTAATTCTCGGTATGAAGAAGTTGATTAACCATATAACTTTAATAAATTGTTATAAGGAAAGTGGAAACCTTTGGATTTCTAAGGAACCCAAGGTAGTATTTTACGGTAAATAATCATCGGGGCGCTCTTGCTGTCTAAACATGACACAATCTAGAAGGATGTTAAAATAAGTTTAGGTTATGGTACAATCGTAAACTTTGAGGGTTGACATATGGGAGCTGGGCTAAACAATTCCTTCAGAGAGCGAAGGTATATACAAAACTGATAACCGATCTAACTCACTATAATGGCAGTGTAGATGAGACGAGAACTTATTTGTTGGTTGTTTGTGGGAATCCACTCAGAGTACTATATGGACTACTAGAAGAGAAGCGATGTGTGCTGAATCCTAGAGAAGTATAAGAAGAAGATAAGAATGTAAATCATCGAAGATGATGAGCATATTAAGTAAGACATCTTCGTATGTCATAAAGCTGTAAGCTGGTAATGAAAGTAGGTCGCATAATCTTAGGTCGAAAGAACGTACACCCTAAGAAGTAAAGTTAAATAAACTGATACATAAGTTAAATATATGACTATTTAGTCAGCAGTTAAGAATAAATACCCATTGCCCAGGATCGATGATCTATTTTGATCAGTTGAAAGGGGCAAAGAATTTTTTTAAAATATATTTGTGTACAGGGTATTATCGGTAAAACGTATGAAAGGAGGATGTACCTATGACGACGTTCAGGATTCGTTATGGTTATTACGAGTTTCTGGTTATGTCATATGGGTTGACTGATGTACTGAAGTTAGATTTTTCTATAAGGGGCGCCGAGTAAATCGGTGGCAAATTGATAGGTACCCTTGTGAGGTGCTATAGTTGAAAGTACCATTAGCGTCACAGGTTGATATTGATACGGGGAGAAAAGTGAGATATACACGAACTCTAAGCGTCTGAAGTATATATTCACACCGAAGGAGTGGAATATGCGGTAGAGAAGGACTGTGATATCTTATATCATACAAGTGAAGGAAAGCGTAGACGCCTATGCATTTTGTAGGAAAGATAGAGAAAAGCTATCAATATTAGCGACTCATAATGAGTTAATAACGGAGGTGGCGAGGACAAAGTTAGAAGTTAAATTATGGAATGAAGTAGCAGAAATGTTATTCATAACGTAGAATCAATCCACGATAATGGAAAGAGTTAATTAAGTACAACTAGGTAACAAAGAGTGCAAGCGAATGAAGAAGAGGATATATGATAAAGAGACGATCAAGTATCATCTCGTTTTGAAGGAGAAATTTGAGTTTCAGATAATTTCGAGTTAAAAGAAGGACTAATAAAAGGAAGATAGTGTAATATGTTTATAAGTGTTTAACTTCCAACTCAGATTATTGATAAGAAGTGACAAGTAAGGTGAATTATGATAATACCTTCGGTGAAGGTGAATTGGAGAAACCACAACGCCGAAGAAGCATTGTGGAAATTTGAAATTTAAAATGATGGAAAAATTTTCCTCAATGATGGATGTATTATTAGCGTGATTCTGGGGACATAATCCTTATAAGGGGGGAAGAGTAAGTTAATTGAAGGTCGTTCTATGACCTAGATATATCGGAACATCGTAGTATTTTGGCTACGTGATAGAATTAAAGTGTTTAAATTTCCAAGACGAAAATAAAAACTTTCTGAGAATTTTTTCGAAAAACACTATTCACACATTTCTGCTAGGGAATTATTTTTGAACTTCCGAGAAATACGTAATGATACAATATCAAAGTGAGATTGAATATCTAATAATATTTCAGTTATGGAAAATGTAGTTTTTCGTCTGCGGACTTAAAACCTAACGATTAGGGAAAGTGATTTCCGAGAAGGAAAAGGGAATGTGTAAAATTAATTAAAGCCATGTTCGTATAATACGTAGGTATTATATGAGGTAATGAATACGAGTATAATACAAGGTATTATACGAGTATGCATGATTGATGGTATGTCATACATGAATAAGTATACGAGTTAGAATACGAGATTAATATGTTAATTATACGTTATAAGGCTTTAAGCTAAATGTAATGGATTTGTAGGATTGAGTAAGAAATTGTAAAGTCCAATGAGATATTTATAAGGCCCAAGTGTAGAAATGGGTAAGTAAAATGAGGATTAATGTGTAAGCCCAATGCAAGCTAATGGTAAAGCCCAAAGAATTGTTAATACAAGCCAATGTATAAGTTAGGATTAATTAAACCTTATGCCCAAACTATAAATCCAATGGGTTAGGGTGACCCATGGGGCAACCCATGATCACATGAGTGAATTGGTGACCAAGAACTTTGTGTGATGAGCAAGTAGACTTAAGGGTTAAGCAAAGAATAAGTTAAGTAACTTAAAGTTTAAGTAAAGTGCTTATGTGTGATGAGCAAGCAAAGTGATTTTATGTGATGAACAAGCAAATGATAAGCTATATGATTAACAAGTTAACTTAGTTGCTAAGTAAGTGTGGTGGCCAAGTTTACTTAATATCTAGGTAATGAATAGTATGGAGGTTTATTAAGGAGGTGGAATGGCTTATTGACCATTAAGCCCTCAATTAGGATTTTCTATAAATAAGAAGCTTGCTAGTTCATTTGTTAGTTGTTAGATTTTCATCCAATAACTTATAGCTTTTTGTTTAGAGAGAATAAGTAAAAATAAGCTACAAAAGCTAGAACAAGTTAGCCTTTGAGGATTCAAGAAGCAAGAAGGAGAGTAAAGATTAACAAAGTGATTATCAAGGGTAAGAACTTAAACCATGAATCTCTTTCTCTTCCATTGTAAGAGAAGTGGGTAGATGTAGAACATGTATGTTAAGGAATGATAAGAATGGTTAATCAATAGACTTAAGCCATATAAGTCATGAATAAGTAATTCAAACTTAATTAAGCAATGAATTTATGAAGAGCTTATATGAAATACTCATGTGTACTTTGATAAAATTGTTTGATAATAAGAAACAAGAACGGTGGTTAAAAGACTTAATCTATACTAAGTCATGAGAAAGGAAGTCATAAGTAGTTTATACTTTTATAAGTTATAAACTCACAAAGAACAAGTACTAACTTATCATGTTTATAAGTTAATGAAGTATGTATGTCAAGATGTTAATATGATGGATTGAATCCATTTAAAACGATGAAAAAATCATAAGAAATGAAGTTAAGGCGGAATTCACAAGTTTGGACGATAATCGTCGAATTCGTGAAAATCTCGGAATGGAAGTCGAATTTTGATATTGAGCTTAGAAACATTGGTTTTCAATGGAGTCAAGTCTTATTTGACATTATAGAGGTGCGGACTCGAAAATGACCAGATTCCAACTTAGAATGAAGAAACGAGCGTTGAACATTTACCGTTTTTGTTAAAAATGGATTAATAGGTGAATATCGAGCTAAGATAGAATATCCAATAATATTTCAGTTATGGAAAACGCAGTTTTTTTCCTGCGGACTTAAAACCTAACGATTAAGGAAAAGTGAATTCCGAAAAGGAATTTAAATGCGTATAGTGAATTAAAGCAATGATCGTATAATACATAGGTATTGTACGAAGTAATGAATACGAGTATGATACGAAGTATTATACGAGTAGGTATGAATGATGGAATGTTGTATATATAAATAAGTATACGAGTTAGAGTACGAGATTAATACGTAAATTATACGTTATAAGGCTTTAAGCCATATGTAATGGATTTGTTGAATTGTGTAGGAAATTGTAATGTCCAATTGGGATAATAACAAAGCCCAAAACAAATTAATGTTAAAGCCCAAATATAGGAATGGTTAAGACCAATGTACTTTAATGAACAAGCCCAAGTGTTTGTTTAATTGCAAGCCCAATGTATAACTTAGGTTAATTAAACCTTAAGCCCAAACTATTAATCCAATGGGTTAGGGTGACTCATGGGGCAACCCATGATCATATGGGTGAATTGGTGACCAAGAAATAAGTGTGATGAGCAAGTAGACTTAAGTGTTAAGCAAAGGATAAGTTAAGTAACTTAAAGGCTAAGTAAAGTGCTTATGTGTGATGAGCAAGCAAAGTGATTTTATGTGATTAACGAGTTAACTTAATGGCTAAGTAAGTCTGATGGCCAAGTAACTTATTTGGTGAGCAAGTAAACTTAGGGTTTAAGTAATGAATAGTATGGAGGTTTAGTAAGAAGGTGAAGTGGTCTTATGACCATTATACCTTAACTTAGGAAGTCCTATAAATAGGAAGCTTGCTAGCTCATTTGTTAGTTGTTAGATTTTCATCCAATAACTTATAGCTTATTAGTTATAGAGAAAAAGCTACAGAAGCTAGAACATGTTAGCCTTTGAGAATTCAAGAAGCAAGAACGAGATTAAAGATTAACCAAGTGATTATCAAGGGTAAGAACTTAAACCATAATTCTCTTTCTCTTCAATTATTAGAGAAGGGGTAGTGGTAGAACATGTATGCTAAGGAATGATAATAATGATTAATTAATGGATTTAAGCCGTATAAGTCATGAATAAGCTATTCATAATCATATAAGTTATGAAACAAGGAAGAACTTGTAGGAACTTGTCTTTTGTTGAAATAATAAGGTTGTATGATAATAAGAAGCAAGGATGATGGTTAAAAGATTTAAGCTATGATAAGTCATGCAAAGTGAATTCATAAGTAGTTCATACTTTTACAAGTTATAGACTAATAAAGAACAAGTAATAACTTAGCATGTTTATAAGTTAATGAAGTATGTATGTTAAGATGGTAATATGATTGTTAGAATCCATTTGAAATGATGAACAAATCATAAGAAATGAAGTTAAGGCGAAATACACGAGTTTGGATGATAATCGTCGAATTTGTGAAAATCTCGGAATGGAAGTCAAATTTTGATATTAAGTTTGGAAACATTGGTTTTCAATGGAGACAAGTATTATGTGGCATTTTAGAGTTGCAGACTCGAGAATGACCGAATTCCGACTTAGAACGAAGAAACGAGCGTTGAACGTTCACGAACGTCTATCATTTTCGTTAAAATGAACTAATGGTTGAATTTTTAGTAAACAAAGTGAAATAGATAAAATTCTTGCATGAACACGTAGAGTATGTAATTTGTGAACCGTAGGCTCTAGAACGAGCCAATTCAGACTTATAACGAAGAAGTTATGAGCCCGGGAATCTCACATAAAAATTTATCTATCAAATTTTTTAGATTGAAGTCTCAGAAATAATACAATACCAAATGAAGCTTTATGAAAGCGCCACGGTGGCCGGAGCGAGGGGTTAGCTCTTTGGAGTTTTGTACCGTAGCGCCAACTCTAGTTATAACACTCGCGCCGGAGCACCGTGTACAGTAGGATCAATTACTGAAGAGTGGCACCGCAGCGCCACTATAGTAAAGGGATGTCGCGCCGCGGCGCCGGCAATGGACTTTTGTTGACCAAGTTTTTTATGAACCCAATGGGTTGCAACACAAGTATAGGATATGTATTTACTTAATGAATATGATAAGACCTTTCCTAAATTACTTCTATAGTAATGATTTTAGGAATTTAATGTTGTTGAATGAATAGTTAAACGATGAACATAAAGTACAAAGAACTTGAACTGTATTCAATAATGATAATGACTATAACATTGAGAGTTAAAACTAAAAGTTGTTAAGTAATACGTGAATGTGAATGGTATGCAATAAGTGTACTTAAGTTCGAGTTTCAATTATTAACATAAGATTGTTAGTAAGTCGTGAGGAAGGATGATTAACTCAAAACGAGTTCTATTAATGAAGTAAATCCGCATAAGACATAGAAGTGAAAGAAGTTGGTAAGAATGATGTAAAAGATAATGGCAAGCTGGATCCAATAATAACAAATCTAAATACTTGATTAGATTGGGAAGAATGGTAAGATTCCTTAGGAACCATGTATGTTCATTCATGACCTATTGTGGTATGTTATGTGGTTGTGTGTTATAGAGATTGTAAAGACTCAAAGGAAAAGTAATTTTACTATATTAGACGCTGAAGGCAAGTTTTTCTTAAAATCTTGTCTAACCTTCGTGTTAGCCAAGTTTTATGTGATTCATGTTATGAGATGTATGAACTATTTTACTAAAGGGTCGATGCCAGTTTTATCTCGGCTAGACTAATCTTGAATATTTGATTGATGTATTTACAAGTCTTTCAATATAGAATTGCTAACGCTATCCTATGCCAATTGTTTGGTACAGATTCAAGGTAAGCCTGAATATGAATAAACAAATGTATTTTTCATCGATTGTTTGATGGGCACGCGAGGTTGCCAAAACTTAAACGTATATACGTTTAATGAATGTAGTGTTAATTAACATAGAGTACTATGGTCTGATCACCCAGAAGTGCTCGTAAGATAAGTCAGACTTACGGACTTAGTGTCGGCTTGTCCTTTTCAAAGAAATTATGAAATGCTCCTGGTCTTGGACCAGAATTGACGTTTTAATGAATATTGTCATTGTAAAATGTTTTAAAGGAAAAGAATTGCTATTTTAAATTATCGATAGTACTTCATAACTATTATCCAATTATTAAAGATATACGATTCCTATATTTTAAGCATGTTGTTTAAAAGAAATTGTTGTACTCACTGAGCTTGTTATGCTCACTCTTGCTTGTACCATATGAATGTAGCTAAGACCGAACGAACCGAGGGATCCGATAAAGATAAAGGCAAGACGAAGATGAACTATTAGTTTACCTTGTAATAAACTAGTAAGTTGTATATATTATAGTATGATGAACAAAGAATGTAATGGTTTTAGAACCTGGGAACGAGATGTAATAGTTTTAATTTAATAAGAATGTTGTTGATACACACTTTTTGATGTCGTTTCAATAGAATGAATGTACAGTTATGAGTACCGTGTAGTTCCATCTGTTGGGTTGGAAGATACCCGGATTTAGGGGCGTCACAGGTTGGTATCAGAGCATTAGGTTATAAAACTTAAGGGGGGAAGAACCTTAGGCTAATAACCTCGTTAAGGAAGAAAAGTCCGAAGGAAGTAAACTCGAGCTTTACTTAAGTTGAATGAGTTAATAAGGTATTGAGGAAACTCGATCTAGAAAGATTTAAAAGATGGAAAGTAACCCTAAATAAATTAAATGTGATTTGTGCTTATACTATTGTGTGTTATGTACTAATCAACATATGTGTTATTGTAGGATGTGGATGTATAGCTTGATGTATAGAGATATACACGCGGTGAGGGAAGAAATTGTGAACAGAGTAGAGCCTGTACCTATGCCGATGGCGGAGGTACCATTAGTGATTCTAGAGGAGTCGGAGACAGAGGAGTACTTTTCTAAGGAAGACTACTCCGAGGGAAATATGGATATAGCGTCATACCTTAGTATGATGAACGATGTGGAGGAAGGGATGAAGGTAACATCGGTTGATACTGTGGTACCTACACTAGAGTCATCACCTCCAGATGCAATGAAATCATTGTATCTGGCAGTGCTTGACATGTACAGTGGTTCAGAATCAGAATGAAGAGATTAGTGCTCTTTATGTAGCGAAGGATTCTACAGAAGCAGATTTTGAGTCAGAGCATGATGAGAAGTTCCTCATGATAAATAAAGATAGGGATTATATGAACGAGGTGGTAGAGTTTCATAAGAAACTGGAGGAGAAGCACCAGAAGATAGCACGGATGTCTTACATCCATAAGAGTGCTCATAAGGATTTCAAGTTGAAAGTTGCTTGTTATTAAATAAAGTCAGAGCAGAGTCAACATACTATTAGTCGGGATACTATAACGAAGATTGCGAATGAGAAACACGAGGACGCTGTTATGCATTATTAGAAATCTAGAGTTCTAAATATGTGTGTAGTGACGTAAAACCCTCTTTTGTATAACAGGTTAGTCTTTTTGTAAATCCCAACTTTTGAGAAGTTCAATTGCGGGATAGAAATGTAATAGCCTTTGACTAGGGACGCAAATTGTAAATAGTTTTGACTATGAAGAAGCATATTAATATAATGAAGTTTTCATTAAATATGCTTTGTTATGGTATGAGTTGTTATGAGACGAATAATAACAAAGAAAGTAAATATATAATAATGAAATTCTATTTAATCAGAAAATGCCGCCAAGGAGAGGACAACGTAATCAGGAAGCGGAATCACGTAATGAAAATAAAGGGGGTCAAAACAACCCTATGCAAGAGTTCGTTAATTTATTAACTGTTGCATTTAACTAAATCGAGGGTAGAGTACCTACGGAACCTAGGTTATCAAGAATGACTACCTTTAAAGAATTTAAAAGCGTAGGTCCACCGGAGTTCAAAGGAACGACAGACCCATTAGAAGCCAGACATGAAAAAAAGAAATAGAGAAGGCGTTTATTATTATAAAACGTAGGTGATCCTCAAAAGACTTCTTTTGTGACTTACATGATGAAAGGGGAAGCGAACTTTTGGTGGGAGGCTCACCAGGGTGGAGCTAGAACAGATGAGGTAGAGTGGGAACAATTTAAGAAGGTTTTCTTTGAGAATTATTTCCTTACAAACATGCAAGGGAGGATGGATATTATGTTCTTAAAACATAAATTAGGGGACATGACGGTTCCCCAGTACACGACCAAATTCAATGAATTGGCAAGCTTTGCTCTACATCAGGTGGACACTGAGGAGAGGAAGTGTCGTAGGTTTTAGCAGGGCCTGAAATCCTAGCTCTATAGTAGGATTTCGGTGTTCCAGAGTGTTTCCTATGGGACCATTCTGGAGAAGGCGATTATAGTAGAGGGTGGTAGTGAGGCATTGACTCAATATCACCAAGAGAGGAAGAATAAGAACAAGGGAGAGGGACGAACAAAAGCATAGAGTACCAGTGGTAGTGGCAGTATGCCAAAAAAAAGAATTTTAACTCCGAGAATACTAGAGTGGGACAAGGGGATCCTAAGCGTAAGATCGGAGCGTGTAAGACTTGTGGAAGGACTCATCTAGGAGTCTGTCTGAAAGGGATTATAAGTACCTTTAAACATTACGATAGAGGAGGAGGGAATAACTTTCGTTGATTATATTCGTGGAAGTAGTTTCATCGATAATAATGGTAAGCAAGTGTCGATAGATAAACACCGATAATGTTGAGAGAATTTGAAGTAATTCTCAGTATGAATGGGTTGATTAATCATAGAACTTAAATAAATTGTTAGAATAAAAGTATGAATCTTCAGTTTTCTAAGTAACCCAAGGTAGTATTTTACGGTAATAAAACACCGAGATGCTCTTGTTGTCTAGCTATAATGCAAGATTAGGAGGATATTAAGTAAGAGGATGAGTTGTTACGTTTGCATATCGACTATAATAAGGGGAGTAAATTAGTGGTTGAGAGTAAATACCCAATTCCCAGGATCGATGATCTAATTGATTAGTTGAATGGGGGGTAAAGTATTTTTCTAAGATAGAATTGTGTACGGGGTATTATCGGCAAAACGTAAGGAATGACGAGGTACCTAAGACGACGTTCAAAAATCGTTATAGTTATGATGAGTTTCTGGTTATGTCGTTTGGGTTAACTAATGTGAGAAAGTTAGACTTTCCGTAAGGGTCGCCGAGCAAGTTGGTGGCAAATTGATAGGTACTCTTGTGAGGTGCTATGGTTGAAAGTACCATTAGCGTCACAGAGTGTTCAAATATTATTTAAACGAGGGTGTCGTAATAATCATTGGTGATATTCTAGTCTACTTTAAGACGTCAAAAGATCACGTTGAACATTTGAAGATAGTGTGTGAAACACTATGGAGAGAGAAGTTGGATACGGAATTCACTACGTGTGAATTGTAGCTTGAGAGATAGACAATTTTGTTATTGAGAAGTATGTAGGGAATGAGAAGTGAGAAAATAAGTTTCAGGAACTAAAAAGGAAGGTTAATTGAGATATACACATGGTGAGTAAAGAAACTGTGAACAGAGTAGAGCCTGTACCTATGCCGGTGGCGGAGGTACCATTAGTGATTCTACAGGAGATGGAGGCAGTGGAGTACTTTTCTAAGGAAAACTACTCCGAGGGAGATATGGATATAACATCATATCTTAATATGATGAGCAATGAGGAGGAAGTAATGGAGATAACGTCGGTTGGTACAGTGGTACCTACCTCAGAGTCATCGCTTCCAGATACAATGAGAGCATTGTATCTGGCAGTGCTTGACAGGAATGTGCAACTGAATACAGTTGTGCAGAATCAAAATGAAGAGATTAGTGCTCTTTATGTAGCAAAGGAGTCTGCAGAAGCAAATTTGGAATCCGAACATGATGAGAAGGTGCTCATGATAAATAAGGCTAGGGATTATATGAACGAGATGGTAGAGCTTCATGAGAAACTGGAGGAAAAGGACTGGAAGATAGCACAGATGTCTTACATCATAAGACTGCTCATAAGTATTTCAAGCTGAAAGTTGCTTGTTATTCCATAGAGTCGGGGCGGACTCGACATACTATTAGTCGGGATACTGTAGCGATGATTGCAAATGAGCAACACAAGGACACTGTTATGCATTATTAGAATGCTAGAGTAAATAAATATGTGTAGTGACGTAAAACCCTCTTTTGTATAATAGGGTAGTCTTTTTGTAAATCCCAACTTTTGAAAATTTTAATTGCGGGATAGAAATGGAATAGCCTTTGGCTATGGAAGCAAATTGTAAATAGTTTTGACTATGGAGAAGCATATGAATATAATGAAGTTTCATTTAATATGCTTTGTGATGATATAAGTTGTTATGTGATTAATAATAAAGAAGTAAGTAATAGATAATAATGAAATTCTATTGATTTAATTAGAAAATTTCGTAAAGGAGAAGACAACGTAATCAGGAAGCGGAATCACGTAATGATAATCAAGGGGGGGGGTCAAAACAACCCTATGCAAGAGTTCGTTAATTTATTAACTAATTTGCATTTAACTAAACCGGGGGTAGAGTAGTTTATGAACGTAGGGTAGCGTAAGCGACTACCTTTAAAGAATTTAAAAGCATAGGTCCGCTAGAGTTCAAAGGAACGACGGACCCAAATGAGGCCTAAACATGGGTAAAGGAAATAAAGAAGGCGTTTGTTACTACAAACGTAGGTGAGGCACAAAAGACTTCTTTTGCGACCTGTATGATGAAAGGGGAAGCTAACTTTTGGTGAGAGGCTCACCAGGGTGGGGCTAGAACAGATGCGGTAACATGGGAACAATTCAAGAAGGTTGTCTTCGAGAATTATTTCCCTACAAGTATGCAGTGGAGGAGGGAGATTAAGTTCTTAGAATTTAAACTAGGGTACATGACGGTTCCCCAGTACACGGCTAGATTCAATGAATTGGCAAAGTTTGCTCCACAACCAGTGGACACTGAAGAGAGGAAGGCTCGTAGGTTTGAGTAGGGCCTGAAACCCTGGCTCTATAGTGGAATTTCTGTGTCCATAGTGCATCATATGGGACCATTCTGGAGAAAGTGATTATAGCAGAAGATAGTAGTGAGGCATTAACTCAATACTATACAGAGAGAAAAGATAAGAGTAAGGAAGAGGGGGGAACCAAGGCAGAGAGTGCTAGTGATAGTGGCAGTATGCGAAAAAGAAAGAATTTTAACTCCAGGAATACTAGAGTAGGACAAAGAGATCCTAAGCATAGGGTTGACGCATGTAAGACATATGGAAAGATTTATTTAGGAGTCTATCTGAAAGGGAGATCGGTTTGTTATAACTATGGACAGGAAGGTCATATGTTAATTGTCCTAATCTTAAGAAAAACCATGGCTGTTTTGTATGTGGGTGTGACACCCCCAAATCTGGTACTTCCGTATCCACTGGATTTGGTGTTCACTGTACAAGCATCATCTATCTATCTACCCATAAATAAATTTCAAACCATGCAATAGGTAAAATAAATAATAAATCTCTCCCCTTATGGGGTTACATCAACTAGGTAATAAATAAATCCCAGGTTACTCTAACCTTAAAACATCTGTGCGGAAAACATAAACAAATAAGTCTTAGTAACATCAATTCTAATTACATCACATAACCACATTAATAAAACAGTCTTCATTACTTGCTAAGCTTGCCCTTGCCCTTACTAGTGGAAGGTTAAATCTCGCTTTTCGTTCTTAATCGCAATGTTATTATTATTACAAGAGTGAAGTGATGATGATTGCCACAGGTATAACAATATAACAATGAATAATAACATGCGAGAAAAATAATAAATTCGGATATAAAAGCTCAAATTTTAAATCAAGAATGAATAACAAGAATCAAAAGAATTTTTGAGGTTCATAAGACCTTGAACTATGTCCTAGGTTGTCAAGTATTTTTACTTGAAACCTTTAACAGTCATAAGACTATGGACTCTCCTTCTCATACTTAGGGGGATCAGCCCTTAGTACCATACTGTGCACAATATCTTAACGCTAAAGCGTAAATAATCCCCTAAACAGGGTTGTTCATCTCAGTTTTGACATTCGAGTCCGCACCAAAGGAAGTTTGGTTTGGATAATTCATCAAGGGGTTCTGAAATTTAGAACGCTCATCAACTATGGACTAGTCGAATTAATAAGGGTTCGCTAGTCTAACAAGGTTTAACAGTGAATGAATATTTAACTTGAATAACATCTAAAAAGGTATACAATAGAATAATTATTGTATAACAACATCATGCTTGAAGATTAATAAGCTTTAATATATAAGACAGGCTTGATCAATAATAATGAGAACTTGCTCAATATCGAAAGATGAATTAATCAACTTATATAACAATAACAAGTAGGATTAGGAAACTTGTTCAACGAAAGTTTAGATTAAGAAACTTGCTCAACGTAAATGTAGAGTTGGAAAACTTGCTCAATGTAACAAGATAAGGTTTAGAAACTTGCCTCGTGCGTAGATTACACTTAAACAAACTCGTTCTTTGAATTAAATCCTACATATCAATTACGTTCACAATACCAGTTAATAATAACGTACTAAACATCATAAGTTATTCTTTGTCTAAACTCGACTTTATGACCATACTTAGTCAAATTACCATACTTGTTTTCATATAATATAATACTAAATGAACAACAAGTTAATTACATAATCAACGATTCAAATAACATGTAATTGTCTTCTTGACTTAGTAAATACTCATTTTAATATCTCATTATATGTCTAACAAGTTTTTATGTTCATTAGACTAAGTCACTAACTCATTTCTATACTTGAACATTAAAAATTTGCATTTTCTGGACAATCTGCTAAGTGGTATTATATTTCACTTTTATATTAACTCTTGGCTACTGACTTTGATACTTGAAAATTAATATGAGAAATGAACTGGGGGTTGGCGCCATGGCGTGAAACCCCAGACTCTGAATTTCCAGTTCGCGAAGAACACAGAATTCAACGAAATCAACACATCTTTTACACTAATTTCACCAAATTACACATACCCACGTGTTATAATTCGTACATAATCATTACTTAACATCTATGGAGTGATTTTAATCCATTAAAACACATAATCACAGAATTAAAATATGAAAATTGGACTGTTCTTGATGTTCTTGAAGTTTTTGAACAAAAATATGGATTTTAACGCTACGGATTTGTTATTAAGCCAAATCCAACCATTCAAGTTTCATTTTGTTCATTTTAACATGCATAATCATAACAATGTGTGAATTTTGCAAAATAAATTATATTTGACATATAAAAATCACGTATAAGGCCATATGGCCATATCACATACTCTGAAATCTTTTACTGTATAATTTCATGAAACTGAAGATATGAAAACCCATATAATATATATTAAAATATGCCATACAACTCGAATTATTACATATATTCTCATAACAACAAAATTTCCCAAATACAGAGACTCACAGAAGTATGAAAGCCATTTTTTTATGAAAACTTAAAAGACGTATAATAAGAATTGGGTTGAAGAAATTACCCAAGCGTAGAATTCAATTTGCAAGAGATAAACTCCTCCTCCACAGTTCTTCAATTACCCAACTCACAATCTCTCTCAAAACTTTTCTCAACTCTCTCTGTTTTTTTTTTGCCAGACTTAGAAAATAATACGAAAAGAAAGAAAAAAAGCGTCGATAAATGGAGAAAAGCGACCTAGAGAGAGGTCGATTACCCCCATCATGGGTAACTTCCTCAACTCCCACCAAGGCCATGTTTGGCTAGAATTAAAAGGTTTCAAAACTATTTAATTTAATAAAACCTTATCATATAGTTTAAATAATATCACATCCATATAAAATAAATCAATTATCTAATTTAATTTATTTTAATTAAAATATAGTAAATTCTCATTAATACACATAGTCACATAATTCAAATTCTCTTTAATTAATAATGTCAAATTATTAAATCTCTAATTAATAATTAAATTAATTAAAATAACATAGGCTCATTAAATATTTCTTTTAATTCAATAAGCTCACATAATCGAATAATAAAAATTCTCCACATTAAATTAATAAATGTAACACATAAAAATTAAATTAATCTATCACCACTTCATCAATTAATTAATTAATCTAATAATTAATTCATCAAAAAATATTTATTCAATCAAATAAATATTTAAAAAATTTAGATTACAAAATTACGGTTGTCACATCTTACCCCTCTTAAAAGGACTCTGTCCCCAGAATCATAACTCAAACAAGTCGTCCCGTTACATTCTCCCCCCCTTACAAAGATTTTGTCCCTAGAATCGCATATAACAATCTAAGTAAATAAATGAGGATAATTCTTCATCATATTCTATTCGAGTTCCCACGTAGCTTCTTCAGCGTTGTGGTTCCTCCAAATTACCTTAACAGAAGGTATTACTTTATTTCTGAGAACTTGTTCTTTTCGGTCGACAATTTGAACAGGAATTTCTTCATAAGACAAGTCTTTGTCGAAATGTAGGGGTTCATATTCAATTACGTGCTTTGTAATCGGGTTTGTAGGGTCGTAGGACTGAGACATGGAATACATTGTGGACATTCTTTAGAGATGGAGGTAAGGCTACCTCATAGGCAACTTCTCCGACCCTTCTCAGAACTTCAAAGGGTCCAATGAATCTTGGGCTCAATTTCCCTTTCTTTCCGAATCTAATCTTTCACTTCTAAGGAGAGACCTTTAAGAACACATAACTACCTGGTTCAAACTCAACATTCTTATGGTGTGGATCGGCGTATTTCTTCTGTCTATCTTGGGCTGTTATCAATCTTGCTCAAATCACTTTGACTATCTCTGCTGTTTGTTGTACTAAATCTGGTCCTAGTAATCGTATTTCACCAACTTCATCCCAATATAGTGGAGTTCTGCACTTTCTGTCATATAACGCTTCATAAGGTGGCATTCCAATACTAGCGTAGTAAGCTTGTTGTTATGTAAAAACTCTACAAGCGGTAAATAATCATCCCAATTTCCTTTGAAATCCATTATACAAGCTCTTAACATATCTTCCAATGTCTGGATTATTCTTTCACTCTATCCATCTGTCTGAGGGTGATATGCTGTGCTCATTCACAACTGTGTACCCATGCATTCCTGTAGACGTTTCCAGAAGTTTGACGTAAAATGCGGATCTCTATCAGAAATTATTGACACCGGAACTTCGTGCCTTAAAACAATCTCTTTCACATATAACCTTGCCAACTAATCTAGCTTGAATCTGATTTTGATTGGAAGGAAGTGTCCGAATTTCGTCAATCGGTCAACAATAACCCATATTGTGTCGTACCCTTTCTGGGTCGTCGGTAGGCCAACCACGAAATCCATCGTAATATGTTCCCATTTCCATTCTGGAATCTCTAAAGGTTGTAGCAACCCACTCGGTCTCTGATGTTCTGCTTTCACTTTCTGACATGTCAGGCATTTGGCAACACATTTTGCAACCTCTCGTTTTAAATTTGGCCACCAAAAGTGTTATCGAAGATCTTGGTACATCTTGGTGCTACCAGGGTGAATTGAATATCTTGAGTTGTGAGCTTCGCTTAAAATTTCTTCCTTAATCTCTGGTACTGGCGGTACCCAAATTCTGCTCTCAAATCTTAGTAGTCCCTCACTGTCTATTTTGAATATCGGTTCAGTCCCTTCAGATATCTTCTTCTTCACTTTCTTACATTCTTCATCCTGAAGTTGAGCCTCCTTAACTTTATCCACTAAGGTTGTACCAACTTGCATCTGAAACAGCTTCTCGTCAATTTCCATAGGATACTTCACTTCCAATTCCAGCTTTTCCATCGCTAAAATTAGCTCCTCCTGAGCGATCAACATCATCAATTTCTCCCAACCTTTTCTACTTATGGCGTCGACCACCACATTTGCCTTGCCCGGATGGTATAGAATCTCACAATCGTAGTCCTTAATTAACTCCAACCACCTTCTTTGACGCATGTTCAAGTCTTTCTGTGTAAAAATATATTTCAGACTCTTGTGATCTGTATATATATTTCACACTTCACCCCATAGAGATAGTGCCTCCAGATTTTCAAAGCAAAAACCACTACAGCTAACTCCAAGTCATGGGTCGGATACCCCTTCTCATAATCTTTCAGTTGTCGTGATGCATACGCAATGACTCTACCATTCTGCATAAGCACGCAACCAAGTCCTTTATGAGATGCATCACTATATACCACAAACTTTCTTATGTAATCCGGAAGAGATAACACAGGTGCTGCACTCAACCTCTTCTTTAATTCTTGAAAACTTTCCTCACACTTCTCCGTCCTAACGAATTTCACCGATTTCCTAGTCAAATTAAATCAATGAGTTGCGATCTTGGAAAATCACGAATGAATCTTACGTAATAACTTGCCAATCCAAGAAAACTTCTTACTTCGGCGGCGTCTTGGTGAACCCGATTAATCACAAACTTCGACTTTGGAGGATCCACCGAAATTCCATCTCTATCAATCACATGTCCAAGAAATTGTACTCTTTCAATCCAGAATTCACATTTTGAAAACTTAGCATACAACTTCTCTCTCCTCAATGTCTCTAATGTCAACCTCAAATGCTCTTCATGTTCTTCCTTGGTTTTTGAATATACCAAAATGTCATCTATAAATACCACTACAAATTTGTCCAAAAACGGCTTGAACACTCCATTCATTAAGCCCATAAATGCTGCAGGAGCATTCGTTAGACCAAATGACATTACCAGAAATTTGTAGTGACCGTATTGTGTTTTAAACGCTGTCTTCGGTACATCCTCTGGTCTCACGTTCAGTTGATGATAACCACTTCTCAAATCTATCTTTGAAAAATATCTTGCTCCCGTTAACTGATCGAACAAGTCGTTGATTCGCGGTAATGGATACCTATTCTTAATTGTGACCTTATTCAGTTCTCTGTAGTCTATGCAGAGTCGCATTGTTCCATCATTCTTCTTCACAAATAAAATCGGCGCTCCCCACGGTGATACGCTTGGTTGAAAATACTTCTTGTCCAATAATTCTTGTAGTTGGACAATCAATTCTTTCATCTCTACCGGTGCCATTCGGTACGGTGCCTTCGATATTGGGGCCGTTCCTGGAGCCAAATCGATCACAAATTCAACTGCTCTGTGTGGAGGAAGTCCTGACAAATCGTCTGGAAATACGTCTGCAAAATCTCTCACTACCAGAATCTCATCTATTTTCGGATTCTCTTTACGACTATCGACTATGTAAGCTAGATATCCTACATAGCCTTGCCTTAACAATCTTCTGGCTTGCATCTTTGTCAGACAACTCGCTTGTCTAGGCGACATGCTACCATAAAACACAACCTTTGACGGAGTCATAAGGTTAATACACTTCTTTTGGCAGTCAATTACCGCCCCATAATTGGATAACCAATCCATACCCAAAATAACATCAAATTATCCAAGTCGAATAGGGATAAGATCTACGCTCATGATATTACCCTTAATATCTACTCTACAGTTTTTATGCACATACTTAACAGGGATAATTTCTCTATTCGCAATTTCTATGTTCATGGAGTATTCTAACTCGTCCTTAAACAATTCTAAGTTCTTAGCGAAGTCATCGGATATAAATGAGCAAGTAGCACCCGAATCAAATAACACATAAGCATTAACTTTATTGATCAGAATAATACCTGACACCACATCGCGAGACTGTACCACGTCCTGCACTGTCATGTTGAACATTCTGGCTATTGCTCTATTGGTTGCGGTTGGTCATACAATGGTTAGAGTGCTTCCACCAGTATTTCCTCTGTTTCCTCCTGAACTCGTCCCTCCCGATCCCTTCTTAGGACAATCTCTTGCAAGATGGTCCTTTGATCCACATGTGAAGCATGCACCCTTCTTTGGGTTCGGACAGTTTGGTGCTATGTGGCCTTCCTGACCACAATTGTAGCACACTCGCTTCCCCTTCAAACAAACTCCTAAATGTGTTTTTCCGCAGGTTGGACACGGTTCAATCTTCTTCTTCTGCCCTCCCTGTTGACTTCTAGCCGACGAATTATCAAACCACTTCCTCTTCTGAATGTGATTACCCCCAGTGCTACTCCCATCAGTCTTATTATTACCTTCCTTCTCACTCTTCTTCTTCTTCTGCTCCTGATTATACTTCGTTACTGTATCACTCCACCCTCAGTAAGTATGGCCTACTCTAACACCCCAGCAAAAGTGTTCAATTGGAACATTGACACTTTGCTATACAACCAGGGCTTCAGTCCCTGCTCAAATCGTCTTGCCTTCCTCTCGTCAGTGTGAACTTGGTATGTGGTGAACCTAGCCAACTCGTTAAACCTTGCCGCGTAATCAGCTACTGACATACTTCCCTGCTTCAATTCTAAAAACTGGACTTCCATATGATTTTGTGAACTTTCCAGAAAGTACATCTCGAAGAACATCTCTTTGAATCTTTCCCAGGATATAACACCTTCACCTCCTCTCACCTTGTTTACCTACCACCAATAGCTGGCTTCGGACTTCAGCATAAACGTTGCATAAGCAGTCTTCTGATCTTCCCTTACTCGAGCGACGTCAAACACCTTCTCTATCTCCATCACCCACGTCTGAGCTTTAATTGGGTTTATGGAACCCTTAAACTCTGGCGGTCCCACCGCCTTGAAGTCCTTAAATGAAGTATTTGGCGGAGCTTGGGGTTGATTATTAAGTGCTCCAGCTAAAAGGTTTACCAATTGCTGAACGGAGTTAGCATTGGCCTCATTGTTATTGTTTGTTGACCCTTCCTGGGCTTGCTAACGATTTTGTCTTCTAGGCGGCATATTTCTGTTAAGAATATACGCTTATTAGATCTTTATTCAATCTCTTAAACATTTAAGACTTAACTAAAACATTTAATCATAACTCACTTAACACATTACTTCAAATAAACTTTGACATTTCATTTAATTCAAAAGTCTTTACATTATAAGATAGCATCACTGCTATTTACATCAACAATCCTGAGATAAAGAATCTACAGGATTTAAAACATCACAATATTCCTTTATTTATGAACATATCGGAATTTACATCATTAACTATCAAATAGTTTTCACATATTTAAAACTAATACTATCACTGTCTGTTAAGGCGCTGGATAGCCTTGCTACGTTCCTCCTACATGATGCGGCACATCATTCTGTGATCTAGCATATATGATGGTATATCCTCAAACTAGATTAGATACTTCCTAACTCGATCTTGGACCGCATCCATTGCATTTTGTAGTGTAGAGTACATCTCCTCAAGTTTAGCCTTCTTCGTACGGCGATCATCTTCTTCACGATCAGCACGGCGTGACTCTCGTACCCAGCCCTCCTCTGCTATGGCAAGCCTCTCTGAGCTCTCTTTTAGATCCTTATTTAACTTCTCTATTTCTACGGACTTATCCTCGGTCTGACCCTTCTCGTGAACCAGATCCCACTCCACTTTTCCTAAACGTGTGTGAAGAGTCACAATCTCTCTATCCCTCTACTCAATAGTAATCTGCTGACTAATCGACTGCTCAGTCAGATCCCGAATAGTATCCTGCAACTCTACGTTACGATCATAGAGTGCATCATACATCTCTACATCAATGGAGTTCGGTGGGAACTCCTCTTCTTCCTCTTCTTCTTCCTCTTCCTCAGGATCCTACTCTGGATCTGTCTCCGGCTCATGCTCCTGACCAGCAACAGTGATCAACGGAGATTGCTCTCTCTGTACAAGTTGTTCCCTGACGACATGAATGTCTCGGGGCTCCTCCTCTATAGGTAATCGGGGTTCCTCCTACCAAGCTCGACTAGCTCCTCCAACATCCGACATCCTGACAACAAAATTTTAAGTTTTATTTATTAATGCGTGCTAGCGAACACATAGATTAACACATAAGCACATAAAGTCTTTTATTATCTTTAATGAATTAAAAAATTCATTTTTTAGAACTCGATAAGAGTTTACCATCACTATGTTCTCAATCTCCTATAATGCTACTACCTAAGGTTGTTTCCCCCACCTAAGGTTCATAACTTCTGACTTGGATACCAACACTGTGACACCCCAAATCCCAGTACTTCCGTTTCCACGAGATTTGGTGTTCCTTATCTACAAGCATCATCTATCTATCTACCCATAAATAAATTTCAAACCATGCAATAGGTAAAATAAATAATAAATCTCTCCCCTTATGGGGTTACATCAAATCGAGTAATAAATAAATCGAGTTACTCTAACATTAAAACATCTGCGGAAAACATAAACAAATAAGTCTTAGTAACATCAATTCTAATTACATCACATAACCACATTAATAAAATAGTCTTCATTACTTGCTAAGCTTGCCCTTGCCCTTACTAGTGGAAGGTTTGTCTGCTCTTTCGTTCTTAACTGCAATGTTATTATTACGCAAGAGTGAGCACGATTGCCCACAAGTATAACAATATAACAATGAATAATAACATGCGAGAGAAATAATAACTGCGGATATAAAAGCTCAACTTTTGAATCAAGAATGAATAACAAGAATCAAAAGAATTTCTGAGGGTCATAAAACCTTGAACTATGTCCTAGGTTGTCAAGTATTTTTACTTGAAACCTATAACAGTCATAAGACTATGGACTCTCCTTCTCGTACTTAGGGGGATCATCCTTAGTTCCATACTGTGCACAATATCTTAACGCTAAAGCGTAAATAATCCCCTATACAGGGTTGTTCATCTCAGTTTTGACATTCGAGTCCGCACCAAAGGAAGTTTGGTTTGGATAATTCATCAAGTGGTTCTGAAATTTAGAACTCTCATCAACTATGGACTAGTCGAATCAATAAGGGTGTGACGCCCCGAAATCCGGTCTATCTTCACACCCGGATTCCGTACATCCCGATCCCATCTTCTTCCAAACATACATCATTATATAGCTAAATATAACAACATATACTCTCAAATCCCAGGTTCTGGAAACCTTATAGCCTTTTTTATTTCAAATAATGATAAATACATTATTCATTTCATCTTACAAGAGTGACTTTTATCCGACACCAAGGATACATAACAGTTCCTTAAACTAGTCTATAGTTCAATTTCATCTTCCTATATTATAAATCTTCACTTGATCTTCTCGCTTATTCATATCCTGAATAGCACCTCATCTGGATATCATCATCTTGATCTTTACGGGATCCTTAAGTTCTTCTAACATTGTTCGCTGAAAATGTTTTTCATTTAAAAGTAAGTGTGAGCATTTATTTGCCCAACAAGTCATAGCAGTTGAACAAACATCTTCAAGAATTCAAACGTTTCTTTAGAACTTCAATAACCGAACAAAGGTTATGAAGCAGCTTGAATAATAGGAATAATCTCGACTCCTATCATTTTAAAACATTAACATGCACTTTGAAATACTTTCATTCTTCTACCTTTTTCATATTCATCATGTCTGGCTAGCATCATTAGCACCGACTTAACAATAACGGATCATGTATAAACAGAACATACTTGTATTGAACAGCTCAATCACAGAACAGTTCATATCATAGAAACACCGAAGTGTTCACATTGTGGCTCAACGCCTCATACGTTCTACCACCTTGTACAAATATCGCACATTCACACGTAGAAAGAACTTCTCAAGTTCAACATCTGAGAAGTTTAAGAAACAAGCATTCATTTAAAGTATGAATGAAGTTAGAAAACTTTCCTTACGCACAGCTACAGCTTACGCTGAACTGCTCATTCCAGTTCCTATGTAGCACATAAGAAAAACAACACATACACTAATTAGTCATACATCTTTGACTTATGCATTAGTTTACTTAACTTTACTTCTTAGGGTTCGCGTTCTTGCAACCTAAGTTTACGCGACCACTTTCATTATCGTCCTACGGCTACATGACATACGAAGATGTCTTACTTATACGTTCATCATCTTTGATGTTTTACATCTTATCTTCTTCTTATTACTTCTCTAAGACTCAGCACACATCACTTCTCTGCTAGTAGTCCATATGGTACTCTGAGTGGTTTCCCACAAACAACCAACAAACAAGTTCATGTCTCGTCTACACTGCCCATAACAGTGAGTTAGATCGGTTTCCAGTTTTGTATATACCTTCGCTCTCTGAAGGAATTGTTTAGCCCAGCTCCCATATGTCAACCATCAAAGGTTACGATTGTACTACAACTTAACTTATCTTAACTTATCTGAACTATTAAACTATAATCTTCGTTAAGTTAATTGCTCATTCCTTATGGCTTCCCGAAACTAAATGGTCATCCCTCAGTATTCACTCTTTATGGCTAAGTCATACAAGTCTTTTGTATACTCGAAGCGATCATTCCCTTTAATCCTTACTTCGGCCCGTTCGTTAAACGTTATTATCTTTAATTCAACTTCTTTACCGTTCACGGTTTAATCATTGATCTTCATTATCTTACGGTCAAACCATACACGAGGTGTAGGTTCTATCCGTTTAATATTTGCGTACCCTCAACCTTCATGTCGGTTAAAGTGTTCAACGCATACATTTTATTCTAACGTTCTCATCCGACTCACATTCGGCTTCTATTAATCTTATTACCTTCGTTATCCATTACTTGAACCCCATGTTCATTAGTCATTCTTAATGTCCAAGCCATATCATTCGTTGTATGCTAAGATCGCTCATTTCATACAATAATGGCGTTGCATTGCATTTGCGGCGTCTACACGCTTTACACTTATCTCTCACTATCATGACATAACATCAAAATGTTATTCATTATCCTCGTCGCTCAACGTTTAAGGAATCACAACCATAGCAATCCTCCACGTTCGTTTATCGTAACTACGGTCCTCGGATATTGATTATGTAATCTCGTGTTTACATTCTTTGATCTTTTAATCTCTTTTAATCTTTTCATTCAACCTTCATTAAAGGTTTAATTCACTTGTTTAAGTGTTATCTTAGTTGAACATTATGTTCTTTATCTTTTCATCACGTTTCCCCAAGAGTTGAAAGCGGTTAAAAGCTCTTCTGCGGCTTTTTCCTACCGGCGCTGCTGGCGCCACTCTTCCTTTTATCTCTCGGTGCCATGACATTTGAGTTTTGATATTTGAACCCTCTGCAGTGCAGGCTATAGCGCCACCTTACAAAGGCATGGTTGGCCATGCACGCCAAGCCCTAATTCTAGAAAATTTTTCTAAGTGTTAAATCCAATTTGAGACGCTTACTTCCCGCTTCCATAATTTATTCGTTATAACTCGAAATGAGGTCATTCCAAAGCCATTCTCTTTCTTATCTTACGTACTTCAATACCTCAGGATAGAACTTCATTATGAAACTATTAACGTGCCATTCACTTTGTTTGATCTTCACCCTTCGTTTAATTTACATTTTTAACGCCCTTTGTTTGTTCGTCCGTAATTTGGTCATCCGAACTTGGAATTCGTTCGTTCTTGAGTCCACGACTCATGTTTTCTATGTTTTCTTACATTCTTATGAAACCCTACACGTTCGGGTTCATTTACTAACTTTCTAATTCTTGTTTGTCTTTTACGAAATTTTCACCATAACCGTTATAGCTAAGTTTTAATCCGATTCTTCATGAACGTTTCTACCATTCTAACCAAGCAATATGCATCTAACTTATATGCGATGGTTTTAAACTTGTCCATCAACAACAATTATCCTATGATGGTTTTAAATTTGTCCATCAACAACGTTCTTCGTGTTCTTCGCGTGTTCTTCTTGTTCGTGTTCTTCGTTCGTTCTTCATTTTAATCGATATTTTGGATTACGATTTCACTTATTATTGGAATTTAATGTTATAGAACATTATTCCTTACTTATTTCATATACTTATTGATATAATCAACTCAAATCATTCTAATTCATTACGAATCCTATACTTTCTTAAGAAATTTATTTACTAAACTTCAAATTCTTATTTTTCTTATTTCTCATGATTTCAACCATATGAAATCATCCCTAACATTATCTACTTCTTATTCTTATTAAGTTATGTTTAAAACATATAAACTTAAAGAAAATTTATAAAAGACTAGGTTTCGGATTACCGTTCTCATTTAATCTCTTTCCGTCGGACAAATTTTGTTCATTAGAAACTTTTCCTCCTCCTTTTCTTCTTCTCCCTCATCCGAAATCTCTCTCTCTCTCTCTCAAATGTTTGAACAATTTTCAAAATCTCATACAAATGAAAGCTAGCTTCCTATTTATAGAAAATCCAAGTTAAGGGTATTTTAGTCATTTCACCCACTTCACCTCCTTACAATTCATGACTTAGGGACTAAGTTAACTTACTCCTTAAGTTTACTTAACACTTAAGTCTACTTAGCCTTTAAGTTTGCTTAACACTTAAGTTTACTTAAACTTAATTTTTACTTAACTACTTAAGTTTACTACTTCCACCTCCTTAGTTAACCTCCTTACTATTCACGAAACTTAACCTTGTAAGTTTCGTGGTTTCCATTTTCGGGTTTTCGTCAAGACAGTTTAAAAAACTGCGATTCTCGGAATCCAAATATTTTTGGATATTTCGTCTTTCCTTTACCGATTAACTTTTACGTATTCTTCGGATTTCCAAAAAAACTGAAAAACTTATTTTGGCGTTGAGCATTTTCCTTCACGTTTTACCCTAACGTAGCAAAACGAATGAAAAGTACATAGCAGTACTTTTCATCGTTTTTATTTTATTCGATTTCTGCACGTTTTTCGAGAAAAACTTTTATCGGCTTACTTAAATTTTTGAGATATATTATCGTCGAATCTTTCGACGGAATGTCATTTCGACATACCGAACTCTCAGAATGGCTTAGGTTATTCAAACCCTAACCCTTAGGTTTCGTCGGGTGAATAGTGCCTATTTTGTCTTTTTCCCTAGAAATATTTTTGTTCCCGGAAAATTTTCATTTTTGTCTTGAAAATTCTTAATCGCTTAGTCTAGCTCGTAGCCAGAATCCTCTCGACTTATAATCATCCTAGGTTCTAGAACGATTAATAAACACATAACACATAATATTATTAATAAAAATTTATTTTATTAATAACTAATTCTTTAAACTTAAATTCTGGAAAATCTAAATTTTCGGGGCGTTACACTCTTCCCCTCTTATAAAATTTTCGTCCTCGGAATTTCTTAAAACCGCACACCCATACACGGGTCATCACCTTCACCCCTTCTTCACAGAATTTTGTCCTCGAAATTTTAGCCTACCTATCTTCTCAACTTCTCTTCAAAGAAGTTCCTATCTTTCAAACATTTTCTTGACTTCACAACTTATCAAGAATTATGAAGTAGAATGAACAACGAGGAATATAAGAATTCATTTAAAATATTTCATACTTTTGCTGAGGGGTCAAATTGACCATGAACTCTTACTAGTAGTTTACAATCACCAAGAAGGTAAACTACATCTTCCATCCATCGTGGCGATCAACCCATTGTATAACCCCATTTCGGGGTGTGTTCACCTCAGACTTAATCATTAGATTCCGCACCAAAACAATTTGGATTGGCACAACTTCTCAAGAAAAGCTTGATTTTCTTTTAAACATACCATTTGTCTAGCCAAATCAAGTAGCTTAGACCATACCAATAAATTGGATATCAACGTGAAACATTCGTCTAGTCAACTCAATTGACATCGACTACTTCTTTAAATTCTTTTCACAATACATCAAAGCGTTTTATGGCGTCATGATACCGTGTACTTTTCACGAAGACGTTGAGGACTTCGTCGATTTGTGACTTCGTCATTATACATTATACCATAGCGGGTTGTTGATCCTAAGATCACATCCAACACCAGGTTCAATTACATTAATAACTCCATCTTTTTACCATCCTTGCATCAAATGCACTGATGATATAAAATTCATTTTGATATTTTAAATCAATTTCTGTCTAGCCGAAATAATTGGCATAGACATACCAAGAAAAGTTCTTTTAAAAATCTATTGGTTCCAAAAGTTGAACCAATTCTTTCATTTTCAAAATACGAACATATAAGAACGATTTCAATAAACTTTGAAATCTAGCATAGCTAGATGACTTGGAATATCATATTCTCCATATTTCTTCATTGTCTTACTGCGACAATATTTAATCTTCTCTAGCACCTTCAATACTAAGCCTACTGAAAATAACTCATTTTCAGTCTAAACATTCCTATATCTTAGTACAGTCCATCAACTTACCACACATTATGAGTTCAGAAACTTTCCACAATAATATGAGTTTAAGAACCATCCCAGACAGACCATAAGCGTCCATTCGCTGAGAAGTTCAAAAATGTACCATATCATTATGAGTCACGAACGTACCATAAGTATGAGTTTCAAGAACTCGCACCTACCTTATCGTTCTCTACCTACCAAGTATATACATGAGAAAAGATTCACCTTCTCGTCATATACATCTTGACAGTGCGACCAATTCCAATGATTATCACTGTAATAAGCTCAGCAGTTGTTACACCAAGCACAAACCTCTACCCATACAAAGGTTCGTACAACTCAGCTATTACATGAGTCCTCAACTAAAATTTTACAACTTCTAAATCTCTCTTTACTTAATACGAATTCTCTTTAATTCATATACTATCCTTAACAACTCAATCTAAATTCTTCTTCTTCCATACTACATACTTACCATTCAGTACTTTATATAAATCATTCATCATTTAATGACTCATACACATTACTACGATTCACTATGATCACGTGGTGATCTTATTATCCTTCTCTCTACGATTATAGTCTTAGATACTCTTACCTAAGATTTATAACCTATCAGCTCTGATACCAATCTATGATGCCCTGAAATCCGGTCTATCTTCACACCCGGATTCCGTACATCCCGATCCCATCTTCTTCCAAACATACATCATTATATAGCTAAATATAACAACATATACTCTCAAATCCCAGGTTCTGGAAACCTTATAACCTTTTTCATTTCAAATAATGATAAATACATTATTCATTTCATCTTACAAGAGTGACTTTTATCCGCCACCAAGGATACATACTTGATTCCTTAAACTAGTCTATAGTTCAATTTCATCTTTCTATATTATAAATCTTTTGATGATCTTCTCGCTTATTCACATCTGAATAGCACCTCATCTGGATACCGTCATCTTGATCTTTACGGGATCCTTAAGTTCTTCTAACATCGTTCGCTGAAAATGTTTTTCATTTAAAAGCAAGTGTGAGCATTCAATTGCCCAGCAAGTCATAGCAGTTGAACAAACATCTTCAAGAATTCAAACGTTTCTTTAGAACTTCAATAACTGAACAAAGGTTATGAAGCAGCTTGAATAATAGGAATAATCTCGACTCTATCATTTTAAAAAACATTATTCACATGCACTTTGAAATACTTTCATTCTTCTACCTTTTTTCATCATCATCATATGCGGCTAGAATCATTTACAGACTTAACAATAATGGATCATGTATAAACAGAACATACTTTATATTGAGCATTTCAATCACGAGCAGTTCATATTATAGAAACACAAAGAAGTGTTCACATTGTGGCTCAAGGCCTCATCGTTCTACCACCTTGTACAAATATCGCACATTAGCACGTAGAAGCGAGAACTTCTCAAGTTCAACATCGAGAAGTTTAAGAAACTAGCATTCATTTAAAATATGAATGAAGTTAGGAAACTTGCCTTACGCATTGACTATACTTACATTTGAATTGCTCATTCCAGTTCCTATATAGCACATAAGAAAAACAACACATACACTAATTAGTCATATATATTTGACTTATGCATTAGTTTACTTAACTTTACTTCTTAGGGTTCGCGTTCTTGCAACCTAAGTTTACGCGACCACTTTCATTATCGTTCTACGGCTTCATGACATACGGAGATGTCTTACTTATACGTTCATCATCTTTGATGTTTTACATCTTATCTTCTTCTTATTACTTCTCTAAGACTCAGCACACATCGCTTCTCTGCTAGTAGTCCATATGGTACTCTGAGTGGTTTCCCACAAACAACCAACAAACAAGTTCCCGTCTCGTCTACACTGCCCATAACAGTGAGTTAGATCGGTTGCCAGTTTTGTATATACCTTCGCTCTCTGAAGGAATCTTTTAGCCTAGCTCCTATATGTCAACCATCAAAGGTTACGATTGTACTACAACTTAACTTATCTTAACTTATCCGAACTATTAAACTATAATCTTCGTTAAGTTAATTTCTCATTCCTTATGGCTTCCTGGCAACTAAATGTCATACCTCAGTATTCACTCTTTATCGTCTAAGTCATATACGGTCTTTTGTATACTCGGCGATCATTCCCTTTAATCCTTAACTTCGGCTTCATTCGTTAAGCGTTATTATCTTTAATTCAACTTCTTTATCGTTCATGGTTTAATCATTGATCTTCATTATCTTACGGTCAAACCATACACGGGGTGTAGGTTCTATCTGTTTAATATTTGTGTACCCTCAACCTTCACGTCGATTAAAGTGTTCAACGCATACATTTTATTCTAACGTTCTCATCCGACTCACATTGGCTTCCATTAATCTTATTACCGTTCATTATCCATTTCTTAACCCCATTCATTCTTCATTCTTAATGTCCAAGTCATACCATTATTTGTATGCTAAGAATGGCTCATTTGTTCATAATAGCGTTGCATTTAATTGCGGCGTCTAAACGCTTTACACTTATCTCTCACTATCATGACATAACATCAAAATGTTATTCATTACCCTCGTCGCTCAACGTTTAAGGAATCACAACCATAGCAATCCCCCACGTTCGTTTATCGCGACTACGGTCCCCGGATATTGATTTTGTAATATTCGCGTTTAAAAAAAATTCTTTACTCTTTTACTCTCTCTTTTAATCTTTTCATTCGACCTTCATTAAAGGTTTAATTCACTTGTTTAAGTGTTATATTAGTTGCACATTATGTTCTTTATCTTTCCATACGTTTCCCCCAAGAGTTGAGAAGTTAAAAGCTCTTCTCTGGCTTTTTCCTACTACTGGCTGTATTGTGCTGCCCTCTCTCCTTCTATCTCTCTCGCATGCTTGACACGAGTTTTAGTACTCGGCCCTCTAGTGCAGTGCAGCTTGCAGCGCCACCTTACATAAGGCATGGTTTGGCCAAGCGCTGCAAACCCTAACCCTAGAAAAATTTTATAAGTGTTAAATCCAATTTGAGACGCTTACTTCCCGCTTCCATAATTTATTCGTTATAACTCGGAATGAGGTCATTCCAAAGCCATTCTCTTCTTTATCTTACGTACTTCAATACCTCTGGACAGAACTTCGTTATGAATCCGTTAACGTGCCATTCGTTTTGCTTGATCTTCACCCTTCGTTCAATTTTACGTTTTTAACGCTCTTTGTTTGTTAAATGCAGTAATTCGGTCATCCGAATTCGGAATTCGATCGTTCTTGAGTCCACGACTCACATTTTCTACATTTTCTTACATTCTTATGAAACCCTACACGTTCGGGTTCATTTACTAACTTTCTAATTCTCGTTTGTCTTTTACGAAATTTTCACCATAACTTCGTTATAGCTAAGTTTTAATCCGTTCTTCATGAACGTTTCTACCATTCCTAACCAAGCAATATGCATCTAACTTATATGCGATGGTTTTAAACTTGTCCATCAACAACAATTATCCTACGATGGTTTTAAATTTGTCCATCAACAACGTTCTTCGTGTTCTTCGCATGTTCTTCGTGTTCTTCGTTCGTTCTTCATTTTAATCGATATTTTGGATTACGATTTCACTTTTTATTGGAATTTGATGTTATAGAACATTATTCCTTACTTATTTCATCTACTTATTGATATAATCAACTCAAATCATTTTAATTCATTACGAATCCTATACTTCCTTAAGAAATTTATTTACTTAACTTCAAATTCTTATTTTTCTTATTTCTCATGATTTCAACCATATGAAATCATCACTAACATTATCTACTTCTTATTCTTATTAAGTTATGTTTAAAACATAAAAACTTAAAGAAAATTTATAAAAGACTAGGTTTTGGATTCTGGTTCTCATTTAATCCTTCCATACAGTCGGACAAAGTTTGTTCATGAGAAACTTTTCCTCCTCCTTTTTTCTTCTTCTTCTTCATCTGAAATCTCTCTCTCTCTCTCTCTCAAATGTTTGAACAATTTTCAAAATCTCATACAAATTAAAGCTAGCTTCCTATTTATAGAAAATCCAAGCTAAGGGTATTTTAGTCATTTCACCCACTTAACCTCCTTACTATTCATAACTTAGGGACTATGTTAACTTACTCCTTAAGTTTACTTAACACTTAAGTCTACTTAGCCTTTAAGTTTGCTTAACTCTTAAGTTTACTTAACACTTAAGTTTACTTAACACTTAAGTCTACTACTTCCACCTCCTTAGTTAACCTCCTTATTATTCACGAAACTTAGCCTCAGAAGTTTCGTGGATTCCGCTTCTTCGGGTTTCAATCGATAGGTTTTAAAAGCTGCGATTCTCGGAATCCAAATATTTTTGGATATTTAGTCTTTCCTTTCTGGATTAACTTTTACGTATTCTTGATTTCAAAAAAACTAAAAAACACTTTTTGGCGTTGAAGCGTTTTCCTTCACGTTTTACCTAACGTAGCTAAGCGAATGAAAAGTACATAGCGATTACTTTTTTCGTCGTTTTTATTTTATTCGATTTCTGCACGTTTTTTGAGAAAAACTTTTATCGACTTACTTAACTTTTCAAGATATATTATCGTCAAATCTTTCGACGGAATGTCATTTCGACATACCGAACTCTCAGAATGGCTTAGGTTATTCAAACCCTAACCCTTAGGTTTCGTCGGGTGAATAGTGCCTATTTTGTCTTTTTTTCCCCGTAAATATTTTTTGTAAAATTTTCATTTTTTTTGAAAATTCTTAATCGCTTAGTCTAAAAATATATTTTGTTCTGGAAAATTTTCATTTTTCATTTTATTGAAAATTCTTAATTCGGAAAATCCAAATTTTTGGGGGTGTTACAAAGGGTCAAGGTTTCGTAGGAATGAATCCTAACCGAATAACTTATAATCATCCTAGGTTCTAGATGCTTGAAGATTAATAATAAACATATAAAAAGCTTGATCAATAATATTATTAATCGAAAAAAATTCATTTATTAATAATAACTAATTCTTTAAACTAAAGTTTAGGGTAAGAAAATCCAAATTTTTGCTCAATGTAACAAGATTTGGCGCCATGGCGTGAAACCCAGCATCAATTTCGATTCGCTAAGAACACGTAATTCAAATAAATCAACACATCTTTTACACTAATTTCACCAAATTACACATACCCACATGTTATAATTGTACATAATCATTACTTAACATCTATGGAGTGATTTTAATCCATTAAAACACATAATGATGTAATTAAAATATGAAAATTGAATTTTGTTCTTGATGTTCTTGAAGTTTTTGAACAAAAACATGAATTTTAACGCTACGGATTTGTTATTAAGCCAAATCCAACCATTCAAGTTTCATTTTGTTCATTTTAACATGCATAATCATATCAATGTGTGAATTTTGTAAAATAAATTATATTTGACATATAAAAATCACGTATAAGGCCATATGGCCATATCACATACTCTGAAATCTTTTACTGTATAATTTCATGAAACTGAAGATATGGAAACCCATATAATATATATTAAAACATGCCATACAACTCGAATTATTACATATATTCTCATAACAACAGAATTTCCCAAATATAGAGACTCACAAAAGTATGAAAGCCATTTTTTTATGAAAACTTAAAAGACGTATAATAAGAATTGGGTTGAAGAAATTACCCAAGCGTAGAATAAAATTTGCAAGAGATAAACTCCTCTTCCACAGTTCTTCAATTACCCAACTCACAATCTCTCACAAAACTTTTCTCAACTCTCTCTGTTTTTTTTTGCCAGACTTGGAAAATAATAAGAAAAGAAAGAAAAGAAAGCGTCGATAAATGGAGAAAAATCGACCTTAGAAGAGAGGTCGATTACCCCCATCATGGGTAACTTCCCTCAACTCCCACCAAGGCCATGTTTGGCTAGAATTAAAAGGTTTCAAAACTATTTAATTTAATAAAACCTTATCATATAGTTTAAATAATGTCACATCCATATAAAATAAATCAATTATCTAATTTAATTTATTTTAATTAAAATATAGTAAATTCTCATTAATACACATAGTCACATAATTCAAATTCTCTTTAATTAATAATGTCAAATTATTAAATCTCTAATTAATAATTAAATTAATTAAAATAACATAGGCTCATTAAATATTTCTTTTAATTCAATAAGCTCATATAATCACATACTTCGAATAATAAAAATTCTCCACATTAAATTAATAAATGTAACACATAAAAATTAAATTAATCTATCACCACTTCATCAATTAATTAATTAATCTAATAATTAATTCATCGAAAAATATTTATTCAATCAAATAAATATTTAAAAATTTTAGATTACAAAATCACGGTTGTCACATCTTACCCCTCTTAAAAGGATTCTGTCCCCAGAATCATAACTCAAACAAGTCGTCCCGTTACATTCTCCCCCCAGAATCGAATATAACAATCTAAGTAAATAAATGAGGATAATTCTTCATCATATTCTCTTCGAGTTCCCACGTAGCTTCTTCAGCATTGTGGTTCCTCCAAATTACCTTAACAGAAGGTATTACTTTATTTCTGAGAACTTGTTCTTTTCGGTCGACAATTTGAACATGAATTTCTTCATAAGACAAGTCTTTGTCGAAATGTAAGGGTTCATATTCAATTATGTGCTTGTAATCGGGTTTATAGGGTCGTAGGACTGAGACATGGAATACATTTTGGACATTCTCTAGAGATGGAGGTAAGGCTACCTCATAGGCAACTTCTCCGACCCTTCTCAGAACTTCAAAGGGTCCAATTAATCTTGGGCTCAATTTTCCTTTCTTTCCGAATCTGATCTTTCCCTTCCAAGGAGAGACCTTTAAGAACACATAACTACCTAGTTCGAACTCAACATTCTTACGGTGTGGATCGGCGTATTTCTTCTGTCTGTCTTGGGCTGCTATCAATCTTGCTCGAATCACTTTGACTATCTTTGCTGTTTGTTGTACTAAATCTGGTCCTAGTAATCGTCTTTCACCAACTTCATCCCAATATAGTGGAGTTCTGCACTTTATGTCGTAAACGCTTCATAAGGTAGCATTCCAATACTAGCGTGGTAACTGTTGTTGTAACCGAACTTTACACGCGGTAAATGATCATCCCAATTTCCTTTGAAATCCATTATACAAGCTCTTAACATATCTTCCAATGTCTGGATTGTTCTTTCACTCTATTCATCACCCGGGCGCTCTTGTTGTCTAAACATGACGTAACCTTTGATGGTTGATATATAGGAGCTGGGAAATAATTCCTTCAGAGAGCGAAGGTATATATGAAACTGGTAACCGATCTAACTCATTGTGATGGCAGTGTAGATGAGATGGGGACTTGTTTGTTGGATGTTTGTGGGAAACCACTCAGAGTACCATATGGACTACTAGCAGAGAAGCGATGTGTGTTGAATCCCAAAGAAGTATAAGAAGAAGATAAGAATGTAAATCATCGAAGATGATGTGCATATTAAGTAAGACATCTTCGTATGTCATGAAGCTATAAGCTGGTAATGAAAGTAGGTAGCATAATCTTAGGTCGAAAGAACGTGCACCCTAAGAAGTAAAGTTAAATAAACTGATACGTAAGTCAAATATATGACTATTTAGTTAGCAGTTAAGAATAAATACCCATTGCCCAGGATGGATGATCTATTTTGATCAGCTGAAAGGGGCAAAGAATTTTTTTAAAATATATTTATGTACGGGGTATTATCGGTAAAACGTAAGAAAGGATGATGTACCTATGATGACGTGAACTCGTTATGGTTATTACAAGTTTCTGGTTATGTCATATGGGTTGACTGATGTACTGAAGTTAGATTTTTCTGTAAGGGGCACCGAGAAAGTCGGTGGCAAATTGATAGGTACCCTTGTGAGGAGCTAAGGTTGAAAGTACCATTAGCGTCACACGTTAATATTAATACAAGGAGAAAAGTGAGATATACACGAACTCTAAGAGTCTGAAGTATATCTTCACACCGAAGGAGTGGAATATGTGGTAGAGAAGGACTGTGATATCTTATATCATACAAGTGAAGGAAAGCGTAGGCGCCTATACATTTTGTAGGAGAGATAGAGAAAAGCTATCAATATTAGCGACTCATAATGAGTTAATAACGGAGGTGGCGGGGAAGAAGTTAGAAGTTAAATTATAGAATGAAGTAGCAGAAATGTTATTCATAACGTAGAATCAATCCATGATAATGGAACGAGTTAATTAAGTACAACTAGGTAACGAAGAGTGCAAGCGAATGAAGAAGAGGATACAGGATAAAGAGACGATCAAGTATCATCTCGTTTTGAAGGAGAAATTTGAGTTTCAGATAATTTCAAGTTAAAAGAAGGACTAATAAAAGGAAGATAGTGTAATATGTTAATAAGTGATTAACTTCCAACTTAGATTATTGATATGAAGTGACAAGTCAGGTGAATTAAGATAATACCTTTGGTGAAGGTGAATTGGAGAAACCACAACGCTGAAGAAGCATTGTGGGAATTTGAAATTGAAAATTGTAATAGCCCAATATTTTCAATAAGAAATTTTATGATTTAATTTATATAATATATATATATATATATATATATATATATATATAAAGGTGGGAATATGTATGTAAAGTGTATGTATCTATGTGATAGATAAATTTATTTATTAGATGTAAATAATTTCTTATTAGATTTAGTGATAGTTATAGATTATATTCTTTTAATTTTGTAATAAAATATTTATTAATTATTTTCCATGAAAATAGGATTATGGTATATATGATATGATTATTAGGATTCTATGATATGTATTTTATTATATTGGTTAGGTTAATTATTTTTAGCTTAATTAATGATAGTATGTGTGAAGGTTATGTCAGATATGAATTCAAAACCCTAAGTCTGGATTTTGAATAAGGAAGAGAATAATAATATTATATTATTTATATTTCAGTAATATAGATATGTCTGATATGTGTGTAATGTTAATATGTGGAACAATTATAGTAGAACAGTAGAAACCCTAGTATTACTAATAAACTATAGTACAGAGTTAGTTATGACTATAAGATTTGTTAAGTTGTGGGTTATGTAATTTATGACCCTCATTATATTTATTGTCAGTTAGGTAAACCCTAATTGATATCTAGAAACCCTAATTACTAAATTAGAACCCTAATTGCTAAGTTATAAACCCTAGGTATTAATTTAACAAAGTTAGTAGTAATTAATATAGTATTAAGGCTAATTTACAAACCCTAGGTGATTAGAAAACCTAGTGTAATTAGGGAACCCTAATTAACATTTCAGAAACTAAGATTTCCTATTTTGCCCTTAATAGACAATTTTAGATTTAGAGCTTATGAAACCCTAGGTCAAACCCTAAGGGTAAAAAAAACCTAATAGGTGTGAGAAGTTACCAAAGTACCATGCACTTTATGAGCCAAATGACCAAAATGCCCTTTAGCCTTATTTAATAAGATAACTTGTAGAACTTGCCATAACATTAGTTGGTGACCAACCTTTGCTAGACATGTGGTCTAAGTACTAGCCTTTAATCAATCAACAACTCACATGATCATCCATTGCATATGATCACTATATAAATAGATCAAAGAGAGGAAATGTTACAAAACCAAGCTCAATTACCTCATAACACTCAACCATTTCCTCTCTACTCTCCAACCCACGAAATTATAAGACAAACTAGTCCCAATACCAGCCCCACAAACAAACTCATTAAAATCAGAAGCTTAGAATCAGAGATTGTTCATCAAAGGTATAAAACCCTAGTTTAAATTTCTGTCCATAATCTGTTGTTAGATTTTGTGTTTAAGTGTTAGAATATGTTTATTATAGTGTCTTATGACGATCTGGGTTGCTAGATGTTAGATCCATAACATCTAGAGGCTCAAATTTGAGTTTTAAAGAAATTTGGAAAAACTGTGTTTTAAGGCCTGACAATGAATGTCAGAGCCTCTAGATCTTTCTGTGTTATGTATTTTGTGTGTTTGATGTTTTAGACTTGTATTATGCTATATGGACTTTGCTCTAGACTTGAAATCAGGCTTAGACCATGACCAGAACAAACGTTATTCAAGGTCAAACCTAGTTGATCGAAAGATGACCAAACGTTTTCGGGCATTCCGAAAACTCAAGAATGTTGTCTCACAACACTTCCCAAGGCCTATAAGCGTCGCTGTGTGTTAAATGTTTTGTTGATGTTGTTGTATCTAGCTTGTAGCTTCGTTAGTTGTACTCCAGATCTATGCCTTTAAATCCTTTAAACAATCAATAGATTGTAAGTAGTGGATGGTCAAAGTAGGTCTCTAAGATTGACTTACAGCTCGGGTAACCCGTAATCTGTTCTTCAACGTCGACAAGATATTCATGAACACAGATCTTGTTTGTGTTTGTCAATTAGATTGTGTTGTTGGGGCAAAGTTATAGTATTGTAGATGGACTATAGAATGATTCCTTTAGATCACCTAGATAACAAAATGATCGAAAGATATTGGTACTCAAACTAGCCTTCGATTGACGCGGTAGCGAAGCGCTCGGAAAACCCGTAAAACCGTATGAATGTTATTTCGACATGCTTTGACCTATTGCTAGCAGATGATTTTGATGTTGTTTGATCGACCGATGAATGATAATTGAACCTTGTCATGTATACTACAACCTCGAGCCATTATATCACATTAACACTAACCGTAACCGATAGAAATTGGAGCATCAAAAGGACCTAGAAGTCGCATCGGGATTTTCGGAAAAACCCAAAAAGTCCCCGACAACACTTTTGGAGGCTCAGATCTCGTTGGTTATAGGTTGTATGAACTTGGTTTTGTTGAATCTTGTTGTCGTGCATTAGTACTAAAACTGTGACCAACAACTTGCCTGTAAACACAACACACATCGTTATAATTTTGGTCAAAGTAGTCCACTCGTTAATCGCCATGAATTTACGGGTTTGCATGATGAACGCGAAGAACACCTATATAATTTTCTGCTCGTCGCTATATAAGCGCCTTTTAATGACAGTTTATTCATAAAATTATTATTTTTATTTAATAATTAGTATTAAATAGTTTTTAATTATTAAAAATACAAAATAAATTCCTAAAAATTATTTTAAAGTCGAAAAATGAGATTTTAATTATTTTGAATATATTTCATTAATATTTATTATTTTTGAATATTAATGGTATTTAATTTATTTAATTATAATATTAAATAAATTACTATAAAATGATTTTTATACTTGAAAAATCATTTAAAATTATATTATGTTATAAGAAAATATTTTAAGTTATTTAGTGATGATTTTCATTAATTTAAATAATATTAATGATATTGATTTAATTTTTAATATTATGGTAATTATTTAAAATGATTTTAAATGTTTTAAAAATCATTTAAGGGTAAGATAAATGTTTTAAAAAATATTCGAAAGTTATTATTAATAACTTTAATATTTTGGCAATGGTTTTATTAATAATTTGATATTATTTAGATATTATTGATGGTAGAATTATTTGATATTTAAATCATTTTATAATTATTCCGGTGTTTGAAAATTTGTGATAAATTATAATAATTATTTGAAAATTATTATGAGGCTATGAAAAATAGTATGACTGATATTTAGGTTGTCCAGAATAATATTAAGGGTATTGAATAGAGTTTTAGACTGGATAAGTACCCGATACGCCGTCGGTACACCGACATGTCTTTGAAATTGATACAAACTTAGATAGTTTGACTGTATATGTGTTTATTTGAGATTTAATGACTGTGAAACATGTGTGCCAATGTGATTAGGTTATGTGTTGACTGCAATAGGCAGTGCTATGTGTTATAGTATGTTATTCTAATCGATCGAATGTTTTTATTAATGATAGGTTGTTGAATTAGAGATAAAATTAGTTGTGTATTGTAAGCAGCAGACCAGGTAAGTATCCTACCTTTGCATTTCCTTTATGCAATGGACATGAGTAAGAATGATTCAAAATTATATTATTACTGTACAGATTGTTAAGCCTATATTATATACGCCCATTGATTATCAACATGTTAGTATATGGTAATTCAGATATTTATTCTGTTCATTAATTTCTATAAATGATTATACAAGTGTCCCCACTTGGATAATCATTGTATTTAATCACATGTTGATACACCTTTGATATACATATATGTTGAATTATAGATTATTGTTGGATAAGATAAAACCTTTTATTTGGAACCCTGACAATTATGAACATCCCGAACATGGGAAAAATTTTATGCGCTACGGCGGACAAAGGATGAACGATAATATCGTTCTAGCAATGTAGTATTGATCAATACATGGCACATTGGGCAGATCACCCTCGTGTCCGTAAGTTATGACGGTTTGTAGATGAAGTTCTGTTAAACCTATTCAAAAATGAAAAATAATGTTCATAGTATGTCACCTTAACCCTACTTATAGTCAAGACGCAGCTTCGTAAATGTGATAGTAGAGTTGTTATGTTATTGTTATTTGGTTCATTACTTCACAACTTTTGATTTGTTGTAGTAAGGAAGTACAAAGAAAACATTTAATCCTTTCCACTAATATTTAAAATTGTTATTACTTATCGGGCACTCAAATGCTCATCCTTGCTTAATTTAAATGTTTTCAGATTTTAGTATGATCGATCGAGGGCTCGCCAAGAACAAAAGGAGAAGAAAGCTACCCGAATAAGTTTGTGTTATCTTATGTAATAGCTAGACTTAAATAAGATGATTATATTTATTATCTATCATGTAATGAAATGTTTTAAGGTCACAGACTGGATTTAGAAAACTCGATATGTAAATTAAGTTTGATATTTATGATAATTTTATTACTTTCGCTCATAGAAATGGTATCAGAATGCATGAATTCGGGTTTCAAGTATCCGAATTTGGGGGTGTTACATTTTGGTATCGAGCTTTAGGTTAGAAACCTTAGGTGGGGGGTAGACCTTAGGCTATAACCTTAGAGCAGAGGAAAACGTTGAAAGTACAAATAACTCACGTAGAGTTTAAAAGGAGATGAACCGAATAAATTCATCGTCAAACAAAAATAAAAGATAACTTATATAAAACTATTATTTGTTGTGTGTATATATTATATGATAATCAAGATAGTTTGTGTGTAGATGTCAGATAGAAAAGGATTAGGATACCTCGTGATCGTAAGGAAGGAGTTAACCTCCATAATCGAGCCAATATCAAAGCCGATAAATTTAAATAGAGGCTTACATTGAAAGCAACCCCGATGAGGTAATTATCTTTGGAAAAATGTAGTATCGGAATTCGTAAACGATATAGGTAGTAGAGTATAGTTAAAGAATATAAGGATAAGCTCGAGTTCTTAAACTCATATGTTTGTGATGAGTTCTTAAACTCATAATATGTAGTAAAGTTTGATTTAACTAGGTATAGTTATGTGTGAATGAATATTGAGGATAATGAGAATATATAGATTATTAAGCAATTGATTTTTAGTGAAAGCGTAAGAAATATAAGAATAGTAGTAGTAGTAATATTAGTGTTACTTGAATAGGTATGATTCTATGTGGTGTAAATGATAGGTATGTCGTGTAAGGTAATATTTTGTATGACAAAATGATTCCCGACTCTTGAGTCACAAAGGGATATCGGATGTTTAAAGCGAGAACGCGCTTATGGTATGTCAAGTGCTACTTAATATGGATCTATGTTAGATTAATGAAATAAGTTGGTATAAAGATAGTAGATATTTATCGGGGCACTGGTTAATTCAGTAAACCGAGTTTTTGAATATATGATTATTCGAGTAGAGAATTTCGCGTTATAGAAGGTAAGTCGATTAAAGATCAATTATGATCAGATAATGCCACCAAGACGTAAACGAAACCAAAGGATAGAAGAACCTGTCAACAAAGCTAGAGGACAACCAGACTCGATGAAGAATTTTGCGAATGTGGTCACTCAAGATAGGCGGAATGGAATGCCAGCCATGGGAAATTAGCAAGACAATCAATTTGCGAATATTAAGGCCGTAAGACAGCCACGAATTAGAGCAACTGACCCTATAGAAGTAGTTATGATAGCTAGGTTAACAGAGGGGCACAAGACAGCTTTTGCCACCTATACGATGAAAGGAGGAGCAAATTTTTGGTGGGAGTCAAATCAAGCTAGAGCCGGAGAAGGGAGTAGCAGTAGTAGGACTAGAAAAAGGAAAGGAGATAATTTTGGGAATACCGAAATTAGGCCAGGAGGGGGAAAGAATAAGGTTATGCAGTGTGGAAATTGCGGAAAGAATCACTCGGGAGAGTGTCTTAAAGGTAAGTTAGTGTGTTATAAGTGTGAGCAGAAGGGACATATCTCTCCCAACTGTCCCAATCCTAGGATGAATAGAGGGTGTTTCAAGTGTGGATCGATGGAGCATAAGGTGAAAGACTGTCCAAAAGGAGAAGGGATGCGGGAAGTGTGATTACGAAGAAAAAAAGCGGATGGACGTTTGGCGACAACGGATCGACTTCAACAAACAACCCAAATGTAATCAACCGCAAGAGTCTTCAAGACGACTGCTCAAGATATCGTGGCGTATGGGGATGCAACCTGTGTATTATTCAATCAAATTTTATTTTCCTATATATGACTTTTCAGATATATATAGTGTATTATTTTATAAAGAAATTTTGAAGGAGAAATTTGAGTTCTATTAGAAATCGAATTTTTTGTAAGATTAGATAGACGAGCTTCATGATGAGTAGTTAGAAGATCGGGCCGATCAAATCGATCGAGATCTACTTGAAAAGACTGTGTATGATATTTGCCCTAGTGTCTATAGGTTTTAAAGTGATTCCGGGGACGGAATCCTTATAAAGGAGGTTGAATGTAGTAACCCAATATTTTCATATAAAAAATTTTATGATTTAATTTATATATATATATATATATATATATATATATATATATATAGGTGGGAATATGTGTATGTAAAGTGTATGTATCTATGTGATAGATAAATTTATTTATTAGATGTAAATAATTTCTTATTAGATTTATTGATAGTTATAGATTATATTCTTTTAATTTTGTAATAAAAATATTTATTAATTATTTTCCATGAAAATAGGATTATGGTATATATGATATGATTATTAGGATTCTATGATATGTATTTTATTATATTGGTTAGGTTAATTATTTTTAGCTTAATTAATGATAGTATGTGTGAAGGTTATGTCAGATATGAATTCAAAACCCTAAGTCTGGATTTTGAATAAGGGAAGAGAATAATAATATTATATTATTTATATTTCAGTAATATAGATATGTCTGATATGTGTGTAATGTTAATATGTGGAACAATTATAGTAGAACAGTAGAAACCCTAGTATTACTAATAAACTATAGTACAGAGTTAGTTATGACTATAAGATTTGTTAAGTTGTGGGTTATGTAATTTATGACCCTCATTATATTTATTGTCAGTTAGGTAAACCCTAATTGATATCTAGAAACCCTAATTACTAAATTAGAACCCTAATTACTAAGTTATAAACCTTAGGTATTAATTTAGCAAAGTTAGTAGTAGTTAATATATTATTAAGGCTAATTTACAAACCCTAGGTGATTAGAAAACCTAGTGTAATTAGGGAACCCTAATTAACATTTCAGAAACTAAGATTTCCTATTTTGCCCTTAATACACAATTTTAGATTTAGAGCTTATGAAACCCTAGGGTCAAACCCTAAGGGTTAAAAACCTAATAGGTGTAAGAAGTTACCAAAGTACCATGCACTTTATGAGCCAAATGACCAAAATGCCCTTTAGCCTTATTTAATAAGATAACTTGTAGAACTTGCCATAACTTTAGTTGGTGAACAACCTTTGCTAGACATGTGGTCTAAGTACTAGCCTTTATTCAATCAACAACTCACATGATCATCCATTGCATATGATCACTATATAAATAGATCAAAGAGAGGAAAAGTTACAAAACCAAGCTCAATTACCTCATAACACTCAACCATTTCCTCTCTACTCTCTAACCCACAAAATTATAAGACAAACTAGTCCCAATACCAGCCCCACAAACAACCTCATTAAAATCAGAAGCTTAGAATCAGAGATTGTTCATCATAGGTATAAAACCCTAGTTTGAATTTTTGTCCATAATCTGTTGTTAGATTTTGTGTTTAAGTGTTAGAATATGTTTATTATAGTGTCTTATGACGATCTGGGTTGCTAGATGTTAGATCCATAACATCTAGAGGCTCAGATTTGAGTTTTAAAGAAAACTGAAAAATCAGAGTTTTGAGGTCCGATAAATGAATGTCAGAGCCTCTAGATCTTTCTGTGTTATGTATTTTGTGTGTTTGATGTTTTAGACTTGTATTATGCTATATGGACTTTGCTCTAGACTTGAAATCAGGCTTAGACCATGACCAGAACAAACGTTATTCAAGGTCAAACCTAGTTGACCGAGCATGACCAAAAGTTTCTGGGCATTCCCGAAACTCAAGAACAGTGTCTGACAACACTTCCCAAGGCCTATAACTGTCATGTGTTAAATGTTTTGTTGATGTTGTTGTATCTAGCTTGTAGCCTGTTAGTTGTACTCCAGATCTATGCCTTTAAATCCCTTAAACAATCAATAGATTGTAAGTAGTGGATGGTCAAAGTAGGTCTCTTGGCATTGACTTACAGTTTCTGGGTAACCCAGAATCTGTTCTTCAACGTCTGACAAGATGTTCATGAACACAGATCTTGCTTGTGTTTGTCAATTAGATTGTGTTGTTGTGGCAAAGTTATAGTATTGTAGATGGACTATAGAATGATTCCTTTAGATCACCTAGATAACAAACAGACTGAAAGATATTGGTACTCAAACTAGCCTTCTTGATCACGGTAGTAGTTTTCTGGAAAACCCAGAAAACCGTATGAATGTTATTTCTGACATGCTTTGACCTATTGCTAGCAGATGATTTTGATGTTGTTTGACTGACCTGATGAATGATAATTGAACCTTGTCATGTATACTACAACCTTGAGCCATTATATCACATTAACACTAACCAGAACCGATAGAAATTGGAGCATCAAAAGGGACCTAGAAGCTGTCTGGGATTTCTGGAAAAACCCAAAAAGTCCTGACAACACTTTTGGAGGCTCAGATCTCGTTGGTTATAGGTTGTATGAACTTGGTTTCTGTTGAATCTTGTTGTCGTGCATTAGTACTAAAATCTGTGACCAACAACTTGCCTAGAAACACAACACACACTGTTATAATTTTGGTCAAAGTAGTCCACTCGTTAACTGCCATGAATTTCGGGTTTGCATGATGAACGCGAAGAACATTTATAATATTTGCCTGTTGCTTATAAAGCGATTTTTAATGACAGCTTTATTCATAAAATTATTATTTTTATTTAATAATTAGTATTAAATAGTTTTTCATTATTAAAAATACAAAATAAATTACTAAAAATTATTTTAAAGTCTAAAAATGATATTTTAATTATTTTGAATATATTTTATTAATATTTATTATTTTGGAATATTAATGGTATTTAATTTATTTAATTATAATATTAAATAAATTACTTTAAAATGATTTTTATACTTGAAAAATCATTTAAAATTATATTATGTTATAAGAAAATATTTTAAGTTATTTAGTGATGATTTTCATTAATTTAAATAATATTAATGATATTGATTTAATTTTTAATATTATGGTAATTATTTAAAATGATTTTAAATGTTTTAAAAATCATTTAAGGGTAAGATAAATGTTTTAAAAATATTCTGAGTTATTATTAATAACTTTAATATTTTGGCAATGGTTTTATTAATAATTTGATATTATTTAGATATTATTGATGGTTGAATTATTTGATATTTAAATCATTTTATAATTATTCCAGTGTTTGAAAATTTGTGATAAATTATAATAATTATTTGAAAATTATTATGAGGCTATGAAAAATAGTATGACTGATATTTAGGTTGTCTAGAATAATATTAAGGGTATTGAATAGAGTTTTAGACTGAATAAGTAATTGATACGTCCGCTTTAAGAATCGGCATACATGTCTTTGAAATTGATACAAACTTAGATAGTTTGACTGTATATGTGTTTATTTGAGATTTAATGACTGTAAAACATGTGTGCCAATGTGATTAGGTTATGTGTCAATCGCAATAAAGTATATATGTGTTATAGAATGTTATTCTTATCGATCGAATGATTTTATTAATGATAGGTTGGTGAATTAGAGATAAAATTAGTTGCGTATTGTAAGCAGCAGACCAGGCAAGTATCCTACCTTTGCATTTCCTTTATGCAATGGACATGAGTAAGAATGATTCAAAATTATATTATTACTGTACAGATGGTTAAGCCTATATTATATACGCCCATTGATTATCAACATGTTAGTATATGGTAATTCGGGATATTTATTATTCATTCATTAATTTCTATAAATGATTATACAAGTGTCCCCACTTGGATAATCATTGTATTTAATCACATGTTGATACACCTTTGATATACATATATGTTGAATTATAGATTATTGTTGGATAAGGTAAAACCTTTTGTTTGGAACCCTGACAATTATGAACATCCCGAATATGGGAAAATTTTTATGCGCTACGGCGGACAAAGGATGAACGATAATATCGTTCTAGCAATGTAGTATTGATCAAACACAGGCACATCAGGCGAGATCACCCTCGTGTGTCAGTAAGTTATGACGGTTTATGAGATGAAGTTCGTTAAACCTATTCGAAAATGAAAAATAATGTTCATAGTATGTCACCTTAGCCCTACTTATAGTCAGTACGCAGTTTCAGAAATGTGATAGAGAGTTGTTATATTATTGTTATCGGTTCAGATTACTTCACAACTTTGTTGTAGAAAGGAAGTACAAAGAAAACATTTAATCCTTTCCGCTAATATTTAAAATTGTTATAACTTGCTGGGCACTCAAATGCTCATCCTTGCTTAATTTAAATGTTTTCAGTTTAGTATGATCTATCAGAGGGCTCTGCCAAGAACAAAAGGAGAAGAAAGCTACCCGGATAAGTTTGTGTTATCTTATGTAATAGCTAGACTTAAATAAGATGATTATATTTATTATATATCATGTAATGAAATGTTTTAAGGTCGCGTACCTGGGATTTAGAAAACTCTGATATGTAAATTAAGTTTGATATTTATGATAATTTTATTACTTCCGCTCATAGAAATGGTATCGTAATGCACTGAATTCGGGTTTCAAGTATCCGAATTTGGGGGTGTTACAAAAATGACGGAAAAATTTTCCTCAATGATGGATGTAATGTTAGCGAGATTCTGGGTACATAATCCTTATAAGGGGGGAGGAGTGTAAAGCCTCAGAAAATTTAGATTTTTGAGAATTAAATTTTTTATTTAATTATGTGGATTAAATGAATTTAATTAATTATTTATGGGAGTAAGCTAATTGAAGGTCGTTCTATGACCTAGATATATCGGAACGTCGTAGTATTTTGGCTACATGATAGAATTAAAGTGTTTGAATTTCCAAGATGAAAATAAAAACTTTCCGAGAAATTTTCTGAAAAACAATATTCACACATTTCTGCTCGGGAATTATTTTTAAACTTCTGAGAAATACGTAATGATAGAATATCGAAGCGAGATGGAATATCTAATAATATTTCAGTTATGGAAAATGCAGTTTTTCGCCTGCGGACTTAATACCTAACGATTAGGAAACTGATTTCCGAGAAGGAAAAGGGAATGTGTATAATGAATTAAAGCGATGTTCATATAATATGTAAGTATTATACGAGGTAATGAATACGAGTATAATACGAGGTATTATACGAGTATGTATGATTGATGGCATGTCATACATGAATAAATATACGAGTTAGAATACGAGATTAATACATAAATTATACGTTATAAGGCTTTAAGCTAAATGTAATGGACTTGTAGGATTGAGTAAGAAATTGTAAAGTCCAATGAGATATTGATAAGGCCCAAGTGTAGAAATGGGTAAGTCTAATGAGGATTAATGTGTAAGCCCAATGCAAGCTAATGGTAAAGCCCAAAGAATTGTTAATGCAAGCCAATATATAGGTTAGGATTAACTAAACCTTAAGCCCAACCTATTAATCCAATGGGTTAGGGTGACCCATGGGGCAACCCATGATCACATGAGTGAATTGGTGACCAAGAACTTTGTGTGATGTGCAAGTAGACTTAAGGGTTAAAAAAAGAATAAGTTAAGTAACTTAAAGGCTAAGTAAAGTGCTTATGTGTGATGAGCAAGCAAAGTCCTTTTATGTGATGAACAAGCAAAGGATAAGCTATGTGATTAACAAGTTAACTTAGTAGCTAAGTAAGTGTGGCGGCCAAGTTTACTTAATAGCTGGGTAATGAATAGTATGGAGGTTTATTAAGGAGGTGGAATGGCTTATTGACCATTAAGCCCTCAATTAGGATTTCCTATAAATAGGAAGCTTGCTAGTTCATTTGTTAGTTGTTAGATTTTCATCCAATAACTTATAGCTTATTTGTTAGAGAGAATAAGTGAAAATAAGCTACAAAAACCAGAACAAGTTAGCCTTTGAGGATTCAAGAAGCAAGAAGGAGAGTAAAGATTAACCAAGTGATTATCAAGGGTAAGAACTTAAACCATGAATCTCTTTCTCTTCCATTGTTAGAGAAGTGGGTAGAAGTAGAACATGTATGTTAAGGAATGATAAGAATGGTTAATCAATGGACTTAAGTCGTATAGGTCATAAATAAGTAATTCAAACTTAATTAAGCAATGAATTTATGAAGAGCTTATATGAAATACTCATATGTGTACTTTGATAAGATTGTTTGATAATAAGTGAACTTTGTCTTAGCAGTGTACCCTATCTCGGTCTCGCGTTGTGGTGTGGGCCTTTGTTCCTGGAGTCGCGCTGCGGCGTTGACTCTATGCCTCAGAAATTTTGACAGTTTTTCCAACTTTGCGAAATTCCCGGACGCATAACTTCTTCGTTATAAGTCCGAATTGGCTGGTTCAAAAGCCTACAGTTCAAAAATTGCATATTCTACGTGTTCATGCAAGAATTTTATCTATTTGACTTTGTTTGCTAGAAATTCACCTATTAGTCTATTTTTAACGAAAACGGTAAACGTTCGTGAACGTTCAACGCTTGTTTCTTCGTTCTAAGTTGGAATCCGGTCATTTTTGAGTCCGCAAGTCTATAATTCCAAATAAGACTTGACTCCATTGAAAACCAATGTTTCTAAGCTCAATATCAAAATTCGATTTCCATTTCGAGATTTTCACGAATTCAACGATTATCGTCCAAACTTGTGAATTCCGCCTTAAATTCATTTCTTATGATTTGTTCATCATTTTAATGGATTCAATCCATCATATTAATATCTTGACATACATACTTCATTAACTTATAAACATGATAAGTTAGTACTTGTTCTTTGTGAGTTTATAACTTATAAAAGTATAAACTACATATGACTTCCTTTCTCATGACTTATTATAGATTAAGTCTTTTAACCACCATTCGTGCTTCTTATTATCAAACAATCTTATCAAAGTACACATATGAGTATTTCATATAAGCTCTTCATAAATTCATTGCTTAATTAAGTTTGAATTACTTATTTATGACCTATACGGCTTAAGTCCATTGATTAACCATTCTTATCATTCCTTAACATACATGTTCTACCTCTACCCACTTCTCTAACAATGGAAGAGAAAGAGATTCATGGTTTAAGTTCTTACCCTTGATAATCAATTGGTTAATCATTACTCTCCTTCTTACTTCTTGAATCCTCAAATGCTAACTTGTTCTAGCTTTTGTAGCTTATTTTCACTTATTCTCTCTAACCAATAAGCTATAAGTTATTGGATGAAAATCTAACAACTAACAAATAAAGTAGTAAGCTTCCTATTTATAGGAATTCCTAATTGAGGGCTTAATGGTCAATAAGCCATTCCACCTCCTTAATAAACCTCCATACTATTCATTACCTAGCTATTAAGTAAACTTGACCACCACACTTACTTAGCTACTAAGTTAACTTGTTAATCACATAGCTTATCCTTTGCTTGTTCATCACATAAAAGCACTTTGCTTGCTCATCACACATAAGCACTTTACTTAGCCTTTAAGTTACATAACTTATTCTTTGCTTAACCCTTAAGTCTACTTGCTCATCACACAAAGTTCTTGGTCACCAATTCACCCATGTGATCATGGGTTGCCCAATGGGTCACCCTAACCCATCGGATTAATAGTTTGGGCTGAAGGTTTAATTAATCCTAACTTATACATTGGCTTTCATTAACAATTCTTTGGGCTTTACCATTAGCTTGCATTGGGCTTACACATTAATCCTCATTGGACTTACCCATTTCTACACTTGAGCCTTATCAATATCTCACTAGACTTTATAATTTCTTACTCAATCCTACAAGTCCATTACATTTAGCTTAAAGCCTTATAACGTATAATTTACGTATTTATCCGGTATTCTAACTCGTATACTTATTCCTATATGACATACCATCAATCATACATACTCGTATAATATCTCATATTATACTCGTATTCATTACCTCGTATATTACCTACGTATTATACGAACATCACTTTAATTCATTATACACATTCCCGTCTCCTTCTCGAAAATTACTTTCCCTAATCGTTAGGTTTTAAGTCCGCAGGCGAAAAATTGCGTTTGCCATAACTGAAATATTATTAGATATTCCATCTCGCTTCGATATTCTATCATTACGTATTTCTCGGAAGTTCAAAATTAATTCCCGAGCAGAAATGCGTGAATAATGTTTTTCAAAAAATTTCTCGGAATGTTTTTATTTTCGTCTTGGAAATTCAAACACTTTAATTCTATCACGTAGCCAAAATACTACGACGTTCTGATATATCTAGGTCATAGAACGACCTTCAATTAGCTTACTCCCATAAATAATTAATTAAATTCATTTAATCCACATAATTAAATAAAAAATTTAATTCTCAAAAATCCAAATTTTCTGGGGCGTTACAGTGTTCCCCCCTTATAAGGATTCTGTCCCCATAATCTCGCTAACACTACATCCATCATTGAGGAAATTTTTTCCATCATTTTAAATTTCTAAAATTTAAGTAGGCACACATAGAAGGGGGGGGGGGGGGGGTTGAATATGTGTGGGAACAAACGATGTCAAACTTTTGATTCAATAAAATTTCTTTTGGATATACAATGCAGCAAGCTGGATTCTATATCTTTATATGTGGAAATGTTAAGATGTTGTATTGAATTTATGTAACACTTTCCTCAATGATTAAATATGTGACTTAACCTTTTTCAGAATGTGATTGTGTGAAAACAATTTGCTGAATTAGGTTTGTAAGTTTATAGATATTGAATGCAGCCTGCTGGATAGTTAGCAGAATGATGAGATAATTTAGCACAATAAGCAATCACATGAACACAAGGAATTTTTACGTGGTTCAGCCACTATCCTCTATTCTAGTGGCCTAATCCACGTCCAATACAAACTAGTATTGGAGACTCTCTTTATTAATTAACTTTGTTTACAATTAAACCCTTTTACAAGACAAGTTTCACAACCTTTGAGTACTTATACTCCTCGATCACCTTTGCTCCTGAGCACCTTTGTTCCCCGTGCACCTATGCACTCTTAAGCACCTATTCTTCCTTGAACTTGCTTGCAAAACCCCTAATCCAACCCGAATTAGAAACCTTATACTAACAAATTAGTCTACCACATGTTGAGAGAATTAATCAAATATATGAAAACAAAATAAACTATGATCAAAGCAATAATTATATTATCAATTCAAGGCTCAACTAGAATGCAATGATCAAAATATAAAAGATGAAGATATCACCGATTTAAGCGCAAGGAAGAAAGATGAAGATTAACAAAGAGCTTTTATGCACATTATCCTTTTTAGAGAATACTTCACACTTTAAAGGACTTTGAAACAACCCTTATAAATTGTATGTGAAGAAAGAATATTTTCAGAATATTTTTCTATGTATATGCTTGTTTTATGTATTCTAATTTCTTGTTCGGTGTCTCTCTTATAAGCAATCAGGCTCCTTTTATATATTAGCCATTTTGATGCCCGTTGGGAATAAATAATGAATTGGCCTTGAAAACATAGACGTCACAATCTTTTTCCGTTCGAACCATTATGGAATGAGTTGATATTATAGTGGGATAAGGCTCGAATCAAGTAATACAAAATCCACTAATTGATTCTCAAGATATGAATATTTATTTGCTTAATCAATTTTAAGGAAAGTCCAATCAATTCATGAATAACTTCATCCCAAGATATATGGTATAGATTTATGTAAAGAATCAAAATCTATTTTAAATTAATTCCTTTAATTATGGGAATGTTTCAAAATTAACTTTTCAAAAATTAATAATACAGTCCCAAGATGTATGACCAATTAATTTTGTAATCGTTATATGATTTGTCCAAAAATTTATTTGCTAATATGCCATAAATATGTTGAAGACCACAAGCCACAAGGAGATATGTATATAAGGTAATGAGTATATCTGCCAATTTATGTCTTGTCCCAAAAACGTGACTATCATAGAGTACACTCGTTTATACATGATAAGAGAATGCTCTGTTTATACATGATCCATTATTGTTAAGTCTGTGCTAATGATTCTAGCCAGACATAATGTGTATGAAAAAGGTAGAAGAATGAAAGTACTTTAAAAATGAAATTGAATATTGTTTTAAAATGATAGGAATCGAGATTATTCCTATTATTCAAGCTGCTTCATAACCTTTGTTCGGTTATTGAAGTCTTAAAAGAATGTTTGAATTCTTTGAAGATGTTTGTTCAACTGTTATGACTTGTTGGGCAATTGAATGCTCACACTTGCTTTAAATGAAAAACATTTTCAGCGAACAATGTTAGACAAACTTAAGGATTCCGTAATGATCAAGCTGACGGTATCCAGATGAAGTGCTATTCAGATATGGATGAGCGAAAAGATCGAGGGAAGACTTATAATATAAAATAAGTTAAATGAACTGTTATGTATCCTTAATGGCGAATGAAAGTCACTCGTATGAGATGTAAAGGATAATGTAATTATCATTATTTGTAATGAAATGAGTTATAAGGTTTTAGAACCTGGGAATTTAGAGTGTATGTTGTTATATTTTAGTATATAATGATTTATGTTTGGAAGAAGATGGGATCGGGACGTACGAAATCCAGGTGTGAAGATAGACCAGATTTTGGGTCGTTACAGGAATGATCAATACAGTTAACTATCGAAGAAGACATCTGTACGGGCCGTGTCATAAGACCATCCAGGGGTCAATGCTGAATATCTCTGGACATACATACATATGCATAACATAATAACATGCATGATACAATAGATGGCAATATAATATAGGGAATAGAAAATTGTACATACATTCCTAAGTATATCATCATCTAATATATCTTTGTACAGCTAAAATACAGGGAAATGGGGCAAAACTGCCCTACAAGTAACAGATGCCTATTAAAAGATATAGCAAAAATGGGGCGAAGCTACCCAATGTCTAACAGCGGCCTATCAAAAGAGATAACGAAAATATACATCAGAAGAAGTCAATGGTGTCAATGTCCACATCATCAATCCTGTCTACCTGATGTAACTCCTCCTGAGTCACTGGATCTCAATCCATAGGGATGTTAGGCCTATACAAGGGAGGATCTACACCGGCAAAACCATATGGATCACCTGAGGGGCCAGTGACAGAGCTGGAAGGATCAAAAGTATCTTCCACTGAAGGATCTCTACCCAAGTGCCGGATAAAGAAATGTGTCTGGTCCAACTGCCGAGTCAAACTGCCAATCTGTGTCAAATGAGTCGGATCTCGAACACAGGCTAGCCAATCCGTCATCATCACGGATCCTGGAACCATATCCCCAATGAACTAAGTGGCGAGGGTCTGGGCTCCAATGGTACGAGGGAACCACCAATTCTAGAACATCTCCTAAGTGTAGGGACCCTCTGATAATGTGAAACCGTCAATCTCCAACAATGGGATATCAATGACGGGTGATTGCGAAACAGGCCAATAATGCCTGGCACCAAATCTCTCCTGTGGTGCTCCTGATAGCATACTCTGCTAAGTAGAGCTCCCATCCTACATCTGTGAAGAGAGGAATCCTATGGGTGGAAATCACGTTGTCGACACCAGTCGGGTACCCATCCTCAAATCTAATGCTCAAATGCTCCCCAGAGTAGGGAACCCACGTGATGACATCCGCTGTCAACAACTCCAGCTGTAGGCGACAATGAGTAAAACCCTCAGCAACAGGGACCTCTACTAGTATAGAATGATGCCACTCCGTCCTCGTGGATAGGTGTCTAAACCTAACACACTCACACGACGCAAACACGGGAGACTCTCATAGGCCCAAAACTGCCAACACAAAGGCAAACATCTACTATCAGTCAACACTCTTAACCTGTAAATGGGAAAAGACAAGAAAAGTACTCACCAGCAGAAATGGGTAGAATCCTAACCTAGCCTCGGTTAAGCCCTATCATCGCATGCGCATTCCCCTCAGGAAATAGGAAAAGGTGTAGGAACCCCAATCATAATCTCCTATATGGTCCACGTGTCAAGTGGCGCTGATCAAAGCGAAGGACACCGTAGCAGAGTTATCTGCTATGAAGCAGCCCCTAATGATCATCAGGAACAATCGCCAAAGAATGTGATCCCTGAATCTCACATCATCGGGTATGGGCTCACTCAACAACCCACTCATAGCATCTACACTGAAAGGACCTCTACGAATAGTCCTACCTTTGAGCGCTTCCGTCGGAACTCCTAACATGGATCTGACGGCAGTAGGGGTGATATCCGTCGTACAAGGCACTGGCTCCACTCCAAACTCCATACCTATGATAAACCACCAATCCATCGGTGTCATCATCACCTCATAGTCCAGTAAATAGAGTGACTGAGTCTGGTGAAACTAGCGCTCAAACAATGCCCTGAGGTAACCCCAGGGATAACGACGGGGAAGAATGGAAAAGAACGTCCAGAATCCCCAGCCATGTACAATCACTCTATAGTTATCGTGCAAAGCCTAATACATAGAGTGGATGCTGAACTAGTTCCCTCGAGACTGTGTAAAGCGGGAACCTACATCAAATACAGATCAACATCAAAACCCTTTACTCCTCATCAATAGGAAAGAGGGAAGATTAAGATCTAACTTTCTACCTCGTTTGCGTGCAGGTAAACTGAAGGGTGTCAATTCAAGTTGTCCAGAAGCTCTAGGTTCACCACCTGAATGCCTGGCAAATCCCTATGGGGAACACATACAGTAGGAGCGGGGTTCGCAACCGAAACATCCTCCTCCTCGTCCTCGACATCCGGCACTTCAACCTGGATAGGACGTGTAACGCCCTAGAAAATCGAACCTTTTGTAAATACTTTTAATAATGAATAAAATAATACTATTTATTATTATTATGTGTACTTTAATAAGATTGTATGATAATAAGAAGCAAGAATGGGGGTTAAAAGACTTAATTTATAATAAGTCATAAGAAAGGAAGTCATAAGTAGTTCATACTTTTACAAGTTATAAACTAATGAAGAACTAGTAAAAACTTAACATAATTATAAGTTAATGATGTATGTATGTTAAGATGTTAATATGATGGATTGAATCCATTTTAAGCAAAGAACAAATCTTACGAAATGAAGTTAAAGCGAAATTTCATGAGTTTGAACGATAATCGTCGAATTCGTAAAAAATCTAAGAATGGAAGTCAAATTTTGATATTGAGTTTGGAAATGTTAGTTTTCAATAGAGATAGGTCTTATTTAGCATTATAGAGTTGTGGACTAGAGAATGACCGAATTCCGACTTAAAACGAAGAAACGAGCGTTGAATGTTCACGGACGTTTACCGTTTTCATTAAAAATGGACTAATAGGTGAATACGCCCGGGAATTTTGCAAAGTTGGAAAACTGTCAAAATTTTCTGAGGCACAGAGTCCGCGCCATAGCGCGAGGCCGAGACAGGGTACACTGCTAACTGGCACCGCAGCGTGGTCGTAACGAAGGGGACTCGCGTTGCAGCACTGAGGTCGGGTCTTTAGTTTCTGTAGGGTTACGCCGCAACGTGGCTGAAGTAAAGGGAGCTGGCGCCGCAACGCCAGTCTTAAGTTTTTGACATTGAAGAATGTTTGTAAGGAGAGCATGAATGGTAACTCATTAGTAATGAAGTAAAGTTTAATTATAACATTGTTAAGACATGTTTAAACCTTAATTATGATCATTTAGGGTTGAAGTAAGTCAATTAAATGTGAACGTGAACGGTATGCAATAAGTGTACTTAACGATCGAGTTTCGATTAATAACGTAAGAAAGTTAGTAAGCCGTAAGGGAGTATAGTTGTTGGGAAAAATTTATATATGCAATACACGCAAGTATACATGATCAACAAGTAATATAGAAATGAGTAGAGTATTGTTCCAACAAAGACAAATTAGTAAGAGACTTAACCTTATAATTATCAATTTCCTATCAATCCAAATTTTATTAAACTATTCACTTTAATGATTATAAAATCTAGATTATTATTAAATAATTTATCACAAAGCACTCACAACTAATAGAACCTGAATTTTCAAACAACTATTGGAGAATTAGGCTCATGATTTCACCTAAAACTTCACTTTGATTCATACACCTTTATTCCAGTTCAACCCAATATCCCAGTTATTAACCAAGAACACAAATGTAGTACCAACCACCTCTTGATGCACTAGTATCGTATTAACTTAAATCCACAATTAAGATAGAAACAAGTTAAACACCTTAATCAACTAACTCACTATATCTCTATGTGAATTATAATTAAAGAAGGTCTAAGATTAAGTTCTCTATCCGATTACATGCGATGTTAAGCATATCTCTACCTTAACATTCATTATGAATCTGTTATTCACAAAAATCATGAACACATGCTATATCAACTAAGTCTAGATTCGAATATCCTCTCTCGATTCCATACAAATCCACAAAGAATGGTTGATCAGGCAATTCATAAGTTCAAGCTCAAATTAATATAGATAAACTGGAAAATATTTTATTAAACTGGAAATAAAGGCTACATAATTATTGTTCCATTCAACGATCCATCAATTGCCTAAAAAATAAATTAGTTCATAATAAATGAATTAACTACTGAATAAATTAAAGAAAACATCATCCCAATTACACAAATTGAAATTAAAGAAGAATAATAATACACCACCCTTCTCTGAATTCAACTCTGCAATCTTCGTGAGATTCCTCCTCTTCTTTATTCCTCCAAGTGCTTGTTACGTCCCTTGATCTCCAAAGTGTGTATATTAATTGATTCCTTTCACACGTAATTTTCACACCATATCTCCTAGTCCCACTCTAACTCATGCCCAAGAGAAACTCTTAGGAATCCAAGTTCTTATCAACACCAACAATTACACCCAAGACTCCCAAGAAAATGCAATAACCATTATGGCACAATCCTACTATAAATCTATTATATAAATCATTACTAAACCGATAAGACCACCTATACCCCTTATCCAACAAAACCGCCCAAGATAATGTCCTGCACCAGTGCACCTCGCGCTTGACATAAGGTCTCCGCAGCGCGGCCCGCGCTAGACCATCAGTGCCTGACCTAACGATAGTTCACTCATAAGGCCTCAGAGAAATCAAGGAAACATGTCAACACCTCATAACAAAACCAATTCACAATTCCTTGCCAACCAATGCATCTCAAATTGTTATCACTATTATAATGTGTGTGTGTTCCAACAATATAAATTTACATACAATCAAATTTAATACATAACAAATACCTTTAAAGGCATTATATAGTATAAATTTAAGAAAACCACAACAAGCTAATTCCAACCAACGCTAGACAATAACCAATATCAAGGGTCAATATGGGATACTTATGCTTTAATCATCATTTACGGGGGCATTTTGCTCTTATTTCTCGTTTTATTCATATATATATATATTATACACATAACTATGCAATGTCTTATTTTCTTAGGCTTTTCAATGCTACCTTAACGAGCTTTCGACCAACGACTCCAAGATCATTAAGACCTTAAGGCGCTAGGTGTAAAGACAATCCCCTCGGGCTTACTTACTCAAGTAACAAAGGCCACAAAACTAGACATGTATGCTACGATGTTTATTCATAATTTTTTTTAGATAGCTTATATACCCCACACATTCCCCCAAACTTGGGTTCTTATCTAACCTTAGTCATCATTATCTGTTCGTGTCCTTCCTTCATTTACACTAGTAACATCCTTTAGATTCTTATTATGAATCAATTTAAACGCAATAAATCAACAAGTTGGTTTTCTTGTGCATTCCTTAGTATAATAGTTTCAAACATAAGAGAGATTTAACTTATAACAAGAAATTACTTCAAAGTTCCCTTAATTGGTATTGCACTTGTTTACCAAATTCCATACTCATCATTGGCCAAAAACAAACATATACCAACTATCCACTAGATTCATGCAACTACATGTTTTTTTTATAATATGCCTTAAAACGCAAAAATATAAAAACTAATAACTAAAAACTAATATGTAAATTACTAGGAAGAAGAAAACATAATCCCCCAAACTTAAATCAAGTAATGCCCTCATTACGTCAAATATGCTTAATAAAAAAAATGAGGACTTCCCTGAAAATGAGTCACTGCCCGTCGTCGTCCGAAGGAGGATATGTGGGCAGGACAGGAGGCACAGGCATAACCACCGGTTGAGCATTAGGATTGCAACGGGAAAATGCATCAGCAAGCGTGTTGAATACATTTGCATTATACTGATGCATTAACTCTTGACGTTGGGCCAACCACATAAATTGATTCCTTGGGACCCGCGATTGTTCCACACCAACTGGGGGTGAGGGTTGGCGGATCATAATGTAGCCTTCACCATGCGGGTGTGATTGTGCCCCATCCCATGATTTGTACCTCTCAATAGTAGCATAATCAGCTATAGCCATTGGTTGTTGTATTGGCTCAGTAGGTTGCCACTGCACCCCAGCTTTACGGCATAAATCAGTAATTAGGAACCCGTGAAGCAAACCTCCCGTAGTACTCCCACGTAACGCCCAGTCAATTGATTCTTGAATACACTCCCCCACATCAACGTTGTAGAATTCAATTGAGTTATTCACATGGTAGTGGTGGTGAACAATTCCATACAACACTCGAGCTCGTGCCTTCGTTACATCGTATTGGTGGCGAGTGGGCATTAGTCGTGCACACATAAATGCATGCCATGCTTTACCATATCGACTTAGTGATGATTGAGGAAAACTTATCTTTTCATTCGTTCTGCCTTGAATTGTCCATTGAGTTCCTAGTTTGTATAATCGGGCAATCAACTAATCTAGCTCGGGCAACACATCTTCATATCGATCAGTTTGTGGTGCTTCTAATGTGAGACCCCAAATTTTATGAATAAAGATTTAAATTTCTCGAAATATTTTTTTCAAAATTATGGTGTGGATTTGAGAAAATGTTATAGTTGTGGGTAATATTTAGAAATTTTGCAAAGTATGCAAGTTGTTATATAATATTCGATTGGTCGGGGAATATTCATTTTAACAGGGAATATTCGTACGACGACATAATCATTGGTGGACTCCATAACGGAATTATTGTCGGATTGAGAAAACGACAAAAATATTTTTATGAAAATATCGGCAGATATTTTACCGTTAACTGCTGAAACACCCGGTGTTAAAAGTACAGGAATATGCGTGGTTGCATAGTAGCACACGGTATTGATTATTGATGCTTATGTGAGAAGTCACTCAGTTTTGTTCAATTATTGCTTCAGTAATTGTTGCATAGTATGCCACGTTAATTGATTCAATTATTGTCGATATTTTATATATTAGTAAATCAATAATTGAAATGACAGAGTTATTAATATTATTATTTGAAATATTAACGATATCTAGAAGTTCTGCTAAGGAGAGGTTTGGTCACCTAATTGCGCGCCAATATGGAGAAATCCTTATTAGAAAGCCCCCTCTTTCTTGGGAACGACCTGATCGATTAATATTGTGAATTATAATAATGATGATAAATGTTGTTAAATATATTGAGGTGTCTTTTTATGAAGTCACGAAAGTTTATATATATATATATATATATATATATATATATTATATATATATAAATTCTATTTTATTAGTATTATTAATGTAATAAAACAAAAAGCTTTTTATATAAAAGCAGAATACTTTTATAAAGTTATTTGTTTTATTAGACTATAAATAGAATATATTATATTCTATTATGCATAGTGTTTGCATAGTGCCTACATAGTATTTGTATAGTAAAATCTTTTTATATAAAACAAAATACTTTTATAAAGTTATTTGTTTTATTAGACTGTAAATAGAATATATAATATTCTATTATGTATAGTGTTTGCATAGTGCCTGCATAGTGTTTGCATAGTAAAATCTTTTCATAAAGTTATTCATTTTATTAGATTATAAATAGAATATATTATATTTTATTTAAAAGATTTTGTTTTATTAGAATATTTTATTAATATTGCATAGTAAATCAATATGGATCGTCCATTTAAAAGTAAATCAATCTAGATCGTTCATGAATTAGTTACTATTCAGTTCATTCTCCTATAAATAGAAGCTCATTCCTTCATTATTTATTACGAATTCACTGAAACTCTAGAGAGAGAAACTATAGAGAGAAAGAAGAAAAGTATTCTGCTACTTCACTACTCCTATATCCAGTTTCTGCTAAGGTAAGGGATATTACTTGTTGTACTCGTAAGGGATATTATTTGTTGTACTCGTAAGGGGTATTATTTCTTTCGTATTCATGAAGAGAGCTATTGTTATTATATTCCTTATTATTCTGTTGGAATAACCTGTATATGCGAAGTACCGCATACATGGTGAAATTCTTCTTTTATTCCATTTTTTATTATTATGTTGGAATAACCTGTATATGCGAAGTACCGAATACATGGTGAAATTCTTTTGTTATTCCATTCATTATTATTATGTTGGAATAACCTGTATATGCGAAGTACCGCATACATGGTGAAATTATTCTATTATTCCATTATTTATTATTATGTCGGAATATCCTGTTTGTGTGTATTACGCATGACCTGGTTCCATTATTTATCATTCTGTTGGAATAACCTGTTTGTGTGGTCTATCACATTCATGGTGAATTCTGTTGTTATTCCATTCTTTATTATTTTGTCAGAATATCCTGTCTATGCGTTTACGCATGACCTGGTTCCATTATTTATTATTATGTTGGAATATCCTGTCGGTGCGGATTACGCAAGACCTGGTTCTATTCTTTATTATTCTGTTGGGAATAACCTGTCTATGCGATCTATCGTATGCATGGTGAATTCTTCTATTATTCCATTCTTTATTATTCTGTTGGAATAACCTATCTATGTGGATTACCACATGCATGGTGAATGATCCTTTGTATTCATTCCTTATTAAATTTTGGAAATGATCTATATACATGGATTACCGCATGACGGGTGAAAATCCATTTGCAGTTTCATATATTCTTTAAAATTTATTCTTGAACTTGTTTTATTGAATTGTCATCATTCTCATGCTTATATTATGTTGAAAGACATCTGTGGCCTGTAATGCATAGATGGACTTAGTATGATTATGTGTGACGCCCCCAAATTCGGGTCTCTTCCAACCTGATATATGGTGCTACACGGTGCTACAGTTCATAGAAACATTCAATTGAAATGCCTCAAAAGAATGAATATGTCTTATAAATATTCCAAAACAATACTAACAATCCCCAGGTTCTTTATAACCGTTACATTCGTTCTTGTCATAATATTAAATATTATCTTTACAAACCTATACTATTACATAAATAACCTACAGGTTCGCCTTAGCCTCTTCTTTATCTTTTTCGAATCCTTCGGTTCATTCGGTCTAAGCTGCATTGATATGGTTCAAGCAAGAGTGAGCATAATAAACTCAACAAGTACAACAATTTCTTTTAAATAACATGCTTGAAACATAGGAATCGTATATCTTCAATAACTGAATAATAGTTATGAAGTACTATCAATAATTCAAAATAGCATTTCTTTTCCTTCAAAACGTTTTACAATAACAATATTCAGTAAAATATCAATCCTGGCTCAAGACCATGAGCATTTCATAATTTCTTTGAAAAGAACAACCCGGCACTAAGTCCGTAAGTCGACATTTCTTATGAGCACTTCTGGGTGATCAGCCCATAGTACTCTATGTTGATCAACACTATATCCATTAAACGTGTGTATGTTTAAGTTTTGGCAACCTCGCGTGCCCATCGAATAATCGATGAAAATATATTTGTTTATTCATATTCAGGCTTACCTTGAATCTGTACCAAACAATTGGCTTATGATAGCGTTAACAATTCTATATTGAAAGATTTGTAATAAATCAATCAACTCTTCAAGATTAGTCTAGCAGAGATAAACTCTTCAACACTTCATGCTTCTCATAACACGAATCACAGAAAACTTGGCTAACACGAAGGTTAGACAAGCATTTTAAGAAAAACTTGCCTTCAGCGTCTACTACAGTAAAAATAACTTTTTCTTTCAGTCTTTACGGTCTCTACAATACATAACCACATAACACACCACATTAGGTCATGAATGAACAAACATGGTTCCTAATGAATCTTACCCTTCTTCTCAATCTAATCATACATTAGATTTGTTACTATTGGTTCTGGCTTGCCATTATCTTTACATCATCCTTACCAACTTCTTTCTCTTCTATGTCTTACGTGGATTTACTTCATTAATAGAACTCGTTTCGAGTTAATCATTCTTCCTCATGGCTTACTAACATTCCTACGTTATTCGAAACTCGATCGTCGTTAGTTAAGTACACTTTATTGCATACCGTTTACGTTCACTTATTACTTAACAACTTTTAGTTATAACTCTCAATGTTATAGTCATTATCATTATAGAATACAGTTCACGTTCCTTATACTTTACATTCGTCGTTTAACTACTCATTAAACAACATTAAATTCCCAAAGTCATCACTATAACAGTGATTTGGGAAAGGTCTTATCATGTTCATTAAGTAATTACATAACCCATATTGGTATTGCAAACCATTGAATTCATAATCCACTTGGTCAACAAATTTCTACAGCCAGCTTCGCACATTACGTTGTTCTCATTACGTTCATCTTCAATTGATTATTTACCTTTAATCATCATACATTAAGTGTCTAACAATGCCTTAACAATGTTATATTTACACCTTAGTTCATTACTAATGAGTTATCTTTCCTTTTATACTCGTAAACATTCTTGTCTCATCAAAACTACGGGGATCAGGCCACGGCCGCCACACTTAGCTTTTCATCTCTCGCATTGCATGCTTGAGTTAGCGGTGATGCCTTGACACTATTACGGTGCTACGACGCCACCATTTGGCCTTGGGTTGGCACCGCGGCCCCAACTCTGTGCCTTAGAATTTTTTTGCAGATTTTAAATTTTGTGAACTTCCCGAACGTATAACTTCTTCGTTATAAGTCTGAATTTGCTCGTTCAAAAGCCTACGGTTCACAAATTACATAATCTACATGTTCATGCAAGAATTTTATCTATTTAACTTCGTTTGCTAAAAATTCACATATTAGTTCATTTTTAACGAAAACGATAAACGTTCGTGAACGTTCAACGCTTGTTTCTTTGTTCTAAGTCGGAATTCGGTCATTTTTGAGTCCGTAACTCTATAATGCCAAATATGACTTGTCTCCATTAAAAACCAATGTTTCCAAGCTCAATATCAAAATTTGACTTCCATTCCGAGAATTTCACGAATTCGACGATAATCGTCCAATCGTGTGAATTCCGGCAAAGCTTCATTACTAAACGTTCTAAATGGATATTAACCAACACATGAACATTACAAGTTACTTATTACACCAACTTATTCTCAAAGTAGGTTTTGACTTATTCAACTTATTAACTACAATTTCTCATGCTTATGACTTATTATGAACTTAAGTCATTCAATCAATGTTCTCATACTATATTGAACATACTAACATCATATGACAAAGATATGATAAGTTTTTCATGAGTTTATCAGCTTATTTAGGTTCAAGTTTCTTATTCAACTTATTCGGCTTAAGTTCATTCATCAATGACTTCTTACATGTTATTAGCATACCATCCCACTTCTCTATCAATCCTATCATGGTAGAGATAAATATATATTAGACAAGAGTCTTACCCTAGAAGCACTTGTACTTCTCTTCTCTTTGGAAACTAGCAAAGAACTTTTGACTTATGTGAGCTTATTCTCTCTAACACTTAAGCATTTATCTTGAGAGGAGTTGAGAGGAATTTTAATCAAGCCATCAAATGAATTGAGAGCTCTCTATTTATAGGCAAACCAAAGTGAGGGTATTATGGACATTAGGACATCCCACCTCCTTAACTAACCTCCTCAACTTCACCTCCTTACTATTCATAACCTTGGCTCCAAGTTAACTTGCTAGCCACTTCCCTTTCTTGCTCATCACAACACTTGATCACCACACAAAGTTCTTCCCATCAAGTTTACGCACATTAACATGGTTTGCTCCATGGATCATGGACAATTCATTTGGCTTGCTTAATTAATCTAGCTAATTTCTTGATAGGCTCATACTACAATAGTTTGGACTCATGACATATCAAACACTTGGGCTTGAGTATCACTTACTAATTGGTCTTCTACCATTAAGTTAATAATCCTACAAGTCCATTACATTAAATTTAGAATCTTAACATATATACACCACGTATAATTCTCGTATGCTAACTCGTATACTTATTTAATATGCGTCATTCCATCATTCATACATACTCATATAATGCCTCGTATTATACTCGTATTCATTACCTCGTATAATACCTACGTATTATACAATCATAGCCTTAATTCATTATACGCATTTAAATTCCTTCTTGTAACTAACTTTCCCTAACCGTTAAGTTTTAAGTTCGCAGGCAAAAAACTGTGTTTGCCATAACTGATATATTATTGGATATTCTATCTCACCTCGATATTCTATCATTACGTATTTCTCAGAACTTCAAAAATAATTCCCGAGCAGAAATGCGTGAATAGTGTTTTTCAAAAAATTTCTCGGAAAGCTTTTATTTTTATCTTGGAAAATCAAACACTTTAGTTGAGTCTCAGCGATAAAAGTGATGAAAAACCTTTTAAATCATAGAAGATAGTAGATTTTATTCTCTTAACTCTTCTAATTAATCGCTTTTTCCGTTGTAGTTAAACTTGATGTTTGTTATATTTTATCAGTTTAACACTGTTAAAGACTAATGATAAATTATTCTGCTTTATCTTAGTCATAATATTTCTTACTCGGCTAGTTGAGCTCACCCTTTCTTTCATTGTTCTATTCAGGAAATGAGAATATAGCTGGGATGAGTCGGGGAATGGAGTGACGGTCCAGATGATAGCATTAGTAGTCCTCACTATCCTGATAAATAGTGTGATAATAAATGTAATGAGGACTCCATTGAGTGTGGATATTGTCTAGATGACAATATTTGTATTAAAACTCATAGCATATGTTTTGTTGTATTTTACACGACAGTTGTATAATTAAGTTTTTATTTGTATTTTGTACCATATATTTGGCGACTTAAGATGGGTGATGTATACCTATTTTGGGGGCATCACAGTTGGTATCAAAGCTTAAGGATATGATCCCTGGCTGAGATGTGAGACAAGAACTAGGAGGGGAGAGACGGAGAATTCCTTCGCTAGTATGACCTACCTAAGTTTACTTGTTATTTAATTGGTCGGTCAGAGTATAGGGATAATATGTGATATGTTGATTAACCTTTGTTTTGTGGCAGTGTTTGAAAATGGTTGCTGAAAATGTTAACAATGGAGTGAATGAGACCGTTGAGACACCTTTAATCACTAACCAGGTTAATGTGATGTCAGACGAAGAAGAAATTAGAGATATCTACGTGGTGAGTAAAGAACTATTAGTTGCACCCGAGCTAGTTGCAGAGGTTGTAACGACCCCAAAATTCATACAATTTAATTCTCGACTTCGGTCATTAATAATACGTTCAACCTCTAATTTTACATCATTCAACGATAATTCAACCATTGAAATTTGTGGAATAATTAAAATTTTCTATTACAAACTATCCTCGTTCCCAAAACCTTCAACCTTTACATCTAAATACCGCAGAATCATTTTAATACTATAATAGTTTACATATCAAAACGATATTACAATTTGACATTAATACATTATTCGGAACCTTAAATATGCTTCAAATAATAATAACAGAACCAAAGTGTAAATCTTCAAGCATCACATCTGACTCATGTCTTTCAAGTAAGACATAACTTTACCTTGAATCTTGAACCTGCAAAAGTGGTTATTTGCAAGGTTGAGCTCGACAGCCCAGCAAAATCTAACAGTTTTCATGCATCACGTAGCATATAATAACATGCTCAACATATATCTCATAAACATCGGACTAACATAACATACATGATACCTTTCATATAACAAGTATAAAGATTGAGTTCCTTACTCAATCAGTATGCTTTAGTCAAACAACGTAGTCATAAATTGACTTTAACATTTCATACATTCAACATATATATAACACATCATGTTCTTTGCAATAAAGATTTAAAACAGTTAACCATCAAGTTCACATAGCAAATAGGAACCGAAAGACTTGCCTTTATCGTTGTTTACCAATAACAGGTTTAATGACTTACGGTTATATCACATGCAGTGCGTGCCCTACACAATTATATAATAATTCACATCAACTATTAGTCACATAGCAACGCATAGTAGTTTTAATGTAAACTTTAATCTTCATCCTATAACCCTTGCTATTAATCAATACACAATATTCAATTTGATTGTGTTAACTTTAGACTTATAACTCCCTATATTTTATGTTCGAAGTTCATTCAAGTGCTTAAGTCTTTCTAGGAATACTTATTGGTTTTATATTAAATCCATTCCATTTCTTATAATATTTATTTCAATTGAATTGAAACACTTTTCAAGTTTATTTACACTTGGCACGGCGTTTCGACGTTCATTTCGTCTACTTGATTATCTCTCTCTCATGTGTGTGCTTAGTATGCTTATACAACTTATCTAATACATCATTTATTAATGTTAAGCATCATTATACTTACTAATATTCATGTTTTATAACTTAGGACAACATCTTTAATCGTCAAGAGCACTACACTTGCATGTGTGCATTCCCGACACCCTCCGCTTGCCTCCTAATACATATTAGTCCCCCAAATGACAATTTTGACCCCTGTTCCTGACCTCAAATTGAAAAACTTAAAGAACAAAAGTTGTAGGTCTATTCGTGCACATTCCGGATCATCTTGAATCACCTCAATTGGAGTTCGTATGAAAACGTTATGGCTGTTTTAGTAAAACATGTCCTGTTAGATTTTTTTTCCAAAATTGGCTAGACAGATTACTTCCAGGGGTGGGGGTTTTACACTAGAGGGACTCACGGGCAGCGGTCCCTTCTGCTAACTCACGAATTTTGATCCCGAACACTACAAAAAGCCAAATTAGGCCTACAAACTCCTTTCTAACAACCATACCAACCTACCCAAGGTGTAATATGTTTACAGAAACATTAACTAATGTTTCTAACACGTTTCTAACCACATAAACAACATAAACATCAAAGATTACAACCTTTAATTTTAGTACTTCTCTTATTACCTCTTCTTTTGACATTCATAGCGAAATTCTTCATTGTAAATTCGTTTTACATCCGTTTTGACTCGTTCAACTTGGGTTGTTTTCGTTTTTCCAAGCACTATCAGAATACATCATCAATTTAAGGTTTTCATCATGATTTCATAACTAAACTTTGACTCCAACTAAGTCATAACATACATAACATGAATTCATTGACTATACTCATATATAAACTTATGAAAACAGTTTCACAACAACTAATTTATCATATAAACTATATATAACAATTAATTCATCCTCTACAAAGATTTTACAGAGAATTTTGGAAGAGAAGACAACCACAACTTTTAGAATTTTAAAAGGGTAAGAGGATACCTTGTATGCTAGAAGGTGAAAATTTTATTCCTTTGATCAACAAAACTTCTTTTCCCCAATTCCTTTCTCAAAATCTCTCTACGATTCTCTCAAGTTTTCTCTCAATTTCTTCTTTTCTTCTTTTTCTTTCTTCTGAGTCTTTCTCCCTAACTTCTAACTTACTCACTAACAAAAATATAACGTATAATAATAATAATATAGATATTAAGTATATAACTTTAATCAGTTATCAAATTTTGAAAATCAAAAGCCATAAGGCTTGTTTGGCTAACATAATTAAAAATAATCAATTAA